>JAWZYT010000349.1:462500-790637 GCA_034508575.1 Petrolisthes manimaculis
CCCTTAAGTAAAATTATATGTAGTTTCAACAAAAACAAATAGGTGTTAGTAATGATATTGATAGTGTTCGTCAAGAAAATTAATTAGTTGCTTTTACATCTGGATATTAGGTTATTCTTGACAGAGGACAGTGGAATGTATATTCGAATTTTTAATAAGGTACGGAAAGGGTACGGAAAGAGTACGGAAAAGGCCCCCAAAATAACGTAATTTCGTACCGTACCGTACTTAACAAAAATTATCGTACCGTAATTTCGTACCGTACTTTTAGATTAAAAAATAACATACCGTACCGTAATTCCGTACCGTAATTAATATTTCTATTATTATTTTATTTTTTATTAGTTGTTATTGTCGTCGTCGTCGTCTCCGCCGCCCTCGCCGCCGCCGCCGTCGCCGCTGCCCCCGCCGCCGCCCCCGCCGCCGCTCAAGCCGCCGTTGCCGCCGCCCCCTCTGCCCCCGTTTCCGCCCCCGCCGCCGCCACCGTGTTCTGAGTTAACGTTAAAACTGAGTTAATATTCACACCTCAGTTACGGTTATCAAAGCTTCGAATGACTCCCGGAACATTATCTCGACGCTGATTTGGTTTTAAAGTTCCTCTTAAGTTTGAAAAACATGAGAGTTCACAACCAATAATAGTCATGGGATACACCCAAATAATGCATAATTATATGATTTTCAGAATCAATATTATTATCAATACACAGTTTTATTATATAAAGTTCAGTATATATTATAAATGAATCCTTAAGGTATCCCTTTTCAAACGATCTTTAATAATTGCCATTTAAACCATAACTGACAACTCTTCCCCTCCATTCCTCCCCTTCTCTGTCTCTCTCTCCTTCCCTCCCTTCCTTCCTCTCTCTCTCTCTCCCTCCCTCCCTCTCTCTCATACAGTATTACTAGATCTCCAGGCTCCCATCACTTCAGCAAAGTGGGACGAATTTCTGCTGCCGACCCTACATGTACAAAGATAAAACACGAACAGATAACTCGGGAAATAAATAACCGGAACACACACACACACACACACACACTACTCTGACATGACACGGACTGAGACAATAAGTAAAGGAAAAGGGAAAATAAATAAATACGAACAGAGAACACACACAGACAGACGATTGACTTTGAGGGTCCACTCAGTATTGACAAGAAGAGGAGGAGGAGGAAGGTGGAAAATAAGTAGATGAGGAGGAGGTGAAGGAGGAGAAGAATAAAAGGAGGAGGAGAAGACTTGGTATTATTGTAGGCGGTGAGTGAGGGAGGGAAGAGGGGGGGATGAGGGAGGAAAGAGCGAGAGGAAGGAGGTACAGTATGTATCCGTACAGTAAGTGGGGAAAACACAGAAGGCAAATAGAGAAGAATTATAGAGAGTCTATATATTTATGTATGTGAAGATAGTTAGGAATCCTATGTAACATGTTATAAGTGTAAATGCTCATTGTTGTGTATAGAAGCATCGGGTTATGTGAACTCAAGCAGTAGGGTCACAAAGAAGTAAAAAGAAATGTAACAAGGTAACGAGTACAAGCATGTAACAAGCAAACTCTTGTGAGATGTACGACTTTGTCAGCAGTATGATGTTGTCCTTGACAGTCAGTCAGTAGAGCACAGTCAGGGGCAAGAATTAAGTAGTAACGCAGTAAGAATAAACGATGTTACTCGAATAATCTCTCATACAATGTCTATTACAATGGAGAAGGAATGGGTAGTATGTTATTCATTTACATGGAGTATAATGAAGTACAAGTACAAGGCAGTAATGCAGGTATATAAACAAGGTAAGAAGGGCAGTCAAATACAGTTACAATGTGTGTGTGAAGGAAGCTTATGGTATAATAAATAACAGTGTGTGATGGACTAGTGAGTACATGGAATTTTGCCCAAAGAAGTGGTTAAGGTGTATACAGAGGTCAGAAGTTTATACAGAATCAAGGATAGACTTGTATTACAGTCAGTTCCAGGGACGGAATGGGAGATGAATAGTTTACACAACTTATACAGTTGTCAAGTCCTGTGTTAAGCTCAAAAACTAACATACGGATGTATGGGGGTGCGAAGGGGCCTGTAACTGTCTTGTAACAGGTTGAGGACAGCAAACAGAATGTTATGTTCTACCCAAGTACCATTATTTTTAAAGGTTGACTAGCATAGTCTGTGCAGTTAATGTTACTTAACTCAGTTTATATGGGGAGGCTGCGGCTTATTATGATAAACAGTCCAGTCACAAGAATAGAATTGAGGAGTACTTAAATTCGGAGATACAGGAATCTGGGGAAATACTTAAGCAAACTTTCTTCCTTCATGTCACTCATGTGTACCAAGTCAATGCATGGAGTTGTGGTTTTCGATGGATTGATATATATATATATATATATATATATATATATATATATATATATATATATATATATATATATATATATATATATATATATATATATATATATATATATATATATATATATATATATATATATATATATATATATATATATATATATATATATATATATATATATATATATATTGTACAGTGAGAGGATCAGCACCCATAGAGTAAGTATATAGTATGTCATATCTCTAGTTGAGTTGATTATGGAAATTACATGAGTGAAGACTACGGATTGCAATAGGGAGGTGGCAATAGGATTGTAGGGGAGGTGGCCGAGTGGTTAGTGTTCTGGACTCATACCCTAGAGGTCGGGAGATCGATCCTCTCAGGTGAGGGCCTGAGAATATTTACTCTTCCGGCAACGACGACGACGACGATAATAATTAAAAACAAAAACAAAATAAAAAATATAAAGCAAAAAATAATTATTAAAAAAAATAAAAAACAAAAATTATTAATATAAAATATAGTTTATTAGAGGCGGCGGCGGCGGCGGCGGCGGCGATGGCGGGGGCGGGGGCGACGGCGATAGCGGGTGCGGCGGCGGCGGCGACGGTAGAGGCGGCGGTGGGGACGGCGGCGATGGCGTTGGCGGCAGGGGCGGCGGCGACGATGACGGAGGGGCGGCGGCGGCGGCGGCAGGAGCGGCGGCGGCGGGACCGGCGGCGGCTCAGGCGGCGGCGGCGGCAACGACGACGACGGCGACGACGATAATATTTAATAAACAAAAAAAAATATTAAAAAAATAAAATAAAACAAAATAATTATTAAAAAATAAAAAAAATATGTATACATTAATAAAAAAAATAGTTTATTAGCGGCGGCAGCGGCGGCGGCGACGATGGCGGTGGTGGCGGCGGCGACGACGACGACGACAACAATAATAATAAAAAATAAAAAATAATAATAATAATAATAATTATTTAAAAAAAATATATATTAATTAAAAAAATATATACATAGTTAATTAGCGGCAGTGGCGGCGGCGGGGGCCGCGGCGATGGCGGGGGCGGCAGTGGCAACGACGATGGCGGCGTGGCCGGCGGCGGGGCGATGGCGGAGCGGCGGCAGCGGCGGCGGCGGTGGCAACGACGAAAACGACGACGACGATAATAATTAATAAACAAAAAAAATATTAAAAATATAAATTTAAAAAAATAATTATTAAAAAAAAATAATAAAAAAAATTATTAATAAAAAAAATAGTTTATTAGCGGCGGCGACGGGGGCGGTGGCGGCGGCGGCGGCAGTGGTGGTGGCGGCAACGACGATGACGACAATAACAACTAATACAAAATAAAATAATAATAATAATATATTAATAATTATTAAAAAAAAAAAAAAAATATTAATAAAAAAAAAGTTAATTAGCGGCGGGGGCGGCGGCGGCAGGGGCAGCGAGGGCGGCGGTGGAGGCGGTGGCGGCAGCGGCGGCGGCGGTGGCGACGACGACGACGACGATAATAATTAATAAACAAAATAAAAATTAAAAATATAATATAAAAAAATAATTATTATAAAAAAAAAAAATAAAAATAAAAAACAGTTTATTAGAGGTGGCGGCGGCGATGGAGGCGGCGGGGGCGTTGGCGGTGGGGGCGGCGGCGGAGGCGGCGGCGGCGGGGGTCACGGTGATGGTGGCGGCGGCGAGGGCGGTGGTGGTAGGGGTGGCGGGGTGACGGCGGGGGTAGTGGTGGCGGCGGTGTCGACGACTACGACAAAAATAATTAATAAAAAAAAATAATAATAATTATTTAAAAAAAATATATATATACAAAAACAATAAATATAGTTAATTAGCGGCGGCGGTGGCGGCGGGGGCGTCGACGATGGCGGCGGGGCCGGTGGTGGCGACGGAGGGGCGGTGGCAGGGGCGGCGGCGGCGGCAACGACGACGACGACGACGACGATAATAATTAATAAACAAAAAAAATATTAAAAATAAAAAAATAAAAAAATAATTATTAAAAAAAATATATATATTAATAAAAAAAATAGTTTATTAGCGGCAGCGGCGGCGGCGGCGATAGCGGGGGCGCCGATGACAGGGGTGGCGGTGGCGGCGGCGGTGGCGGCGGCTTGGCGGGGGCGGCGGGACCGGCGGCGGCGGCGGCAACGACGACGACGATAATATTTAATATAAAAAAGAATAATAAAAAAATAAATAAATAAAAATAAAATTATTAATAAAAAAAATAGTTTATTAGCGGAGGCGGGGGCGGCGGCGGCGATGGCGGGGGCAGCGGCGGCGGCGGGGAAGGGGGTGGCAGCGGCGGCGGCGGCGACAACGACGATAATAATTAATAAACAAAAAAAAATATTAAAAATATAAAATAAAAATAATAATTATTAAAAAAAAAAAAAAATATTAAAAAAAAATATTATTAGAGGCCGCGGCAGTGGCGGCGGCAGGGGCGGCAGCGGCGATGAAGGCGGCGGGGGCGTTAGCGGCGGGGGCGGCGGCAGCGGCGGGGGCGGAGGCAGCTGCAGCGGCGGCGGCGGCGAGGGCAGCAGTGGCAGGGGTGGCAGGGACGACGGCGGTGGTGGTGGTGGCGGCGGCGGCAGCGGGGCGATGGCGGAGCATCGGCAGCGGCGGCGGCGGTGGCAATGACGACGACGACGACGACGATAATAATTAATAAACAAGAGAAATATTAAAAATATTAAATATAAAAAAAATAATTATTAAAAAAAAAAAAAAAAAAAAAATATTAATAAAAAAAATAGTTTATTAGCGGCAGTGGCGGCGGCGGCGGTGGCAGTGGCGGTGATGGCAAGGGCGGCGGTGGCGGCGGCGGCAGCGGCGGCGGCGGCAGCGGCGGCGGGGCGGAAACTGGGGCGGCGGTGATGGCGTGGGCGGCGGGGGCGTCTACGATGGCGGCGGGGCCGGTGGCGGCGGCGGCTGGGCGGCGGCAGGGACGGCGGCGGCGGCAACGACGACGACGACGATAATAATTAATAAATAAAAAAATATTAAAAATAAAAAAATAGAAAAATAATTATTAAAAAAAAATATTAATAAAAAAAATAGTTTATTAGCGGCGGCGGCGATGGCGATAGCGGAGGCGGTGATGGCGGTGGCGGCGGTGGCGGCAGCAGTGGCGGCGGCGGTAGCGGCGACGGGGCAGGGGCGGCGGCAGCGGCGGTGGCGGCGGCGGTGGTGGTGGCGTCGGCGGTGGTGGTGGCGGCGGCAGTGGTGGTGGCGGCGGCAGTGGTGGTGGCGGCGGCAGCGGCGGTGGCGGCGGCGGTGGTGGTGGCGGGGGCGGTGGTGGTGGCGGCAGCGGTGGTGGTAGCGGCGGTGGTGGTGGCTGCGACGACGACGACGACAATAATAACTAAAAAAAAATAAAATAATAATAATGATATTAATAATTATTAAAAAAAAAAAAAAGTTAATTAGCGGCAGGGGCGGCGGCGGCGGCGGGGGAGGGAGCGGCGGCGGCGGCGACGGCGACAGGGGCAGCGGGGGCGGCGGCGGCGGTGGTGGTGGCGGCGGCGACGGCGACGACGACAATAATAATTAATAAAAATAAAAAATAATAATATTAATAATTATTTTAAAAATATATATATATATATATATATTAATTAAAAATATATATATATAGATCATCAGCGGCGGTGGCCGCGGCGTATGGGGTGGCGGCGGCGGCGGCGACGACGACGACGACGATAATAAGCAATAAACAAAAAAAATATTAAAAATAAAAAAATAATTATTAAAAAAAATATATATATTAATAAAAAAAATAGTTTATTAGCGGCGGCGGCGGAGGCGGCGGCGGGGAAGGCAGCAGCGATGGCGGCGGCGGGGGCGGCGGCGATGGCAGGGGCGGCGGTGGCGACATCGATGACGGCGGGGCCGGCGGCGGCGGCGGCGGAGCGGCAGCACCGGCGGCGGCGGCAACGACGACGACGACGACGACGATAATAATTAATAAAAAATAAAAAAATAATAATAATAATAATAATATCAAAAAATAATAATAAAAAAAATATATTAATAAAAAAATAGTTTATTAGTGGCGGCGGCGGCGACGATGGCGCTGGCGGCGGTGGCGGGGGCGGCGGCGGGGGTGGAAACGGGGGCAGAGGGGGCGGCGGCAACGGCGGCTTGAGCGGCGGCGGGGGCGGCGGCGGGGGCAGCGGGGACGGCGGCGGCGGCGAGGGCGGCGGAGACGACGACGACGACAATAACAACTAATAAAAAATAAAATAATAATAGAAATATTAATAATTAAAAAAATAATAATAATAATAATGGCGTCGGCGGCGGTGGCAGCGGCGGCGCCGGGGGCGGCGACGGCAGGGGCAGCTGGGGCGGTGGCGGCGGTGGTGGCAGCGGCGGCGGCAACGGTGGTGGCGTAGGCGGCGGCGGGGGCGGCGGCGATGGCGGGGGTGGCGGGGGCGGCGACGATGGCGGCGGGGCCGGCGGCGGGACTGACGGCGGCGGGGCCGGCGGCAGCGGCGGTGGCGGCGGCAACGACGATAATAATTAATAATAAAAAAAAATATTAAAAATAAAAAATAAAAAAAATAATTATTAAAAAAAATATATATTAATAAAAAAAAATAGTTTATTAGCGGCGGCGGTGGCGGCGGCGATGGCGGGGGCGGCGGTGGCGGCGGCGGCGGCGGGATCAGCGGCGGCGGCGGGGTTGGCGGCGGCGGCGGCGGTGGCGGAGGGGGCAGCGGGGCAGACGGCGGCAGCGGCGGTGGTGGTGGTGGCGGCGACGTCGACGACGACAATAATAACTAATAAAAATAAAATAATAATGATAGGCCTATTATTAAAAAAAAAAAAAAAGTTAATTAGCAGCGGGGGCGGCGGCGGCTGCGGCAGGGGCAGCGGGGGCGTTGGCGGCGGTGGTGGTGGCGGCGGCGACGACGACAATAATAATTAATAAAAAATAAAAAAATAATAATATTAATAATTATTTTAAATATATATATATATTAATTAAAAATATATATATATAGTTCATTAGCGGCGGCGGGGGCGGCGTCGGCGGCAGTGGTGGCTGGGGCGGTGGCGGTGGCTGGGGCGGCGTCGGCGTTGGTGGCGGCGGTGGGAGCGGCGGCGATGGCGGGGGCGACGACGACGACGATAACAATTAATAAACAAAAAAAATATTATAAAAAAATAAATTAAAAAAAAAAATGTTAATAAAAAAAATAGTTTATTAGCGGCGGCAGGGGCGGCGGCAGCGACGGCGGCGGCAGCAGTTGCGGCGGCGGCGGCGGCGGCGGGGGCGGCGGCGGCAGGGGCAGCAGGGGCGGGGGCGGCGGGGGTGGTGGCGGCGGCGGCGGCAACGACGATGACAATAATAATTAATAAAAAATAAAAAAAATAATAATATTAATAATTATTAAAAAATATATATATATATTAATTAAAAATATAAATATAGTTAATTAGCGGTGACGGCGTCAGGGGCGGCGACGGCGGGGGCGACGGTGGCTGGGGCGGCGGCGGCGGCGGCGGCGGCAACGACGACGACGATAATAATTAATACAAAAAATATATATATATATAAAAAAAAAAAAAAAAAAAAAAAATTATCAATAAAAGAAATAGTTTATTAGAGGCGGCGGCTGCGGCGGGGGTCGCGGCGATGGCGCGGGCGGCGGTGGCGGCGTCGGCGACGATGGCGGCGGCGGCGACGATGGCGGCGGGGCTGGCGGCGGGGCTGGCGGCGCCGGCGGCGGGGCCGGCGGCGGCGGCGGCATGGGCGTCGGCGGCGTCGGCGGCGGTGACGACGACGACGACAACGATATTAATAATTAATAAAAAAATATATATTAAAAAAAAATAAAATAATAATAATTGATTAATAAAAAATAAAAATTATTAATAAAAAAATAGTTTATTAGCGGCGGCGGCGGCGATGGCGGCGGCGGCAACGACGATAATAATTAATAAACAAAAAAAAAATTAAAAAAAAAAAAAAAAAAAAAATATTAAAAAAAATATATATTAATAAAAAAAATAGTTTATTAGCGGCGGCGGCGGCGGCGGCGATGGCGGGGGCGGTGGTTGGGGCGGCGGCGGCGGGATCAGCGGCGGCGGTGGCGGAGGGGGCAGCGGGGCAGGCGGCGGCGGCAGCGGCGGTGGCGGCGGCGGTGGTGGTGGCGGCGACGACAATAATAACTAATAAAAATAAAATAATGATATTATTTAAAAAAAAAAAAAAAAAGTTAATTAGCGGCGGTGGCGGCGGCGGCGGTGGCAGGGGCAGCGGGGGCGGTGGCGTCGGTGGTGGTGGCAGTGGTGACGACGACAATAATAATTAATAAAAAATAAAAAAAATAATAATATTAATAATTATTTAAAAATATATATATATTAATTAAAAAAATATATATATATATAGTTCATTAGCGGCTGCGGCGGCGGCGGGGGCGGCGGCGGCGGTGGCGGTGGCTGGGGCGGTGGCTGGGGCGGCGTCGGCGTTGGTGGCGGCGGTGGGAGCGGGGGCGACGACGATAACAATTAATAAACAAAAAAAAATATTATAAAAAAAAAAAATAATAAGAAAAAAAAATAATTGTTAATAAAAAAAAATAGTTCATTAGCGGCGGAGGCGACGGCGGCGGCAGGGGTTGCAGCGGCGGCGGGGGCGGGGGAGGCGGCGGGGGTGGCGGCGGCAGGGGCAGCAGGGGCGGGGGCGGCGTGGGTGATGGCGGCGGCGGCGGCGGCAACGACGACGACAATAATAATTAATAAAAAAAATAAAAAAATAATAATATTAATAATTATTAAAAAATATATATATATATTAAATAAAAAAATATATATAGTTAATTAGCGGCGACAGCGTCAGGGGCGGCAGCTGCGGCGGCGGCGGCGGCGACGACGACGACGATAATAATTAATAAAAAATAAAAAACAAAAATATAAAATAAAAAAAATAATTAAAAAAAATAAAAAACAAAAATTATTAATAAAAAAAATAGTTTATTAGAGGCAGCGGCTGCGGTGATGGCGCGGGCGGCGGTGGCGGCGGCGGCTTGGGCGGCGGCGGGTGCGGCGGCGGCGGCGGCGACGACGACGACGACGATATTAATTATTAATAAAAAAAAAATATATATTAAAAATAAAAAATAAAAAAAATAATTGTTAAAAAAAATAAAAAATAAAAATTATTAATAAAAAAATAGTTTATTAGCAGCGGCGGCGGTGGCGGCGATGGCGGTGGCGGCGGCGGCGGCGATTTCGGCGGCGGCGGCGGCGATGGCGGCGGCGGCGGGGGCGGGGGCGACGGTGGCTGGGGCGGCGGTGGCGGCAGGGGCGGCGGTGGCGGTAGCGGCGGCGACGACGACGACGACGATGATAATAATTAATATAAAAAAATAATAATAATAATAATAATAATTATAATGAAATCACGCCTTAGCATCCGGGAAGGTGGGGGGAGCTGCGTTGTGGGCGGTATTGGGGGCGGTGGGGGTAGTAGTGGGGGAGGGGGGGAACACCTACGATGCCCAACAACAGCAGAAACAACAACAACGAGAGGTGGATGGAGAAGAGATTGGGGTAGGGAGTGTTGAAGGTGGGGGCCTTGGAGAGGGTGCCCATTTAGAGGGTGTTGGCGTTGGGGGTGGGGGGGATGTCAGTGATTTAGAGAAGAGTATTGAAAGGTACTGTGAAGCCTCCATGTAAATAGATTGATAGATAGATAGATAGATAGATAATTCACCCATAAGGCATATAATAATAATAATCACTGTATAGATTACTCACCAAATTCATTACATAATTCACCCATAAGGCATTTACACGACAAACATTCTTTCGTTTGTGAGCTTACAAACCAAAACAAACCACTGTGGAATCGACCCTTAATCACTACACTATAACTTAGTAAAAATAAATTTATGCTCAAGCACCAAGCACGACCTTCACTGTACGGCGGCCATCATGAATAGTGTTGCCAGATCTATTTGGCATTGTTGATTTAATTTTACCTTTACAATTTCACTTATAATAATAATAATTATAATAATAATAATAATAATAATAACAAGGCTTGCATCTTGTAGAAATTTCCCTGTTTACTCTTGAACGAACTGTATATTATTTTTTTCCCTGTGTGGACTTCGAAATTCCCTAAAACAAACATTTCCCTTCACCTGGCTGGCAACACTGTACGGCGGCCATCATGAATAGTGTTGCCAGATCTATTTGGCATCGTTGCTTTAACTTTATCTTTACAATTTCACTTTGTTTGCCTAAAAATATTTCCATGCATCTGGCAACACTGTACGGCGGCCATCATGAATAGTTATTCATGAAGAATTATTAAAGATAATAAAAACATATCTAAACAATATTTTAACTAACAAAGCAGAAATACCAAGTAGTTGTAAAATATCAAACACAAAAATGATACCAAAAATAAGTAAACCAACAGTGGAAAACTTAAGACCGATATATAGCTCTGGGGCCGGATTCTCAAAGAAATTTACGACGTCGTATCTCATTTGGGACGTCGTAACTTCCCCAGGCGAGTTAGGTCCACATACTCAAAACATTAAGACCTTATACTCAAAACAATTTCGGCACTGTGGGCAGCCATCTTGTTAGGTCTTAAGACACGTAGATTTACGATCCGCGCGACCCTGTCACAAGGGAGTTAAGACCCGAAACACATAGAAAACGTATATATTTTTGTCAATCCTCCTGCTGTGGTTCTCCCCGAGTCCCCGTTGCTGTGTTGGCAAAACACCATCACCCACGTTACGTCTTGTTGTTTGTTGTTGTGGGAGAGCTGAATGAACTGAACACCGAGCGCTAATTTACAAATGTGATGGAACTTATAGTGGTTTGCATATGAGAATAGGCGTCGCCTACGGAGGGAAAGAGTGTATAGGGATCCATTGGACCCTCTACATGTTAGTGAAGAACACTTACTTCGCTATTATAGATTTCCTCATCAAGAAATCTTAATTAAACTTGTGCCAGGAACTTGCCAATTGACCCATATGTTCGTCGACAAAAGAGGAGATCTCATGCTATACCAACACATACCCAAGTGTTAGTAACTCTACGAGTATTAGCTAACTAGTGGAACCTTTCAAAGTGTGATTGGAGATTCTGCTGGAGTGACTCGAGCAAGTGTGAGTAGAGTGGTGAAATCTGCTGTAGTACATTTGTTGGCTGAGAAGGCAAGAGTAGAAATAAAGATGCCCTCAGGTATTGTGGAAATTGGCAGAGCCTGCAGAGGATTCCATGCAGTGAATGGTTTTCCCTGAGTGATTGGAGCCATTGATGGTACTCATATACCTATCAAGGCTACAAATATAAATTCACAAGTATATATTAATAGGAAAGGCTATCACTCCCTGAATGTGCAGTGTGTTTGCACCAGTGAGAAAATAATTTAGCATTATAGTATGAGATACCCTGGCAGTACTTACGACTCCTTCATCTGGAATAACAGTCGTCTTCAGGCTCGATATTGTAGATAATTTCTTTACATGAAATAAACTTGGTAAATTTAAATAAATACATTGTTGTTAATTACTGCATCTCCTACTTATCCCAATATCACTCAAAACTACATTTTAACCGTAATAAAGACTTTGTGAAAATATAATTCTACAGATTATATTCAATTGTTTATTGTTTAAAAGCAGCACACTATAAAATCAAATACAGTACAGTAATAAAATACTATCACAGCATGACACACCTAAAATATAATCACATTTGAAAACAAAATTAAAGTTAGTGAGAGTTCTGTTAGCATAATCACTGTACAGCTACAATAACACTCGATAACATCTTACCAGTAATAAAGACTTTGTGAAAATATAATTCTGTATTGCATTCAACTGCTTATTGTACAGAAGCAGCAAACTGTTAAATAACCTAATTAGTTTGGCACAGTATCACATTGTTTGGCTAACTCTGTAAGTTCCTCAAGTGCAGAGGCAATTCTTGGGAGGCTGCCTCTCAACACTTGCAGAATTTCTCCCTGTACTGCCAGCATCTGGTCACTGATACAGGGCTGTGGACTGGCACGGCTGCTGTGAACACGGCTACTGGTGTCATGACTCTCAGATCTACTTGCCCTCATACTTGATGCTGGAGGTGGTGATCTAGAGTAGGCATGGTCAAAAGTCACTGTCTGGGGAATGGTAATGTTTTCTGATGGTTCGTGACTTTGAATATTTTCTAACAGGCCTGAACTCTCAAAGTCAATATGTTCTACAGACATTGTAGAGTGGCGTGTTGGGTCATCTACTCCTGCCACCAAAATCTGTAACAATAAGAAGTGCTGTGTTTATGTAATATGGTTACAATGAAAAAGGAACTGTGATGCATAGTGGGAGCAATAAACATGGGGCCGCCTTTTTCCTTTAAGTTTCTTTTTGCTTAGTACTTCTTCCTCAAAGTTTCCTGTCTGCATTGCAGTTTCTTTGGTAAAACTGTACATACATTTCACTGTCACCCAACATATATAAATATAATCACACTTGGCCTAACATCTGCTGAAAAAAGATTTGAGAACCACTGGTGAATAACATCTTCAATACAGTACAGTATGTATTGCATCTCGTCAACCTACTGAAGATTTTATAATGAACATCAGCTAAGCTCAGCAACATCTTCATGACCAATTATGCATCTACTTACTGGGTAGTGGTGCATGCTCATCATGTGTCCTTGTCAATGGTATGGGTCTGGCAACACTACCAGCAGAGGTCGATGGCAGAGGCTCATCTGTAACAATAATGTGTGCAGTGTTACACAACAGTATATCCAGTACTAATGCAACATGTTTACTCTGAGCTTTTGTAGTAACAGACAACACATAATAACCATAATACTGTATGTATAAAAGACACAAATACAGTACAGAATTGGGGCCTTGCATTCCCCTGCACTCTATAAGTTATTTTAGACCTTAAATGTACAGGCCTAACAATACAAAGTCACTGAGAAAGGCATGACAATCCCCTACACAGTTCTTCCATTATCTTTTGTGAGAGAACATTGTCTCAATGTGCACTCCGTAAAAATTAGTCAAATTCACCAGCAATGACGTCCTCGCTTTCGAAAGGGCCAGAGTGCCCCTCAATAGCCTCTGTCTCGTTGAGAGCAAGTAGTGCCTCCTCTGTAGGCTTCCAGTCCTTTGTGTCAGGTATTCCACCACCTGTAAATGCCATTAAATTACAGTCATAGCTAAGATGAACAGTAGTATCATTGCAGCATTGCTTTAAGTAGTCAAACTCTAGTACAGTATACTGTATTGGGCTTCTTGAATGCTTAATTTCTTTCTGTATTGTGAAGTATAATTCTGCCAATCTTTCTCAATACATTACATTAGTTGATGGAATTCCTAAAACTATCCTACATCATACAGTATTTAATGATCACTTAGAATAGCCTACATATTGTACCCCAACATTTCTTTAATTACATACCTAACCTAACCTAATGTATTTAGGATGAGTTAACAAATATTTTGATGCACACTTAAATGTATAATGCAAGAACAACAACAAATATTTAAGCTAATGCAGTTCTCTAATATGTTTTTCCCCAAGTCAAATTTTGGTAATTAACCTGCTCTAACCAAACCTCAGCAGACTACAGCAGACTACAGCTGGGACTTAATTGTGGCAACCCGTTATATAGGCCTACTATTAACAATGGAAGAAACAATTTACTGCACAATGGCAATATAGTAAATAAATATCATAGAAAAACTAATATTTAATGGTTATTATGAACGTCAATAGTCAATTATGTTACTAAGAACTTACCTGTCACTTCCCTTTCACTCCTTTCCTTGGCTGCCTTCTTCTTCACTTCAGACCTGAACGTTCTGAATTTTTTCCTGATTTCCAGAACATCCCTCGAGACTCTGCTGATGCTGTTCACAGCCTCGGTGACTGCCTTCCACTCATTATCTTTTGCTTTTGCAGTTATTCTTGGGGATAATGCACCCATTATCACTTTCCTCCTTTCATCCACTTCTTGCACCAGCATCAGTACTTCTTCATCTGTGAAGTTTGCAGCTCTTCTTTTCTTTTCTGGTGGTGACATGGCAGAATGATGGCTTCAAGGACGTTACTACTGATGCTGTTGACACTTGACAGGCTCTCTGCGAGCGATAAGCGAGAAATAATGCTACTGTGGTACTGCGTCACACGCTTCACACGTCCCCTGCTGGCGTCCCTTTTTGTTTACACAACACAGCTGATGGGGTCCATATTGGCACTGTGGCATTCCTTGCTTTTCATTGGCTGGATCCAATTGAAAGACGCCACCTGATTGGCTGAAGATTTTCCGATGTCCTAGAGGAAAAGACAGTCGCAAGTAGTTAGGAACCGATTAGGACGTCGAAAATTTGTTTTGAGTATCTTGTTTTACGACACGAAATACGACATCCTAAATTGTTCGTAATATCCGACGTCCCAAATGAGATACGACGTCGTAAGTTACGACCCGTTTTGAGTATCCGGCCCCTTATCAAGAGACTTCTAGTTGGTCTCATCTTATTCGTTTCTTTATTCTGCATCTTTTGGTGTATAATACATGCAACTTAGGACACAAATTTGCTTCATAATATGAGAAAAGTGAAAGAAAAGTTGACCAATTTGTAGTATTTTCTTACGACTTTGTTTACAAACTTTCTTTTGTTTCTGCCCAATCCGTATCTGGACGACGAGAACACAGTTTCTACGTATTTGGTCAGTTCTCGTCACTGAAAACAAGCGCTCCCAAGACGGTTTCGGTACCCCAATCCTCCGCTTGGACGACCAGATGACGGCTTTTGTCTCCTTTCAAACCTCACCAGGAGACTAATGTAGCACCCCTGCTACAGTGGTGACCCCGGAGTGACCCGAACATCCAATCTACTCCATATGGCTGGCAACCCTCTTCTTAGCCATCACGTCTAGTGACCCGGGAGTGTAAACCCAACCTCTTCGTTAGCCGCTACATCTGGTGACCCCAGAGTGTAAACCCAGACCTCTTCATAGCCGCTACATCAGGTGACCCCGGAACCGAACAACACAGCTCAACTACGATGCTGCCAAGTAATCAGCACACATCCCAACTATGACGCTGCCAAGTAATCAGCACATCTTCACTACTCACCATACATCTTCACTACTCACCATACATCTTCACTACCCACCACACTCTGGTGAGGAAGATGTGTTGGTGCGAACTACCCAGCACACATCTTAACACATCTCAACTACCCACGGTACCCAACACACACTGGTGAGGGAGATGTGTTGATGTAGACAAGCCAGCACCAACTCCTCTCTGCATCGCTGTTCGCAGAGTTCACCTGACCTTCGGACACCTGCTGCCAAGCAATGCAACTCCATATGTCTGGTAGGCTTCACCTGCTTCTGTCGCCAGCATATTACCCATTGCTTCCCCTATCGACTACCAATCGAGGGAAGGTGTTTCCGTAGTCAGAAACTGGTGCATCTGGGAGTCCTTCGTCCATCATAATCTATGCTCTACCAGCATATATTCCTGCATCGCTCTAGTGCGTACGCCGAGCGTAGCTAACGCCCGTACCACTACTGCCACACACGGCCCTACATCACGGCTCGACCTATCTACAAGACGACGACCCGCCGCCTGTAGGTCGCCCCCTCTGACACAGACCAATAATTTCTCGCTGAGGGGGGAATATTGTGGCGGCTAGAATCAGCTACCCGCCACAAGCATCAGCCCTCTCGCCTGATGGGTTCGAATAGTGTAGCAGGCAGGAAACCTTATATTCATATATTCCAGATTGACTACAACTATTGTCACATGATCATATTCCAGTTTGACTACAACTATTGTCACATGCTCATATTTCATGTATTCCAGGTTCACTCTAAAACTTTGTATACAATGTGTAACCTGTATGAATAAACAGATTAAAACCCACGATCTCTTAGTCTCCTTTCAAACCTCACCAGGAGACTAATGTAGCACCCCGCTACACATCCCACAAACCTTTAATGACCTAAGACCAGTTGCCATCACACCTCTCCCTAGCCTGTTTTGTGAAGATTTTGTGTTTAACTGGTCTTATTCACAAATTAGCAAACAGCTAGACACCCGTCAGTTTGGTCACATCAAATCCAACTCCACCTCCCACTGCCTAGTCAGCTTCCTTGAGTTCATCCACAGCCAATTGGACAAATGTAACACATCTCTCACCCTTGCTTGTGTAGACTTTAGGAAAGCATTTGATCTTGTAGACCACACTGTTGTCATCAACAAGGCCATTAACCTAGGACTTTACCTCAGCCTGGTAGCTTGGCTGGCTGACTTCCTCACAGGAAGGCAGCAGGCGGCCCATATTAGGGCTCCATATCTCCCCTACAACAGCTGACTTGTAGGGTTCCGCAAGGAACTAAATCTGGACCTCTATGCTTCCTCCTGCTGATTAACCCCTAAAGGATCGGGCCCGGCATATGACGGGTTGCCGCTAAAGGACCGAGCCCGGCATATTTCCCAAGGTTAAGGAATTTTCCCCATTTTTTTTTCTCCAGACGTTGGCTACACTGGTTTAGAGTAGGATGGGATGCTCAGACTGGGTACACACTGCCTTTTCTAGGGTAAAATTGAGGAATTATAGATCTTGTTATGTCCGAGTGTGCTGGTGAGTGGCTTAGCCGACGAGCGCCTATCCCCATTTTCTACTACCTCGCCACGGTCAGTGCACCCACCCAAACACTCGCGCTCAACGTACGGCGACAGTACCTCATTCAACTCATCGTAATTCTGTAACCATTAAACCTACAGACTTCCCATTGGTACCAATCGAAAGAGGAAGAGTAGCTCGTTCTCACGGCACTAAAATCATTTACTCGTTTGTTGTAGGTTAGACGTACAGAGCATGCGAAGACAGCCAATTTTACGTGTTTTTCGCTCAACCCCCAGGTCCTGGGAGGCACAGTAATTTCACTATCCCCGGTCCTTTAGGGGTTAATGATGCTCTTACCAACACCCAGTCAACATTAGGACACCAGATTACAACCCACTGTAAGCCACCCTTGACAGACTGCAGACATGGACAGAGCACAACAACGTCTCCATCAACCACACCAAGACCTTGGTGTTGCACGTCTGCACCTCATCTGTAGTTGTGCCTCCCCCCCCCCCCCAGCTCACAATTGGCCCTCTTCCACTCCAAGTCATCCACTCCTTCAAGCTGCTTGGCATCACTCTGGATGACCAATTATCATGGAAGCAACATGTCGCTAGGATGGTCAAGGTAGCCTCATACAAGCTGTATGTGCTGCACAGACTCAAGTCTCTGGGGACTCCAGCAGGGGATTTGAAACACAACAACAACAGCTCGAGAAGGTTCAGAAGAGGGCATGCAGAGTCATACTCGGCCCTACCTATACCAGTTACAATGATGCCTCACCACCCTGAGTCTGCCCAGGCTGACAGCCATGTATGAGCAAGCCCTTAGCATGTTCAGGGAAGGCTTGCTACGTAATCTCGTACCACCTGATGCCCCCACACCAGCCAGGGTTACCCGACACCATAACAAACTGGTGCCGCTAAGAGCCCCTCACACTGACCGCTACCACCAGAGCACTATTCCCAGTTTAGTGCGAAAAAAATACACCTAGACTAGTATGCCTCCAAGTTGTAACCTATAGATCTTAGAATTAATATTAATGTAATCTTCCCCTCTGTAAATTATCAGTCTCTGACTGCCATGAAAATAAACTGATAATAATAATAATTATTATACATGTATGTATACACATACAGCCATGGCTGATAGTGGTGGATCAGGTCCCAAGGAATATTGGAGAGCAACTAAACAGATTTCGAACAAGTGAATTTCTTAACATTGAGAGAGGTTTAGAAGACTTACTCTTTCGAATTCTGTTTAGTTGCACTCCAACACTCTTTGGACCCTGGTCCAGCACTATCAGCCATGGCTGTACACACACACGTACACACGCACGCACAGGCATGCATGGACCCAAGCACAAGGATGTACGCACACAGGTAAATGCACGTAGGCCAGCAGACACAGCTCTCTCTCTCTCTAGTAGAACCACAACATAAACTTCCTGTTCACTAATCAATACAATTTAGTAAAAGTGTTCACACTATGATAAGTAAAGGTTGAGTCATTACTACTTTCACCATTTAATGTGTGTGTGTGTGTGTGTGTGTGTGTGTGTGTGTTAATACATATGTGTGTATACTATTAGGGTATGAGTGTGTCATAATAATAATAATAAAAGGTTTATTTGGTACACACAGCCAAGGGTTGTCAATATACATTGTAAATTGGTGATGCAAATAGGTGATACTTGTAGTTGGTGGTGTCCTAGTGTTATCACTGGTGGTGGTGGTGTGGTAGCTGTGTGAAATTGCATCACAGGCTTGGGATTGGAGTAAGATAAGCTATTTTGTAATCCTGTGGGCATTTACTCTGACTAAGTGATGCATTAATTGTTGAACAAAGGGGTTATGCAAGCTCAACAGCAAACTCACAGTACAAAATCATGGGAAGTTCAATAGGAGTAGTGGAGCATATGAGCTTATAGGTGACCTCATGTTCATTAACGTGTGGGGGAGGGATGGAGGATAGGTAAGCTGGTAATTGGGCTGAGTCCAGTCTGGGCAGGGTCTGACAGATTCTGGCGAAATGGTCATTGATAAGATTAGCTGCTTCCTGGCTGGTATGTCCGTCAACACAGGAAGAGAATGTAACTTTCTCCACATATCACACAGGTACTTTAATTTGTTGTACCACTGACTGATGTTGGTTTGTTTAAGGTGGTGAATTTGTGCTGGGTTGTACACCTTCTTGGCTGTTTTAAGTTCTCTGATGACCTTGCTGTGCAGTGTGTTATACCTCCTCCTGTCATTATAGAACGCCTTGTTGTGCTGCTCCATCAGCCTCTTAATCTGTGGTACTATGCATGGTAGGAAAGAAGTGGTAGTAGGCCTGAGTGATAGTAGTTTGGTAATTCTCCCACTTCCTGTCAACATTACTAACAGTTAGTACCTCAGTCCATGGGTACTGTATCAGCCACTGTCCAAACTGTCTGATAGTAGAGTCAGGTGTAGGTCTACATATCTTGGTGGTATGGTTATCTTGGTAGTAGGAGGTGGTAGTGGCAGGGGCCCAAAACACGGAGAGATGGTTGCTTCTTACCATGGGTGGCAGTGGTTGAGGTGGTAGGTACTGGTCTTCTATGTCAGTGATAATGAGGTCTAGGGTGGCAGTGGTTGAGGTGGTAGGTACTGGTCTACCAGGTCAGTGATAATGAGGTCTAGGGTGGCAGTGGTTGAGGTGGTAGGTACTGGACTGCCAGGTCAGTAATAATGAGGTCTAGGGTGGCAGTGGTTGAGGTGGTAGGTACTGGACTGCCAGGTCAGTGATAATGAGGTCTAGGGTGGCAGGGGTTGAGGTGGTAGGTACTGCTGCTATGTCAGTGGTAATGAGGTCTAGGATATTTTGTTCGTGGACAATCTGGGTGATGCTCAGTTGGTCTTCTATTTCCTTGGTATCTAGTTGGTTGAAGTCATCACATATAACCATTTTGGAATATTGATATCTTGCCCGTAGGGTGTCACAGGTGTTGCTGATGTGGTGGTCGACGAGCAGGGCATGGGTGGGTGCATGTGGGGGGTTATAATTATACCAAACCATAAATGATGTAGGCAGTGTGGCGATGATGACATGGTGGTGTTAATCTTTCCCACATGACCTCAAGGTCCTTGGCGATTCAATATTCAGGCGCTCGGCTGTGTGCATAAACATCACAAGTCCACCTACTCGTTTTGGGGGTTCTAAGAGTGTGGAATAGGTCGTAGTTTTCAATGGCACACAACTCTTGTATAACTTGCCAGGCTTCCATGTCACAAACTATATCAGCGCTGATCGTGTAAATTTGTTACATAGTGAGGTCACGTTGGATAGAAACAGAGGGGAGCTCATACCAGTGGCAGGAAACTTCTAATACTTTGTACGGTTTCACAACACTAAGTGTTTTCCTCAATTTTGCACTGCTGATTACACAAATCTTTTTCTGTAGTTTTTTCCCCTGTTTGTGAATGCGATTGTGAAATAGGCCAATAAATTTCAAGTGACTTATTACAGCAGGTTGTGGATAGCCAGCTCCACGTTTGAGAGAGTATAGTGCTGGCAGGGAGTAATGGATTATCTTCAAGCCAGTGTGTTGATTGGATGACAAATTGTTGGTCCTCATTTTGATTGTTTGGTATTGTTCTTAATGTGTGGCACTTGGTAGATGAAGGTAGATGAGGGGTGAGGGGTCAACAAGCTGACCCTGGCTGTCCAGACGAGTACCGTGTCATACATATGACCTTGATGACCTCGGACAGGTGTATGTATATGTGTGTATTAACCCCTAAGGACCGGTTGACGTGGTAAGCCGTCTTGCGTAAGGAACCGGCCAACTGCGCCTACCGTCATAGAGATCTAGCGCTATTTTGAGCCCAGCGCGGGTATTCTGTGCGGGTTTGGGCGATTTAGCAGTATAGCCAACTACCATACATTAGCAGAAAAGGGTTCAGTCAGTCTGATTCCCCAGTAGGCTACCCACCACGATGTCGGGAAGACGTAGTGTTAATTCTCCCGTGTCCGATTCGGTGCGCGCTACACCCTCGCGTCGACGCGCTCCACTCGCTACCTCCACACCATCGTTGCCTCCACGTACTCGACGCCTTCCACAACGCCTTACTGATTCTGCAATAGGGCAAGAACTCGAATTGCCCATCTCTATGGTGAACAGTGATAGTGATGATAGTGATGTCTATTTTGAAATAGATGATTCTGACCCTGAATTTCGCATCAATAACGAAGCGAGGGTAGCTTACACAACTGAGGAGGAGGATATTTTTCCACCTGCTCAATCTCACTCCCAAGTAAGTGAACCACCTTCAAGTGTTAGAATACTTGCAACCTCTGCTGTGCCAGTCGAAATCCCGTCGACGAGTAGGGGGATTGTAGGTGATTTATCACCTATTGCAGGACCGAGTGGAGCTTGTGGTTCCTCCACTCGCTCCGTAGCAACCTCTAAGAGGAAGAGGAGGTTACATTTTACCTCTTCTTCATTGTCGGGTGAAGATATACCTCCACCAACCCGATCAAGAAGTAGGAGAGTTGGAGGTAGAGTAAGAGGAGTGAGAGGAGGCAGGAGATGACGTCTTATCTCGGACGAGATAAGGGAGCCATCTTCTGACCCAGACGATCCTTCTGTTGACTCAGCGGACCTCACTCTCTCCCCGTAATCTTCACCACGACCACAACAACAACAACAACCACCACCACAACCACGACGACAACGAGTAGCAGATGTGGGTTCGTTTGTGTGGACTGATGGCAGGGATTTCCAGCCTGATATTCCTGCTTTCGATGCACGGGAATCAGGAATTCAACCAGAATTTCCCTGTACAGCTGCGTCAAAGATGATGGATTACTTCGTCGCCTTTTTTGACGTAGCTGAAGTGTTGTGGATCGTTCGGGAGACGAACGCTTACAATCAAATTATCAACAACTGGCACCACGCAACGCACCGGGAACATTCTCATATGGTAGATTGGGAAGATGTAAGCGTTGCAGAAATATATGTGTGGCTTGCACTAACGATGTTGATGCCGCACAACAAGAAACATCGATTGCGGGATTACTGGATCACGGATGACTTACTATCCACACCTATCTTCGGGAGGTATAGGTCATGGGACCGCTACAGGGATATCTTCACCAACCTCCACTTCACCAACAACCTGGGTCCCTCCCTGAGTGATAGGCTGTGGAAAATCCGTACTATATTGTCCATGTTGCTCCAGAATATCCGTGCATTTCTACGACCATTCCAGAAAGTGGTAATCGACGAGTCTCTCATGCTCTACAGAGGTAGACTGTCCTTCATTCAGTATATCCCGTCTAAGAGGCACAGATTTGGCATAAAGTTTTATGTCATCTGTGACTGTCAGACGGGATATGTTTTAGATTTTGTAATTTATACGGGTTCAGATGTGGATATCGCTGAGAATGATCCTCATGGCTTCTCAGGTGCTGTTGTGAAGCACCTGATGGACCATTTCTATAACCGAAACGGGGCGACTTTCTCATCCAAAAATCTGTCCCTCTACTTGCCATGAAGTGGCATGACAAGAGGCCAGTACACATGCTCACCACTGTGCACAAGGGTGAGATGTTGGATTCCGGCAAGGTCGACCGCGACACAGGTAATCCCATCCTCAAACCTGATGTCGTGTTTGATTATAACATCAACATGAGACTCGTCGACAAATCAGACATGATGATCAGTTCCATCGATTGCCTGAGAAAAACTTGCAAGTGGTATAAAAAGGCGTTCTTGCACCTGATCGACATCTGTGTATTGAACGCCTACATACTCTACACCCAGCAGCATCAAGGCACGACCGTCACCCTTCGCCAGTTCGAGAAGACGGTCGTGAAGGAGCTGCTGGTGGAGTATGGAGTCAGAACACCACAGCAGCAGGCACGTCCACCGGCAGGAGGGCAGCTTGACAAACTCCAGTCAAGAGTTTGGGCCGAGCGCCACTTCCTTGACGACCTGCCTACCCTCGCGTCAGGCAGGTCAGGCTTCTGCCGGTGTTATGTCTGTATGCACACGACACGTCGGCCCACCAGAAGAAGAGAGACTAGATACTGGTGTACCGGGTGTCAAGTGTCACTATGCCCCGGGAAATGCTATTTTGAGTATCATACCTTAGATGATATATAGATAGCATGAAGTGTGAGAAATGAAGTGACAGTGACACTTTTATTAGTATATACGAGTGTATGGTGACAGTGACACAATAGTTTTAGTGAAGTGATAGTGACACGTTAGATATAAGGAACTAGTGCAGTGATAGTGACACAATAAGAAAATACGGAAGTGAATATGTGATAGTGACACGAATTTATTCATTCAAGTGTACATTTTATTATTAGTTCGGTGATATAGACACAGGACGAGTGTATATTTACTCGTTATTACTCCCACACTTCATCCCGGGGCACTAAAACCACTCTGGAATGGTCAGCAAGCCACACAGTAGAGGTTGCAAGTAGGTATAACACAGCGCGGTAGGCTCGTAGCGACGCGGTGAGGAGGAGTGTGCAGCCACGCGCCCGGCACCCTAGCCACCGCCACCCCCACCAGTCGAAACACTTCGTGCTTACCGCGCAAAACATGGTCCACTTCAACTCGCCCTATCTCCACAACTACTCATCGTACAGCCCTCCCGATGGTACCATTGGAAAGAAGAAGAGTTGAAGGTACGTAAGAAACTATTTTGAAGTTAGTACACTATATAGGTTAAGAGTGTGAGCGTTGTGAATATAGGGTAAATCGAGTAATTTTGACGCGAGCGGCTGGGTAGAAACGTCGAGTGAGGTTACCCCCCTCCTGGCCTACAGAGGTTAATACATATGTGTTTATACTATTCAGGTATGTGTGTGTTTGTGTGTTAATACATACGTAAGTATCATCATCATCATCATCGATGTGTCGTGTCCATGAAGACGTTGACGACCATGGCAGACCACAACTCCCTATCTCGCGCCATCTGAAGCAGCCGCGCTGGTGAGACGCCACCTCCAACTTCCTCCACAATTCCGTCCATAAACTTGATGCGAGGACGACCTCATCCTCCCTTCTTCCTTCTATCTTCCCCGTCAGGCTCAGGTTCTCCAAAGATTTCTCTCCTCATAACATGTCCCAAGAACTCAGTCTGTCTCATTCTTATTTCTCGCAGCAACTCTCTTCTGGTTTTAATCCTTCTCAATACTTGGACATTAGTAACCCTCGCCGTCCAGGGAATCTTGAGAATCCTTCTCCAGACGAACATCTCCAACGCCTCAAGCCTCCTTCTGGTGTCACAGTTTAGCGTCCACGTTTAGCAACCATACAGTAACTCCGACCATATGTACGTCTTGACCCTCCTCTTGCGACATCCGAGGGATATATGACTGTTATCGAAAAGCATCTTCATTCTCGAGAAAGCTCGCTTAGCCAGTGCTATTCTCCTTTTAATTTCTGCTGCACATCTAGCTTACAAGGTATATAAACTTATCCACCTGTCTAACTGCTTCACCTCTAATCCGGATGTTACACTCTTTCTATACTATTAGAATATGTATGTGTGTTAATACATACATGTCTATACTATTAGAATGTGTGTGTGTGTTAATACATACATGTCTATACTATTAGAATGTGTGTGTGTGTGCATGAGTGTATGTTAATACATCCATGTATGTGTTAATACATACGTGTGTATACTGTTTGGGTATATGTGTGTATGTATGTATTCATAATATATTAAGTAAGGGTTGAGTCATTACAGTCATTACATGCAACACCTATAATACAGAAACTTGGGTGGATAAAAATAAAATAAAAGCATAAATTAGACACATGTTGCACTGTTTTTAAGATTTTAACTGATTATTATCCAGAATGGTATAAGAAAATATTAACTGTTGGAGAAGTAACCTTCCATTCCACAGTATATACGACTGCCTGCATGACTTACCACAGGAGGTAACAAAAAAAACTAATATATTATCGTTTGCACATTATCAGAACATTTCCACTGTCACAGCAGAGAGAGAGAGAGAGAGAGAGAGAGAGAGAGAGAGAGAGAGAGAGAGAGAGAGAGAGAGAGAGAGAGAGTTAACCCTCCATCACTTTGCTATAACAGTAAAGAGTCTACGGTAAGGGGTTAGAATTGAAATGTTGATAATTATTCCATTGCATATTTATATAAAGTGTATTGAAGGTAATGAGGGTGTCGTACAGAGTAAAGAGCTTGAAGACATAAATTGAAGGAGTACTGATGAATGTCATCAATGTATATTCCCCGTAAGTGAGATGTGAGTTGGAGGAGAAGGAAGAATTATAGGGTGAAGTAGAGTAAGTGGTTCAGAGCATACACAGGGAGGGAAGAGTGGTTATTGGTGTGGATTTCAATGGACATGTTGAAGAAGGGGATAACATTGATGACTGATGAGAGGGTAATGAGTAGGTATGGAGTGGGAGGATGGAAGACACAGGGACAGTAATGGTGATGAGTGATGAGAGGGTAATGAGTAGGTATGGAGTGGGAGGATGGAAGACACAGGGACAGTAATGGTGATGAGTGATGAGAGGGTAATGAGTAGGTATGGAGTGGGAGGATGGAAGACAGAGGGTCAGTAATGGTGATGAGTGATGAGAGGGTAATGAGTAGGTATGGAGTGGGAGGATGGAAGACAGAGGGACAGTAATGGTGATGAGTGATGAGAGGGTAATGAGTAGGTATGGAGTGGGAGGATGGAAGACAGAGGGACAGTAATGGTGATGAGTGATGAGAGGGTAATGAGTAGGTATGGAGTGGGAGGATGGAAGACAGAGGGACAGTAATGGTGATGACTGATGAGAGGGTAATGAGTAGGTATGGAGTGGGAGGATGGAAGACACAGGGACAGTAATGGTGATGAGTGATGAGAGGGTAATGAGTAGGTATGGAGTGGGAGGATGGAAGACACAGGGACAGTAATGGTGATGAGTGATGAGAGGGTAATGAGTAGGTATGGAGTGGGAGGATGGAAGACACAGGGACAGTAATGGTGATGAGTGATGAGAGGGTAATGAGTAGGTATGGAGTGGGAGGATGGAAGACACAGGGACAGTAATGGTGATGAGTGATGAGAGGGTAATGAGTAGGTATGGAGTGGGAGGATGGAAGACACAGGGACAGTAATGGTGATGACTGATGAGAGGGTAATGAGTAGGTATGGAGTGGGAGGATGGAAGACACAGGGACAGTAATGGTGATGAGTGATGAGAGGGTAATGAGTAGGTATGGAGTGGGAGGATGGAAGACAGAGGGTCAGTAATGGTGATGAGTGATGAGAGGGTAATGAGTAGGTATGGAGTGGGAGGATGGAAGACACAGGGACAGTAATGGTGATGACTGATGAGAGGGTAATGCGTAGGTATGGAGTGGGAGGAGGGAAGACAGAGGGACAGTAATGGTGATGAGTGATGAGAGGGTAATGAGTAGGTATGGAGTGGGAGGATGGAAGACACAGGGACAGTAATGGTGATGACTGATGAGAGGGTAATGAGTAGGTATGGAGTGGGAGGATGGAAGACACAGGGACAGTAATGGTGATGACTGATGAGAGGGTAATGAGTAGGTATGGAGTGGGAGGAGGGAAGACAGAGGGACAGTAATGGTGATGAGTGATGAGAGGGTAATGAGTAGGTATGGAGTGGGAGGATGGAAGACACAGGGACAGTAATGGTGATGAGTGATGAGAGGGTAATGAGTAGGTATGGAGTGGGAGGATGGAAGACAGAGGGACAGTAATGGTGATGAGTGATGAGAGGGTAATGAGTAGGTATGGAGTGGGAGGATGGAAGACAGAGGGACAGTAATGGTGATGAGTGATGAGAGGGTAATGAGTAGGTATGGAGTGGGAGGATGGAAGACAGAGGGACAGTAATGGTGATGAGTGATGAGAGGGTAATGAGTAGGTATGGAGTGGGAGGATGGAAGACACAGGGACAGTAATGGTGATGAGTGATGAGAGGGTAATGAGTAGGTATGGAGTGGGAGGATGGAAGACAGAGGGACAGTAATGGTGATGAGTGATGAGAGGGTAATGAGTAGGTATGGAGTGGGAGGATGGAAGACACAGGGACAGTAATGGTGATGAGTGATGAGAGGGTAATGAGTAGGTATGGAGTGGGAGGATGGAAGACACAGGGACAGTAATGGTGATGAGTGATGAGAGGGTAATGAGTAGGTATGGAGTGGGAGGATGGAAGACAGAGGGTCAGTAATGGTGATGAGTGATGAGAGGGTAATGAGTAGGTATGGAGTGGGAGGATGGAAGACACAGGGACAGTAATGGTGATGAGTGATGAGAGGGTAATGAGTAGGTATGGAGTGGGAGGATGGAAGACAGAGGGACAGATAATTGTGGATTTTTCATAATGTTACAGTACATATATGGCTCTAGTAAACACCTGCTTTAAAAAGGAGGTGAATAGGATTACATACAAGAGTGGTGGTAGGAGTACACACTAGTACACTATATCCTGTAGGAGATGCAAGTTAAAATAATAAACTGATAACAAGGTAGTGACAGGGAAGAATGTAACAATTCAACATAGGGTATTGGTTGGTAAGATGAGTCTGAAAGTGAAGGTAAATATGAAAATGAGGACTGAAGGAAGGATTATGTGTTGGAAACTAAAGGAAGGAGATTACATTAGAAAAGTTAAGAGGGAGGTGAGCCAGGCTATGGGTGAGGAGGAGGACAGATGGGCAGCTTTTTCTGAAGTGGTGAGGGAGAAAGCACAGAAGGTACTTGTAATGACATCGGGAAGGAAAGACAAAAGAGGCCAAGTACAATATTGTATAAGAAGCAAGCAAAAAAGAAATTGGACAGACAAAGGGACCAAGAAAGTTTGCAAGAATATAAGTAGTAGAGCGAAACAAAGAAGGTGATGGCTAAGGCAAAGGAAAATACATGTTATGAGCTGTACGAGAAGTTAGATAGTAGAAATAGGGATAAAAACATGTGTCGATTGGCCAGGCGGAGGTACAGAGCTGGGTGGGATGTGCAACAGGTTAAAAAGATGAAGGATGTAAATGGAAATGTGTTGATGAGTGAGAAGAGTGTGTTAAGAAGGTGGAAGGAGTGTTAAGAAGAGCTGATAAACAGAGAAAATGAAAGGGAGAAGAGGTCGTATGAGGTGGGGGTGGAGGTAGCGAATCAGGAAGTGTGAGAGATTAGCTGGGAGTAAGTGAGGAAGGCCATGAAGAGGATGAAGGGAGGCAAAGCAGTAGGACCAGATAACATACCAATGGAAGCGTGGAGGAGCTTTGGAAAGATGGCGGTGGCGTGGCTAACCAGATTGTTCAACATGAACATTGAAGATAAGAGGATGCTAGAGAAGTTGAAGGAAAAGTGAACTAGGATCTATTTACAGAAGCAAGGGAGATGTGTAGGACTGTAGAAACTACAAATATATATATTTGATTAATCCTTCAACGAAGATATTGGAGTGTGTGTGTGTGTGTGTGTGTGTGTGTAAAGTAAAGTAAAGTAAAGTAAATTTATTGCCATTATTTACAATTGTTAACATGTGAAGATAACAATAATACATAGTAAGGCACGGTCTGTCGAGTCGTAACTCCTGAGACAGACAGATTATAAAATCAAATATAACAGACTGCGGCAAGGTGAACAGACCAAACAATTATGGCAAGAAAAACAAATTGTGTTAATGTGAACAATCAAACAAGCAAATTATAACAAATAAATTCAAATGAATACAGTTGAAAAAATGCCAAATACAATATAGTACAACACACACACATATATATATATATATATATATATATATATATATATATATATATATATATATATATATATATATATATATATATATATATATATATATATATATATATATATATATATATATATATATATATATATATATATATATATATATATATATATACACACACACACATACACATATACATACATATATACATACACACACATACACATGCACACATGAATAAACATATACATAGACATGCACACATGCACTCATAGACATGCACACATAAATACATATATATAGACATACACACATACCTAAACACACATCTAAACACATACCTACACACACGCACACACACACATGCATACACACACATATATATACAATAAAAAACATCCTATTAAATTCATGATAATATTACAGAGTATCTAAGATTGTACATATACTAAATATTTTTTTTATTTCCCTTTTGAATGTAATTAGTTTACTACCTCTAAGCAGGACTTTTATATGTTGAGGCAGACTATTGAACAGTTCTGGACCAAAATTTATAACACTGTTTTTAAATAGTTTAGTTCTGAAAACAGGTAAGGATAAATTTACATTATTACTCCTAGTATTACAAGAAAGTTCTCTAGATTGGAACACTGAATTAGGACCAATAGTTTTAAAAATCAACAACAAGGTGAAATATTTGTGTATTGAAGATACTTTGAGTATTTTTCTAGATTGGTAAATTACGTCCGTTGAATCAAATTTCTTTTTATGGAAAACACATCTGAAGAACTTATTTTGTGAAATGGTTATTTTTTTTAGAAATGATGGCCAAGTGCTTGCCCATATTGAAATACAATAAGTAAGATGGGGATAGAAAAGGGTATAATAAATATTCATCTTGGACTCTTCAGTTAAATTATGTCGGACTCTGTGTAAGATACCAGTAATTTTTGAGAGCTTTAAACAGACTTCATTAATATGCATTTTCCAATTTAAATTTTCATCAACTTTAAGACCTAGAAATTTTGTAGTGTGGACTTGGGTTATTTGTTCATCATTTAACAGTACAGCAGGAAAAATATGATTTATAGACCTATTTTGAAAGAATATGTAATTAGTTTTGTTAACATTAAGCTTCAAGTTATTTGATTTAATCCAAATATTGATGTTATTTAGTTCAGTAGTTACAGTTGCATGTAATGTATCTATATTCACATCTTTCATTAATAAAGTAGTGTCATCAGCGTAAATAGTAAAATATATTTTGGAGCTAGCATTTATTATATCATTAATATATATTAAAAAAAGTATTGGACCCAAAATAGATCCTTGTGGTACACCTTTATATATTTGTTTAATTGGCGAATACATTTTATTACAATAAACACTTTGTTTTCTGTTACTCAAATAACTCTGGAATAACCTGTGTGTGACCCCTCTGACTCCTATATGATTTAATTTATAAAGTAGAATATTGTGATCTATGGTATCAAATGCCTTTGATAGGTCAATAAAAACGCCAACAACAAATTGTTTCTCCTCCAAGCATTTATACACATTATTCACGAATTGTAAAATAGCTGTTTCAGTTCAATGCTGATTTCTGAAACCATGCTGTTGTTTAATTAATAGGTTATTATCTTCAAGATATGACATTAACCGAGAACATATTACCTTTTCATATATTTTACTAAATGCTGGGAGGATAGAAATTGGTCGATAATTGTTTACATCCTTTTTGTCACCTGACTTAAATACTGGCAATACTTTAGGTTGTTTCAATTGATTTGTGTGTGTGTGTGTGTGTGTAACAATAAACATGTGAAAGTGTGTATGTGCATTCAGATATTTTAGGTGGGTAATATGTTATATTTCTGTGTTATATATTTACGTTTTGGGACAGTGTTGGGCTGGTTGAGTGTTTCAATATATTTGTTAGAGTCTGTCAAATTCTTTAATTACGTGTTTCATATGGTTCAAACCTCAAGGCCGAGTAGATGAAATGGCCAGCATATTGTATATCAGGCAGTTGAAATAAAGCAGATAAAAGAGTTGGTTGTGTTCCTGACTTTCCCTCAGTTGATGTCCAGCAGCTAACATTACAAGCTATCTAGGCCTTTAAACACAACCAACGATGACAGATAAGAACACGGACAACCTTGCCATGGACAGGCGCCTTATACCCGAGTTTGATGGAGCATCGCAGCCAGTGGTGGAATGGCTGGAAAAGTTGGAGCTGGTGTGTCGCCTGAGAGAGAGTTACACACCCTTGTGCTACTTCGACTTAGTGCCAGTGCATTTTACGTGTATCAGCAGCTTAGCAGTGCAGACAAGAAAGATTATGACAAGATTAAGGCTGCTCTCACTTCAGCGTTTGCTGTGGACAAGTTTGTCGCATTTGATCAGTTTGTCATCCACAAACTCCATGAAGACGAGTCAGGTAATGTCTATTTGGCTGACCTGTGACGTGTGGCTACTTTGTTTGGAGGAATACCTGACGCTGGTTGGTGTTGTGCATTTGTGGCCGGCCTTCCTAGCTCCATTTGTCACATCCTGAGAGCAGGTTCACGACTCGAATGCATGGATATTACCCAGGTTTTGAACTGTGCCTGAGCAGTTTTGGTAGAGGGAAATGTAGGCGCTGGAGGTACAACAACATTTGCAGACTCCATCCACCACAATCACAGGGCAGCTGTAGTATTAATCGCCGTGCTGTGCCGAGCTTGCAACCATCCAAACCATTGCACCTGTGACTGCCTGACACGAGTGGCGGGCGCCGAGGAGGGCGTGGCAGTATATACTGTTTCATTTGTGGTAGACCAGGCCACGTTGCCTCTTCATGGAAATGGCTCAGGAGTGGTGGTACCAGCGCCAGCCTCTTCTCCAGACTAGTAGTAGATGTTTGTCAATGGAGTGAACTGTAACGCTTTGATTGATACCTGGTGTACAAAGTGTATCATGTATGCCTCTTTATGCACTGACTGGGTGAGTGAAAATATCAACCTGACGACAGTGAGTGGTGACAGTTACGTGTGTGTAGGGAAAGATGAGGTACAGTTGGCTCCACACCCATGTTTCTCCTCTTGCGTTGTCAATGTTGGGCCAATCAGAAATTCGAATCCTGATCTATGAGTTATAAATTTCGAAACATTCACATCCTTTGAGTGAAAAATATTAATGTTTCTAATATTTTACTTGTGAATCGGGATTCCAATTTCTGACTGGCGAAACATTGGCAACGACAGGGGAGAAACACAGGAGTGGAGCCAACTGTACGCCTTCGCTTGCTCTCTGGGGAGTCTGTGATTGTGAGTGTACTAATAGTACCATCTAAACCACTGAACTTTGATATCATCATAGGCATGAATGGTGTAAGTTACGCCCGTATTCTTAGTGAATCCCATGGCTAAAGGGACTCCCTTGGTGACATCGCCAAATTATTAAGTGAAATCAGTCCCTTCCCATACTGGAAAAGACTCCCATCAGAGCCAATATTATTGGAATTTCGATGGGTTCGAGTTGGCCTTCCCTTCGCTGATCCCATCAAACATTTTTTAATATTATCATCATTTTCTTGTTATTGATATGTTTAATAAAGTAATAAAACTCTTTATGGTATATCTGTGACTGCAATATATACTGTAGTTATATAAAAATATGCATAGCATTATTTTTTAGAAGAATATTTCTGCCTACCCAATGGGATTGTCGACCACCACCAAAATAACACTCCACTCCAATCTTCAGCGTTACTGCTCCATATCAAACATTTACCATCAATTTTAGGTAAGTGAAACTATTCTTGAGCTAGCCTTGTATTGTTTTTGTTGGGTATCTCAGTGAATTAATCTTTTTCAAGTAACAGGAATTGTATACATGGTCTTGGTTGTAATAACTGACCTTACCCAAGTGGCTGTGGAACAGTTTGATCTAGTCAAATGTATAGGAAAATATCAATCTATTATCTATACCTCATAAGTTGCATAGCACTACTGGGAAAGGCAGGTGAAAAAGTGTATGCTGAGCCAAGAAATTCGGTAGGTTAGGATATGGTCATATATCAGGTGGTAGAATGTGATGATCTAATGTTAGATGGTTGGGTAGGGTAGAGTAGGTTTGCTATGTTTAGTTTGCAATTTTATAGTTTTATTAGTAGGATAGGTAAGTGATGAAGGAAGAAGTAGGCTACTCTAATATGTGACAGGAATTGTATACATGGTCTTGGCTGTAATAACTGACCTTACCCAAGTGGCTGTGAAACTAGCCAAATGTATAGGAAATTACCAGCCTACATAGCTCAATATAATAAGTCTATTGTGCTTAGCCAAAAAAATTGGTAGGTTAGGAATGGTCATTGTCACAGATCGATCCGTGACCATAACGTAACGTACGTAAGTAGTAGAATGCTATATATTTATATATATATATATATATATATATATATATATATATATATATATATATATATATATATATATATATATATATATATATATATATATATATATATATATATATTAACAAAGGGATACCACGTGTGGGGAATGCTCTAGAAGGCATAGAACAGTGGAATTTTCCAGAGACAGGAATTTGAAATTGTAGGAGCGGGCTTTAATCCGCAGGTAGACAGGAAGGGTCATGTCAAGTGAGGTGAGGTCGAGTACCCATTCACTCCATTCTGTGTTTCATTACTCTGGATATATATTTTGCATTAATAATTATGCCAATGGGCATCTATTACTTATTGAAATCGATTTTGAAGTGGAAGGGAATCATTTGCAAGCAGTTGCATGTTATGGGAAAAGTGATTTGCATGTATAACTAGGTATGAGTGACAATATGTAAACGTAGTCAAGGACTAGGCTATACGAACACATGAGAGGGAGGACAAGCATGGCCGACAGTTGGGCCAGGTAGAAAAAGGTAGAATGGGGAGGAGTCAGAAGGGTAATTAATCTCCACCACCCATGCCTTGATTTTGAAGGAATACATCAGTTGGTAAGCACACTCGACGAAGGAAACACCTCGTACCAGCCCTCCTAGCCTTGCCTGGGGGCTTACAGTTATAACGTAACGTCGAATTTGTTTAATTACTTTTTCACAAGGCTTATTGTTATTTAATTCACTATTCATTCGCTTGACGAGAATTAGTAAGGTGTCATTTTACAGGTGAGGAGAGGGCTGGCCGGGAATTTACGAGTGTGTGTGTGTACGAGGGACAGTAAACGAGTGTGAATATTGACATTGAATTATTACCAGCTGGGTTGCTTGATTCTCCCTTTAATATTACCATAACGTAACTATCGTCGTGTGCGAGGGTGAAGTGCTAGCTTGTGATAATTATATTAAAGTAACGTTATATTACTGTTCCACGTGTACGCGTATGAGCGAGAGTGGCCTAGCAGCACGTGTCCGAGCGACGGAAGAGTAAGTAATAGATAGTTACTGTGAACGGAAGTGTGTGTGTGTGATTTTTTTATTGAATTTAATTATTCATTGTTGGCTTGGAATTTATTTTAATAAATAGAGAAAATTGGCATTGGTTGTTTGTGATTCACCATTATTGCATGCTATATAATCAATACATATATAGCAGGACGAACCCAGAAATAAATTTATTGTGTTGGAGGAAAGGATACAGGGAATTATAACTCTGGTTTAACTCGCTGCAGCCAACCAACGAGATTATATATTAACCAGTAAGGTAAGCTTTTGGTAATTTATTATAAAGCACATTATTTTTCACAGTCCACCCCCACACATATCTTCTCTCCCTTTCCTCCGATTTTCTCTCCGTTTGTCTCTTATTTCTCCTCCATTTCTCCCTCCTTCTCTCCATGTCTCCAAATCTTCTCTCAGTCTCTCACAATCTCTCTCTTTGTAAGAAATATTTGCATTATTCTCTCTCTCTTTCCCTCCATTTCTCTCCTTCTTTCCTCCATATCTTCTCTCCCTTTCATCCGATTTTCTCTCCGTTTGTCTCTATCTCTTCTCCATTTATCCCTCCTTTTCTCAATGTCTCCAAGTTTTCTCTCCGTCTCTCCATTCTCTCACAATCTCACAAAATCTCTCTCTCTCTCTCTCTCTCTCTCTCTCTCTCTCTCTCTCTCTCTCTCTCTCTCTCTCTCTCTCTCTCTCTCTCTCTCTCTCTCTCTCTCTCTCTCTCTCTCTTCTTTTAATTATATACTTTTTAAAAACATATTACTTTGGTATACAATCATACACTTGTATATAATGTGTGTATGTGTGTGTATGTGTGTATATGTGTGTATTCTGATAGGTTAGGTTATGTATGTGTGAGTGTGTATGTATGTCTCTCAAAACAGAGAAATATACACACATACATACACATACATACATATACATATAATTATATACATACACAGATACATATACAAATAAAAAATATACACATAATTATACATACATACAAATACATAAAAAATAAAAAATACACACACACATACATACATACACGTACACACATACATATACAAATATTGTATGAATAATAATAATAAAAATAATAATAATAATAATAATAATAATAATAATAATAATAATAAATAAATAAAATAAAGAAGTCTGTGTTAATATTATTCCGTTTTTTATAATGGCTAGAGTTTTTTTCCCTACCTTTCCTCCTTCTTTCCTCCATATCTTCTCTCCCTTTCCTCCGATTGTCTCTCCGTTTGTCTCTATATCTCCTCCATTTCTCCCTCCTTCTCTCCATGTCTCCAAATTTTCTCTCCGTCTCTCCATTCTCTCACAATCTCTCTCTCTGTAAGAAAAAATTGCATTATTCTTTCTCTCTCTTTCCCTCCATTTCTCTCCTTCTTTCCTCCATATCTTCTCTCCCTTTCCTCCGATTGTCTCTCCGTTTGTCTCCATATCTCCTCCATTTATCCCTCCTTCTCTCCATGTCTCCAAGTTTTCTCTCCGTCTCTCAATTCTCTCACAATCTCTCTCTTTGTCAGAATAATTTGCTTTATTCTTTCTCTCTTTCCCTCTATCTCTCTCCTTCTTTCCTCCATATCATCTCTCCCTTTTCTCCGGTTGTCTCTCCGTTTGTCTCCATCTTTCCTCCATTTCTCCCTCCTTCTCTCCATCTCTCCAAGTTTTCTCTCCGTCTCTCCATTCTCTCACAATCTCACAAAATGTCTCTCACTGTCACACAAAAATTACATATACATATAAATATATATATACACACAATTTCTCTCATACATACAGACACACACACACACATACATACATACATACATACATACATGCACACACAATTAAGTTTATTCGACCGTAAAGACCGTGTTTTATTACTTACACACACACACACACACACACACACACTCTCTCTCTCATACACACATATATATACATACATACATATATACACACACATATATACATACATACATACATACACACACACATATACATACATACATACACACACACATACATATAGATATACACACACACACACACACACATACATAGATTTTACAAAAACTTAGAAAAACGCAAAACTTCAGTAGCACTTGCCTTTATCGACTTCAAAAAGGCATTTGACCTTGTTGATCACACTATCATCATCAACAAGGCAATAAAAATGGGGCTTCACCCTAATCTGGTGTCATGGCTTGCAGACTTCATAAGTGGGCGCCGGCAGGCTGTCAGGTATCAAGGCAGAGTCTCCTCACACCAACATCTTACCTGTGGAGTGCCTCAAGGCACTAAAATAGGCCCCCTGTGTTTCCTGTTACTTATAAACGACGCTCTGACAGACACACCATTCCACTGGAAATATGTTGACGACTCCACAGTGGGCATCACTATCAACAATGGTTCCCCAGACTACACCCCACTTCAGGACATCCTTGACAGACTGCAAACATGGACTGCAGCAAATAACGTTACAATAAATGACGCCAAGACTGTGGTGATGAACTTCAGCACCTCCACAATCCCAGTACCACCACCAGCTGTCACCATAGGAACCAACACCCTCCAAGTTGTTGAGTCAACCAAACTCCTCGGCATCACTGTGGACTCCAGACTCAACTGGAAGCAGCATGTTAACAACACAGTCAAGTCTGCATCCTACAAGTTGTACATGCTCAGAAGACTGAAATCCCTAGGAATGCCACAACGCGAATTACGGGGTATATATACAATCTTTATTCTCCCTAAACTTGGCTATGCTTCAGTAGCTTGGTCCTCGTCCCTCTCTCTCACCCAACAACGTCAGCTAGAGAGAACACAGAAACGGGCCTGTAGGATAATTCTAGGTGAGGCCTACACCACCTATGAGGAAGCCCTTACTACCCTGGAGCTGACAAGCCTCTCCCATCTACACCTACAAACCCTCAGGGAGTTTGGGAAGAAACTCCTAAACAATGAGAGACACAGGTCACTACTACCTGAGGATAATCCCCGGTCAAGGATTAATGTCCGTCACCACAATAAAATCAAACCAATTAGGGCCGTGACGGACAGATATAGAAAAAGTGCCATCCCAACTATTGTATCCCTAATAAACTACGAAAAATAATACATGTATGTACTGTATATGTGTGTATGTGTACGTATGCGTATGTATATGTGTGTACATGTGTGTAGTAGATATGTATATGTATGTATGGGTATATGTCTATGTGGATGTATATGTGTGTACATGTGTGTAGATATGTATATGTATGTATGAGTATGTGGGTGCATGTGGATGTATATGTGTATATATGTATGTGTATGTATGTATATAAATTTATATGTGTATGACAGCGTAATGAATGTATTTATGTTTATATGTTTGTGAGGATTACTTAGTTGGTAAGGATAACTTAATTTAATTTAATTTAAGCTAAATACTCCATTCCATTTTCACCATTATCTGTAACTGTATATTTTCAGCCCATGGCTGCCTTTTTCTGAAATAAACCGTTTATTATTATTATTATTATTATTATTAGATATAGATAGATACACACATACACACATTTATATATACATACATACATTTACACACATATACATACACACATACATACATGCATACATACACACATATACATACATATACACATACATACACATACATATACACATACATATACACTGTCTCTTGACCTCACAGGGAAAGGACATGTACTCGGCGCTCTCACGAGCTGCCAGGTCAGCCTGTTGACCCTTCCCCCAACACCCCACGTTCTTAGCTACAACGACAGTGTACATACCTAGTCAAACTATTCTACACAAGGAAAATGTCCAGCCCTAACTACAAATATAAACTCAGTGAACTTTGGAAATACAAGCGAGGGTCAGGCTACCCTCCAAGTGAAGTGATCCAGAAACTAAAATCACTGAATCTCTTCCACTGCCGCGGAACACGGGGAGGAAAAAATATCATACGGAATATACCAGTGCAGACCACCACGAGGACCAGTAAAGAACTAGTGCAGACCACCACGAGGACCAGTAAAATCCCGGTAAAAGGAAGAATATACAAACACTTTGAGGTACCGAGAAACTGGTACAATCTCCCCTCTTTCCTATTATCTAATGTCACATCATTAGCCAATAAGATCGATGAACTAACAGTGACAGTGAAATCCATCAGTGTAGATATTGTAGCCATCACAGAGGCGTGGCAGATAGTTCCTGAAGTGTGCAAAATTCAGGATTACGAACTTTTTCATCACCTCAGGACTAACCGAAGGGGAGGGGGAGTGGCGTTGTATTGCCGCACTGACACCAGCCCTTCACACCTCAGTGTTGATAACCCAGACGACCTGGAGATACTGTGGGTGAGGGTGACCCCCCCTTGCCACCCCCGCAACACAGCTTCCATCATAGTTTGTGTTGTTTATCATCCACCACGTGCCACCACAGCACAGCTACTCACTGGGTGAGATATCCGGCTGCCAAGTTAATCATATGTGGGGATTTCAACCGCTTGGATGTGAGTGACATCCAACACCAACTCAACCTCACCCAAGTAGTGGATTTCCCCACCCACGGTCAGGCTACTCTCGACCTTATCTTGACTGACCTGGACCATCAATACTCAGCTCCCCGCCCCCTCCCCCCCGTAGGACGAAGCAACCACGTGTCCGTCCTATGGTCACCCAAACCTACTACATCGGTATCAAGGGAAACTGTCACCCGATCCTATCGGCCAACACCTGACTCATCGATAAGAGAGTTTGGACAGTGGCTGGTACACCACCCATGGATAGAGGTGACAGAACCACTAGACGTCCACATTAAATGGCACAACTACGTCAACACCACTACAGAGGCCTACCATCACTACTTCCCCACCAAGACCATCCGTGTACATCCAGCTGACACCCCATGGATGGCACCACGAATAAAGCGGCTGTTACAGCAGCGAAACAGGCACTACTACACCGACCCAGTCCAGTACAGAAGCCTTAGAAACAGGGTAATTAGGGAGATTAGGACTGCCAAGGCTTGCTACTACCCAGAAAAAGTGCAACACTTAAAACAGGCCAACAACAGACAATGGTACTCCAAGATTAAATCTCTCTGTGGTTTACAAAAGCAATCCCCCTCCTTCCCCTGTACTTCACACCTTTCTCCTGATAATGCGGCTGAGGCGCTTAACGGTCACTTTGCCGCTATCTGTCAAACTCTCCCCCCTCTTCAGACCAGCCTTCTCCCTGCCTACCTCCCCTCCCCATCTCCACTCCCGTCTGTCCATGAGGCTGAGATTGCCAAAATGATAACCTCATTTAAATCTAATAGATCCACCACACCTCATGACCTCCCCATTAAAATTTACAAGGAATTTGCCCCTGAACTAGCCACGCCCCTCTGCTCCATAATCAACGCCTCCCTCGCTCAAAATGCTTGCCCTGCTGACTGGAAAATTTCCTACGTCACTCCCATCCCTAAAACTCCCACCCCACAAACCTTTAATGACCTAAGACCAGTTGCCATCACACCTCTCCCTAGCCTCCTTTGTGAAGATTTCGTATTTAACTGGTCTTATTCACAGATTAGCAAACAGCTAGACACTCGTCAGTACGGCAATATCAAATCCACCTCCACCTCCCACTGCCTAGTCAGCTTCCTTGAGTTTATCCACAGCCACTTGGACAAACGTAACACTTCTCTCGCCCTTGCTTTTGTAGACTTTAGGAAAGCGTTTGATCTTGTTGACCACACTGTTGTCATCAACAAGGCCATTAACCTGGGACTCCACCCCAACCTGGTAGCTTGGCTGGCTGACTTTCTCACAGGAAGGCAGCAGGCGGTCCGTTATCAGGGCTCTATATCTCCCCTGCAACAGCTGACTTGCGGCGTGCCACAAGGAAGTAAAACTGGACCACTCTCATTCCTCATGCTGATCAACGATGCCCTCACCGACACCCAGCATCGATGGAAATACGTGGATGACTGCACGGTTGGCATCCCAGTCAACACCAGGACGCCAGATTATAACCCACTGCAAACCACCCTCGACAGACTGCAGACGTGGACAGAGCATAACAATGTCTCTATCAACCACACCAAGACCGTGGTGATGCACGTCTGTACCTCATCTACAGCTGTGCCGCCCCCCCAGCTCACAATTGGCCCTCATCCACTCCAAGTCATCCACTCCTTCAAGCTTCTCGGCATCACAGTGGATGATAAATTATCCTGGAAGCAACATGTAGCTAGGATGGTGAAGGTAGCCTCATACAAACTATACATGCTGCGCAGACTCAGGTCTCTGGGGACTCCAACAGGGGATTTGAAGGTAGTCTATACCACCTTCATATTACCCTCCCTACTGTACTCCTCCCCAGTGTGGTCTTCATCTCTAACTAAAACACAGCGACAACAGCTGGAGAAAGTACAGAAGAGGGCATGCAGGGTCATACTTGGCCCTGCCTACACCAGCTATAATCATGCCCTCACCACCCTGAGTCTGCTCAGCCTGACAGCCATGTATGAGCAAGCCCTTATCAAGTTTGGAGAAGGCTTGTTAAGTAACCCACGTCACCGTCATCTACTCCCACCTAACGCTCCCCCACTAGCCTGGGCTACCAGACACCAGAACAAACTGGTACCACTCAAAGCCCCTCGCACTGACCGCTATCGCCATAGCACTATTCATACTTTAGTGCGAAAGATAAACAATTAAATTAACATGTACTGTATGTCTCCAAGTTGTAGCCCATAGATCTTAGAATTAAGAATTAATATTAATGTAATTTTTTCCCCTATGTATATTTTCAGTCTCTGACTGCCATGTAAATAAACCGTTAATTATTATTATTATTATTATTATTACATACACATACATATACACATACATACAGTTGTATTAATATTATTATATATAATATGATTATAATAACAATAATAATTATGTATGTATATAATTTTGTGTGTATGTATGTATGTACAGTATGTATGTGTGTATGTATGTATGTACAGTATGTATGTGTGTATGTATGTATGTATGTATGTATGTATGTGTGTATGTATGTATATAATTTTGTCTGTATGTATGTATGTACAGTATGTATGTGTGTATGTATGTATGTATGTATGCATGTGTGTATGTATGTATGTATGTATAGCCGTCATCTGGATGTCAATCGGATACGAAGTTTGCTTGGGTTAAACCAAGCCAAAGCAAGCGAACTGTTCTGGTCGGTCAAAAGGATTCGACGATCCACCAAGATGGACCCTGCTGCCAGCCACTTAAACCAAGACCAACAACGTATCCATCCAAGCTCGCCAAAAAGCAGCGATTCGGTAAGCTTGTTGATAGTAGGATAGGAGAAGTATAGCAGTAAATTTGGCGGCCATTAAAGATATGACAAGTAAGTTAATAGTATAATAATACATGAATTGTAGGTGCAACAGGCTGTAAAATAGAGCGATAGCAACACAAATAAGGCTTTAAGTATAGCAATGACTGATTAGAGCAGGTGTAGAGTTCATATTAGTTTACCATTTCTACTAAAATAGTAATTGTTAAAACCTGGAGAATCACGATAATGATATAAATTATTATTATTATTATTATTTTTTATGTTCTCGTATCTAATTTAACCTATATGAGATTATATGGATTGCTTAGGGGTTATGTGACCCATTCTTGATAATTATGTAATATTATTAAGGTGAAGGGAAGTATTGTACTTTATTGGAAATCAGTTCTTGGTAAAACTATAGAATCATGCCAACTTTTTCTGTTTTTAATCAATCTTAAAATACAGGAATGGACTTTGACTTTCACCGGTTCTGACTTAAACACAGTATCACTGTAGGATATAAGAGGTCCACCTTCATGTGTATTTCAAATGTGATTGCAGTAATTATAACTACCGGCACCTAACCAGAGCAACCAATGGCACCTAACCTTGTTAAACTACCATGACCTAATCGGGACATAGCCGGACACTGCTACAGAACAGCAATAAATTCTATAAAATAATTAAGTTAGGTCTAACTAATTCAATAACTTTCTTATCGTTATATAGGGAGAGGTAATTTTTGTACTACATTGCAAATGTAGTGTATTAAGCATGTGTGTTTAATATGTCAAGTACAGTACCAGATACTGTATTCCCTTCTTTAACTGTTTCTTACCATGGTAGGTTACTACATTAAATTCTTTACTTCCAGGACTGTGTGTCTGTACTGTGAACGTGCATTCGATGACACAAATGATGCCTGCAGTTGCATACAGTCCCATTTAGTTGAAGCACAAGCGGAGAGTCTTCCTTCAGTATCGCCCATCTCCTCGACCTCCTTTGCTGAGAGTAGGTTAAAGCTAAAAATACTTTAATCCAGACTTACAGTCATTTGCAAAAATAGATATTCAATATTTAATTCAAGGAAACTTTTTCCTTTACTAACAATGTATGCCCTGATAATTATATGCAATGGTTTAGAGCAGTTCAGTTTCCTTAATTAACAATGGCACTCCTCTTGTTGTCTCATTGATACTAACTAGTACTTTACAAATTTTTCTGGTACAATAACCAAGGAAGAGCATAAGGGAGAGAGGAAGCATATCCAAACCACCTCAATGTATTACACTTCACTCTCAACCACACCACACTCATTACCAATTGCTTTCTTACTCATACCACATCTCTCATACACACTCTCATTACTTTTTCCATCCCGACTTGTAAGTCCACATGCACCTCTCAAGTAACTCATTTCTACTGCACCTATTCTAGACTGATGAGCCCTACTCCATGTCCAGGGACTCGTGCCCCCTGGTGTTGTGATGGTTTGGCTCCCATAGCTGCCTTCCTTGACAGCCTTCGGGGGTGGTTGAAGACTGCAACGCACACAACCACACTAGCCAACAACACAACATATACTGTACTCTGAGGGCACTTTGGGAAAGCCCGGTTCAGGCCATGGCTTTCCTCGAGAGCTCGGGGCTGCTCGGCCAGACAGCTTGAGGAACTTCAACAACAACTCCTGCCATAATGGCTGAAGACCTAAAACACAATAGAAGGCTTCTCCAATCTTTGGACCATTCTCATTTTTTCACAACCATCATTCCTACATGTGCGCATTTTTCTTTGATTATGTGAGTGCTGAACCAAGTACTGTACCATATCTACAGGATGATTCATATACATATTATAATATTTATTAAATGTGTATTATACGCTGTATAATAGCAGGAGGAGGTTGGAGACACCAACCAAACAGGGCAGTACTCCTAGGGTGGACGCTGGACTGGTGATAGGGAGGGTTGGAACTCCCGTTTCACCTGTCTGTCCACCTTTGCTGATCTTTTTCGTGTCTCACATACACCGAGAGTAGTCCAACATACTCCCAAAGACATCACTCTCTCTATTTACACAATATATACAAACACGCTACACACCACACCCTTTGTCCAAATGATATCCCCCAAAATTTAAAAAAAACTATGAATATAATTAAAAATCAAGCCTCGGAGGCCCCTGGGGATGGGTCAATAAACTCCCCTCAGTCTGGACCATTTGTTGACGACCCCCCGAGATGCCCTGGACCAATGTCTGACACACTCTTTATTAACTTTTGCAACATTCGCGGTCTTTCCTCTAACTTCTCCTCTGTTGAACACCACCTCTTCTCCGCTAAACCTCATCTTCTCTTCCTCACCGAGACCCAGATCTCAGTATTAACTAACAGCAACCCCTACTCTGTCTCCTCTTACTTTCTCTATCCTCAGTTTCGTGCCAAAGGCGGATGTTGCGTATACGTACGCAACGACCTCACTTGTTCTCGTGTTCCCGAACTTGACTCTTCTGATTTCTCAACTATCTGGCTTCGGCTAACCTGCTACTCTCAAACTAAATACATCTGTGCTGTATATCTATCTCCTAATTCTACTGACTATACAAAATTCTTCGACTATCTTACTTCTAAAGTGGAACACATTCTATCCCATTCTCCTTTCTCAGAAATCTCCATTTTAGGAGATTTCAACGTTCACCACCGCCTTTGGCTTTCATCTCCCTTCACTGATCCACCTGGTGAACAAGCCTTTACTTTTTCTATCCTCAACGACCTAGAGCAGTTAATTCAGTACCCTACCCATATTCCAGACCGCCTTGGAGATCAGCCCAATATCCTTGACTTATTCCTAACCTCTCATCCTTCTGCTTATTCTGTTGAACTATTCTCTCCTTTGGGCTCCTCCGATCACAATCTTATTTCAGTATCCTGTCCTATCGCTCCTGTAAGACCTTTGGACCCTCCCAGCAAGCGTCGTCTGTGGCACTACAGCGCTGCTGGCTGGGATGATCTGAGGCAGTACTTTGAAGATTTCCCATGGAGTGATTTTTGCTTTCGTGGCCGGGGTCCCTCAGAGAGTGCTGCACGCATCTCGGAGGTGATCATCTCGGGCATGGAGGCATACATTCCATATTCTTTCCCTCTTACTAATTCACGAAAATCTTGGTTTAATCACGCTTGTTCTACTGCTGTCCACAACAAGGAGGTAGCTTTCAGACGCCACCGACGCCTTCAAACTGATGAATCTCGTGCTCTGTATATCTCTGCCCGGAATCGCGCCAAATCTGTTCTCCGACTAACCAAAAAATCCTTCATCCGTGCCAAGTGCAATGACCTGTCCAACTCCTCCACCTCCCGTTCTTTCTGGCATCTAGCCAAAAATCTCTCCAGTAACTTTACTTCTTCCTCTTTCCCTCCCCTCATCCTTCCTGATGGAAATGTTGCCATCTCTTCAACTGATAAAGCTGAACTCTTCTCTCAAACCTTTGCCTCTAACTCTACACTGGACGATTCCGGCTCTGTTCCTCCAACTCCACCCCCCTCTGACTTACTTATGCCTGCCATTAGAATCTCTTCAAAGGAAGTATTTTCTGCCCTCTCTGGCCTTAACACTCGGAAGGCATACGGACCTGATGGGATTCCTCCTGTTGTTCTCAAGAACTGTGCTTCCGTGCTGACACCCTGCCTAGGCAAACTGTTCCGTCTATGTCTATCATTTAACACTTTTCCTTCCTGCTGGAAGTTTGCTCTGATCCAACCTGTTCCGAAAAAAGGAGACCGTTCCCAACCCTCCAACTATCGCCCTATTGCTCTGACCTCATGTCTATCTAAAGTCTTCGAATCTATTCTTAACCTCAAAATTCATAAGCACCTTATTTGTCATGACCTTCTTTCCGATCGCCAGTATGGTTTCCGTCAGGGACGATCTACTGGCGATCTTCTATCCCTCCTCTCTGATTCATGGTCATCCTCCTTTCGGAACTTTGGTGAAACTTTTACTGTTGCCCTCGACATATCCAAAGCTTTTGATAGAGTCTGGCACAAAGCTTTAATCTCCAAACTGCCCTCATTCGGTTTCTATCCCTCTCTCTGCACCTTTATCTCTGATTTCCTTTCTGACCGTTCTATAGCTGCTGTTGTAGATGGTCACTGTTCTTCTTCCAAGACTATCAATAGTGGTGTTCCTCAGGGTTCTGTTCTATCACCCACCCTCTTTCTTTTGTTCATTAATGACCTTCTTAACTGTACCTCTTCCCCTATCCACTCCTATGCTGATGATTCCACCCTACACTACTCCACTCATTTTGACAACCGTCCATCCCAGCAGCTCCTCTCCACATCACGTGATGATGCAGTAGCACACCTGACTTCTGATCTTTCCCTCATCTCTAACTGGGGCAGAGAGAACCTTGTTGTTTTCAATGCCTCAAAAACACAGTTCCTTCATCTTTCAACTCGTACTAATCTTCCTGATGTCTATCCCCTCTCCTTTAACGATACACAACTTGACCTTTCCTCTTCTCTCAATATTTTTGGAGTCTCTTTCTCTCATAATCTCTCCTGGAGAGATCACATTACCTCTCTTACTAAAATCGCCTCAAAGAAGTTAGGTGTGCTGCGCAGATTCCGTGAATACTTCACCCCCACGCAGTTACTGTCTCTGTACAGGGGTCTCATCCGCCCCTGTATGGAGTATGGCTCTCATGTGTGGGGGGGATCAACCTTCACAACACTACTGGACAAGGTGGAATCAAAGGCCTTTCGTCTCATCAACTCTCCTCCTCTTACTGATTCACTACAACCTCTCTCTCTTCGCCGCAGTGTTGCATCACTTTCTCTCTTCTATCGCTATTACACTGGACATTGCTCTTCTGAACTCTCTCAATGTATGCTTCCTCCCCTCAGGAGAACATGCAACACTCGTCAAGCCTCTCGTTCTCACCCCTTTTCTGTCCAACTCCCTCATGCAAGAGTTAACCGGTACTCTCAGTCTTTCATATACACAACTGGTCAACTCTGGAACACTCTACCTTCATCCATCTTTCCACCTTTCTACGACTTATGTACCTTCAAACGCAATGTGTCAGGGCATCTCGAACGAAATTGGACATGATTTTGGACCACTCTCTCACTGTACTATGTAGATGAGGACGGTAAGCGGGCCCGTGGCCTTTGTCCTCATCTTTGTTAATATAAAAAAAAATAAAAAAAAAATATATGCATTTAAGACATAATATACAGAACTTATTTACAGTGTTTAAGAAGCAATAGCAGATCATATGTTCAACTGTAATCTATTTTCATGAATGCAAGCTCGTACTCATTTTACCATGCTAGCAGAAACTTCTTTTGAATAACCCTATATAATGCATATATATTTTTGTACTTTGTGTGATATTGTACCTTAATTTTGTTTGGATAAGAAAATGTATACAGCATTATGTTTGATACTAAGAGTTTATTTTCACGAAATAAAAGCTGCAATCAACACTGCATTGCCTACCTATACTGACTTTGAGTTTACACACACATACAAAATACTTGGCATAATATACAACACATCCATGACATTCAAATAACATAATGGCCATCAAAAACAACTGCATGTAAAAATGTAAAGCCCTCAGATCACTTGCCAGCTCAATATTTGGACACAACAAAGAAACCACAACTACAATATGCAAACAATTACTATATTCGATTAATGATGGATTATGTAAGTCCTGCCTCAGCCTCAAACCTCACTGAGACTATCAACATCCTTCACACCCATACAGAATAGAGCCCTAACGTTAAAGATAATGACAGACTGCACAGCTACCACACCTACAGACCACCAACCTTACTGAGACTCATCTCCAACACCCTTCACACCCATACAGAATAGAGCCCTAAAGATAATCACAGGCTGCACACCATAAATCCAAAATCAAGGATCATCTTGACATGATGAGAGGCACACAAACACTTTATTAGTCCATGAGCTGAGCCTGGAACTTAAGAGAGTACCAAAAAGGTGAATGAATATCATGTGCACTTTCAGCAAGGTGGATGTCTGAAGTGTTGCGAAATGGTTGATGGGCATTCCAGAAATATAGCTAATCAATCACCTTTTTGGCAACCTATCTCTAGCAAGTATAGTAAATTTTTCACCGAAAATCGAGAATAAAATAATAAAAATCGCAAGTCTTCAACAAAAGATCATATCAAGAGACTTCTAGTTGGTATCATCTTATTTGTTTCTTAATTCTGCATCTTTTGGTGTATAATACATGCAACTTAGGACACAAATTTGCTTCATAATATGAGAAAAGTGAAGGAAAAGTAGACCAATTTGTAGTATTTTCTTACGACTTTGTTTACAAACTTTCTTTTGTTTCTGCCCAATCCGTATCTGGACGACGAGAACACAGTTTCTACGTATTTGGTCAGTTCTCGTCACTAAAACCAAGCGCCCCCAAGACGGTTTAGGTACCCCAATCCTCCGCTTGGACGACCAGATGACGGCTCAAGGCTTTAAGTATAGCAATGGCAGATTAGAGCAGGTGTAGAGTTCATATTAGTCTACCATTTCTACTAAAATAGTAATTGTTAAAACCTGGAGAATCACGATAATGATATAAATTATTAATTATTATTTTTTTTTGATGTTCTCGTATCAAATTTAACTTATATGAGATTATATGGATTGCTTAGGAGTTATGTGACCCATTCTTGATAATTATGTAATATTATTAAGGTGAAGGGAAGTATTGTACTTTATTGGAAATCAGTTCTTGGTAAAACTATAGAATCATGCCAACTTTTTCTGTTTTTAATCAATCTTAAAATACAGGAATGGACTTTGACTTTCACCGGTTCTGACTTAATCACAGTATCACTGTAGGATATAAGAGGTCCACCTTCATGTGTATTTCAAATGTGATTGCAGTAATTATAACTACCGGCACCTAACCAGAGCAACCAATGGCACCTAACCTTGTTAAACTACCATGACCTAATCGGGACATAGCCGGACACTGCTACAGAACAGCAATAAATTCTATAAAATAATTAAGTTAGGTCTAACTAATTCAATAACTTTCTTATCGTTATATAGGGAGAGGTAATTTTTGTACTACATTGCAAATGTAGTGTATTAAGCATGTGTGTTTAATATGTCAAGTACAGTACCAGATACTGTATTCCCTTCTTTAACTGTTTCTTACCATGGTAGGTTACTACATTAAATTCTTTACTTCCAGGACTGTGTGTCTGTACTGTGAACGTGCATTCGATGACACAAATGATGCCTGCAGTTGCATACAGTCCCATTTAGTTGAAGCACAAGCGGAGAGTCTTCCTTCAGTATCGCCCATCTCCTCGACCTCCTTTGCTGAGAGTAGGTTAAAGCTAAAAATACTTTAATCCAGACTTACAGTCATTTGCAAAAATAGATATTCAATATTTAATTCAAGGAAACTTTTTCCTTTACTAACAATGTATGCCCTGATAATTATATGCAATGGTTTAGAGCAGTTCAGTTTCCTTAATTAACAATGGCACTCCTCTTGTTGTCTCATTGATACTAACTAGTACTTTACAAATTTTTCTGGTACAATAACCAAGGAAGAGCATAAGGGAGAGAGGAAGCATATCCAAACCACCTCAATGTATTACACTTCACTCTCAACCACACCACACTCATTACCAATTGCTTTCTTACTCATACCACATCTCTCATACACACTCTCATTACTTTTTCCATCCCGACTTGTAAGTCCACATGCACCTCTCAAGTAACTCATTTCTACTGCACCTATTCTAGACTGATGAGCCCTACTCCATGTCCAGGGACTCGTGCCCCCTGGTGTTGTGATGGTTTGGCTCCCATAGCTGCCTTCCTTGACAGCCTTCGGGGGTGGTTGAAGACTGCAACGCACACAACCACACTAGCCAACAACACAACATATACTGTACTCTGAGGGCACTTTGGGAAAGCCCGGTTCAGGCCATGGCTTTCCTCGAGAGCTCGGGGCTGCTCGGCCAGACAGCTTGAGGAACTTCAACAACAACTCCTGCCATAATGGCTGAAGACCTAAAACACAATAGAAGACTTCTCCAATCTTTGGACCATTCTCATTTTTTCACAACCATCATTCCTACATGTGCGCATTTTTCTTTGATTATGTGAGTGCTGAACCAAGTACTGTACCATATCTACAGGATGATTCATATACATATTATAATATTTATTAAATGTGTATTATACGCTGTATATATGCATTTAAGACATAATTTACAGAACTTATTTACAGTGTTTAAGAAGCAATAGCAGATCATATGTTCAACTGTAATCTATTTTCATGAATGCAAGCTCGTACTCATTTTACCATGCTAGCAGAAACTTCTTTTGAATAACCCTATATAATGCATATATATTTTTGTACTTTGTGTGATATTGTACCTTAATTTTGTTTGGATAAGAAAATGTATACAGCATTATGTTTGATACTAAGAGTTTATTTTCACGAAATAAAAGCTGCAATCAACACTGCATTGCCTACCTATACTGACCTTGAGTTTACACACACATACAAAATACTTGGCATAATATACAACACATCCATGACATTCAAATAACATAATGGCCATCAAAAACAACTGCATGTAAAAATGTAAAGCCCTCAGATCACTTGCCAGCTCAATATTTGGACACAACAAAGAAACCACAACTACAATATGCAAACAATTACTATATTCGATTAATGATGGATTGTGTAAGTCCTGCCTCAGCTTCAAACCTCACTGAGACTATCGACACCCTTCACACACATACAGAATAGAGCCCTAACGTTAAAGATAATGACAGACTGCACAGCTACCACACCTACAGACCACCAACCTTACTGAGACTCATCTCCAACACCCTTCACACCCATACAGAATAGAGCCCTAAAGATAATCACAGGCTGCACACCATAAATCCAAAATCAAGGATCATCTTGACATGATGAGAGGCACACAAACACTTTATTAGTCCATGAGCTGAGCCTGGAACTTAAGAGAGTACCAAAAAGGTGAATGAATATCATGTGCACTTTCAGCAAGGTGGATGTCTGAAGTGTTGCGAAATGGTTGATGGGCATTCCAGAAATATAGCTAATCAATCACCTTTTTGGCAACCTATCTCTAGCAAGTATAGTAAATTTTTCACCGAAAATCGAGAATAAAGTAATAAAAATCGCAAGTCATCAACAAAAGATCATATCAAGAGACTTCTAGTTGGTCTCATCTTATTTGTTTCTTAATTCTGCATCTTTTGGTGTATAATACATGCAACTTAGGACACAAATTTGCTTCATAATATGAGAAAAGTGAAGGAAAAGTAGACCAATTTGTAGTATTTTCTTACGACTTTGTTTACAAACTTTCTTTTGTTTCTGCCCAATCCGTATCTGGACGACGAGAACACAGTTTCTACGTATTTGGTCAGTTCTCGTCACTAAAACCAAGTGCTCCCAAGACGGTTTAGGTACCCCAATCCTCTGCTTGGACGACCAGATGACGGCTTATGTGTGTTTGAGAAAGAAAGAAAGAAAGAGAGAAAAAAAAAGAGAGAGAGAGAAAGAAAGAGAGAGTGTGTGTGTATGTACTGTATGTATGTATGTATGTATGTATGTGTGTGTGTATGCATGTATGTTTTGTTAGGTACGAGCCTTGTGACTCTGTTTCAGTTTAGGTTTCATGTTTTGATCAGAGGAATCTAGTGTCTCTAATTTTGTGAACCTATATGAGTTCCAGTGTAAGTTTGCCACGTCTAGTGGATTACATATACTTTCCTAGGTATAAAATGTGTTTTACGTTGCTAATGAAATATAATTACTTTGGGGGGTAAAACACATTAGGTTTATTAAGTAGGAAGTTTATAGGAATAACCGGGGAGAATGTATTTGGTGGATACCATTAATTAGATAGGGCAACATTGTATTGGTTTTGGCGCCAACTGTGGCCTATATAAACCCGGGCAGGGCATCTGAAAATCAGACATCAACGTGGAAAGACCACAGCACTACCTCCAGCCCTGGCTTGTGATTCTAGTGGTATGTAAACAGACCTTTTTGAGGGGTTCCTAGGCATAGGGCAATGAACCACCTTTGACATAGAAGTCAGTAGGCTGTTTTGGATGGGAGTCAGGTCTAGGAATATTATTATTATTATGATTACTATTGTGTATTGTGTATTATGTTATGTGTTAAGTGCTAGTGGTTAGATGAGTGGCTTTCTGATGTTTCGTTAGTTTTAAGGTTTAGGTTAAGGGATATTTTCTGTGTATTAATATTAAGGTTTAGGTTAAGGTATTTATTATGTATTGTGTGTTAATTGAATTATTTGTGTTAAAATATATTATGTCCATTATTTAGTCTGATCTTTTAATTCGAACTCTGATAAAGGAACTGTCCACTCTCTGTGAATAGTCACTCAATGGTTTTTATGTTTTTATTTTGTTTGTTTTCTGTTATGGTATATGGAACGAGGCTTGAGAAATACGTAACAGAAAGTGGTGACCTCACCAGGATATTACTCCGTTATTGTTGGTTGTAATTATAAATTAATTTAAAATTTGATTATAATGGACGATTCACAGTTTAACGAGTTTGTGGACTGCCCTTCTGTTGAGTTCCTTTTAACTACAGACCTTAGGAAAAATGACTGGGCAAGATTAGCAGAACATTATGAAATAGATAGAGTTATTAAATATTTAGTAGATAAAAGCATATTATCGCATAAGGCTCTTGACTTGTATAAAGAAGAAAATCAGGAATTGGTCTTAAGAAAGCTTCAGTTAGAAGAGTTAAAATTGAGCAAGAAATATGAGCAAAGGGAACGAGAAAGGGAGTATAAAGAACGTGAAATTGAGAGACGGTTTGAGATTGAGATATTAAAATTAAAACTCCAAGGAGGAATCAATCCCATAGAACCTACTAAGGTAGAGTTTGACATTACAAAATATTTGAAGATGGTGCCTGTGTTTGACGACAGTAATCCAGATGAGTTTTTCTCCCAGTTTGAAAAAAATAGCCGAGTGTATGAAATGGCCAAGTGAGTATAGGGTAATGTTAGCTCAATCAGCATTTAAGGGTAAAGCACAAGCTATTTTTAATTCTCTTGGTAATGTGTATGATTATGAATTTGTTAAAATTAATATTTTGAAAGGATACGAAAGAGTACCCGAAGCATATAGACTCTGTTTTAGGAACCTTAGGAAAACAGATTCCATTACATATCTGGAATTTGCTTATGGCAAACGACGACAATTTGACAGGTGGTTGAATGCTTGTAAGGTTGAAGATTACAATGGTTTAAAGGAACTTATTTTATTAGAGGAATTTAAAAGGCAGGTGAGTCCAGCAATTAAAATGTACCTAGAAGAAAAAGGGCCTCAGAGTGTAATTAATGCAGCTGTGTTGGCAGAAAACTATGTCCTGACACATAAAGGTGGTTCACTGCCTTCTGTAAACAGGGTTGGAGGTAAGTGGATTCCAGGGGTGTCTTGTTTTAATGTTAAGCAGTCTGCTGGTAATACTCCCATTGATAATTCTGGTTTAGGTAAAACAGACTCAAAACCTTATGAAACAAAGATGTCTATTAAATGTTTTAATTGTTCAGGTTATGGTCATATTGCCAGGAATTGTAAAAAACCTAATAGTGGTGTGTTACAGTATTTAACAAAGTCTGTGGGGAAATTGGATAATTTTAGTCCATTTATGTCGCTGGGATTTGTGTCTAGTGAGGGTCCAGGTCATATAGAATACCCTGTTTCAATACTACGGGACACTGGAGCTTCTCACAGCATACTGGTAAAACACTCATTTCCTCTGGTTGACAAATTACTTACAGGGGAAAGCCTTCTCCTTGATGGGGTAGGAGGACCAATTAACATTCCTCTTGTTAAAGTTTATTTACAGTCAGACTTGTTTACAGGATACGTCACCGTAGGAGTAAAAGATTCCTTACCCCTAAAAGAAGTAACCTTTTTACTTGGTAATGACATTGCAGGTGATGTGGTATTTCCACCACTAAAAATAACTAATATACCTTCTATTGACAGTCCAACTAAACAGCTAGAACAAAAGGACCCAGGTCTTTTTCCGGTTTGTGCAGTTACCAGAAGCCAGGCCCAAACTTCTAACATAAGTACATGTAGGCCTACATCTGATATTAAAGAGGACATTGATCTCAGTAACATTTTCGACACTTCTTGTTCAATTGTAAGTAGCAATGACTCTGTCGAGTCTCATTCTAAGTCTTTGTCTCAAATTAAGAATATTCCTGTAACAAAGGAAAGCTTGGTTAGTTACCAAAATCAAGATCCCTCATTAGTTAAGTGTTTTAATGAAGTGGTCCCAGAGAACGAGATGAATGACCAAAGGTGTTGTTTTTATATGAACAAAGGTGTGTTGATGAGAAAATTTCGGCCGTTAAAAGTGCCAGCCAAGGAAGTATGGTCAGTAGTGCATCAGATAGTAGTCCCTTTAGTCTTGAGAAAATCTGTTCTTGATTTAGCCCATAATTGTATAGGTGGTCATTTAGGATTCAGTAAGACTAGTGAACGTATTTTAAAGTATTTCTTTTGGTCAGGGATACGGAAGGATGTAGCTAAATTCTGTAAGTCCTGTAACGAATGTCAGTTAGTTGGTAAGCCTAACCAGGTGTTGAAGCCTGTACCATTAACTCCTATTAAGGTTTTTGATGAACCATTTTCTAGAATAATATTACACTGTGTTGGGCCTCTCCCTAAGACAAAGAAAGGTAATCAGTATCTATTGACAATAATGTGTGCCTGTACCAGATATCCTGAAGCCATTCCCATTAGGAAAATAAGTGCAAAGATCATTGTTGATAAATTAATTCATTTCTTTACTCAGTATGGAATTCCGAAAGTTACTAGTACAATCGGACCAAGGTAGTAACTTCACCTCTGAACTATTTAAGGACGCTATGAATCTGTTGGGAGTAAAACAATACTTAGCCACTGCTTATCATCCAGAGTCACAGGGTATGCTAAAGAGATTTCATCAAACATTAAAATCTATGCTTAAGAAATATTGCTTAGAGACTGAAAATGATTGGGATGAGGGAATTCATATGTTGTTGTTTTCTATTAGAGAATGTAAGCAGGAATCACTTGGTTACAGTCCTCATGAACATATTTTTGGACACGAGGTTCGCGGCCCACTTAGAGTCTTGAAAGACTCGTGGTTGGAGAACTCCAAACAGTTAACATTGGGTAACTATGTGACTAATTTTAGAGAAAATTTGCTGAAAGTAAGGGAATTTGCAAAAGAAAACTTACAGCAAGCACAGACTGTAATGAAATCAAATTATGACAAGCGTACAGAAAAAAGAGAATTTGATGTAGGAGATAGTGTACTATTGTTACTGCCAACCTATAAAACTTCTCTACAGGCAAAGTTTGAAGGACCATATGAAGTTGTGGATAAATGTGGTAGTGATCGCTACGTCATCAGTACCCCAGGACGCAGGAAAGCAGCACGCAAGGTTCATGCCAACAACATGAAGCTGTTTCACCACAGACAGACAGTGATGACCGTACGGGGAGAAGTGAACAGTGCACAAGAGGAAGACAACTTTATTCCTACTGTTCCCAGAATTAATAATTCCAGTATTATACATAATCTTGATCCTGTATTGCAGCATCTTTGTTCGAAGGAAAGGGAGGATGTGAAGACCCTTCTATTCAGGTTCCCAGAGATACTCCAGGATGTTCCTCAACAGTGTGTGGTAGCAAGTCATAATGTGGTGTTGCTTGATGGAGTATCGCCCATCAAACAGGCCCCGTACCGTATGAGTCCGTGCAAGAGGGAGATTCTACGCAAGGAAGTACAGTTCCTGATTGACAATGGCCTGGCGGAGCATAGTAGCAGCGAGTGGGCTTCTCCTTGCCTGCTTGTCCCGAAGCCAGATGGATCTTCCAGATTATGTACCGACTATCGCAGGGTCAATGAAGTGACGAGGACGGACTCTTATCCTCTGTCTCGCATTGATGATATCCTGGACTCCATTGGTAACTCCCGCTTCCTCACCAAATTGGATTTGTTAAAAGGATATTATCAGGTTAAGTTAACTGAAAGAGCTCGTAACATTTCAGCTTTTGTTACAGTAATGCCATTTGGTATGAAAGGAGCCCCAGCAACATTTCAAAGAATAATAAATACAGTAATATCTGGTTTAACTAACGTAAAAGCCTATTTGGATGACTTGATTATATATGATATTAATTGGTCAGACCACATACTTCACCTTGAAGCACTATTTGACAGACTGGCAGAAGCAAAGTTGACGGTGAATTTGCCCAAGAGTTCATTCGGGTGTGCTACTACCAGTTATCTTGGACACCAGGTGGGACAGGGACATGTTGTACCACTTACAGCTAAGGTAGATGCTATAATTAATATTCCAACCCCTACTACCAGGAAACAATTGAGGAGATATTTAGGAATGGTAGGATATTACCGCAGATTTTGCCCCAATTTTGCAAAAGTAGCATCTCCTTTGACTGATTTGGTGAGTCCAAAGACTAAGTATGTTTGGTCCCCAAAATGTCAGAACTCTTTTAATCAACTTAAAAATCTACTGGTCAGCAATCCTGTCTTGAAATTACCAGATTTTAATAAACCTTTCCAAGTGCAGGTGGACGCAAGTGATGTGGGTGCGGGTGCAGTGTTGCTACAGGACGGTGACGATGGTATCTTTCATCCTGTTGCTTACATGTCTCAGAAGTTTAAAGCCCACCAGAGACCCTACAGCACCGTTGAAAAGGAGCTGTTGGCCTTGATATTGGCTTTGGAGAAATGGGATGTGTACCTTGAACTTGACACTCCCCTCATTGTCTACAGCGACCACAGCCCACTACAGTTCCTGAACCGCATGAAGAATAAGAACCTTAGACTTACAAGATGGGGATTATTTCTGCAGAAATATGATTTGCAGATTAGGCACATAAAAGGGAGTAATAATGTTATTGCTGATGTACTTTCTCGAGTACATTAGGGAGTTTCACCCCTAAGTGTACTTTTTAGTAGAGGGGTGTTAGGTACGAGCCTTGTGACTGATTCAGTTTAGGTTTCATGTTTTGATCAGAGGAATCTAGTGTCTCTAATTTTGTGAACCTATATGAGTTCCAGTGTAAGTTTGCCACGTCTAGTGGATTACATATACTTTCCTAGGTATAAAATGTGTTTTACGTTGCTAATGAAATATAATTACTTTGGGGGGTAAAACACATTAGGTTTATTAAGTAGGAAGTTTATAGGAATAACCGGGGAGAATGTATTTGGTGGATACCATTAATTAGATAGGGCAACATTGTATTGGTTTTGGCGCCAACTGTGGCCTATATAAACCCGGGCAGGGCATCTGAAAATCAGCTCACCATTTCGTGATTCTCTCATTATGCGTCCAGACTGTGTAGTCAAGACCTCGTCCTCGTTCTCTGCATAGCGCCAACAGTTTCCACGTATTGTCCGTTTGAGCTACCTTGGGTTCCGAGGCCTCTTGCCAGCAATACTCTGTTGTCTCTTTGCTTTTGTAAAGTAAATAGTAACGTAATTTGCAGCGTTTTGCTGCACTGCTGTTGTGCACCTTCTGTGTTTTGTCTTTGCTTGAGGACATCATGTAGTGCATGCTAGCTAGTAGATAGTTGTTCCCTACACCAGACCCGCAGCACTCGCTGCCTCAGGGGTAATCCCTGTGGTAGTGGGGCCCAGTAGTCCGGTGTGTCATTTGGGCACCTCTTTTTCTCGAACTACTCTTTTTCTTCCATATTTTCTGCAACCTCTTTGGCCTACGGTTGTCTCATATTTCTGAGCAACGGTATTCGCTTGGGAGGTGGGTTCTGACTACACCACCCCTCGCATTAGGCAGGTTCGGTGGTGGGAAAGTTCCTTCCGTACTAGCTCCGATACCCTAGCTGGTACTGGAGTACGCCGCCAGGCTACCACTAGGGAGGGTTGAGTGAGGTTACTTTTATTTTTCCCTAAATTATTGTCCTTATTTTAGGGGGTTGATACAATAGTTAAGGGAGTTAGGAGAGGGTGAGTGGAGAGGGCTCGGACCTAGTCCGATGTCCCGAATGGCTGATCCCCCAACTAGCCTTCCTCCTCCTCAAGGAGGGAGGCTGACGACCAATGACCATCCTAAGACTAAGGCAGACAATATTGGAACCCCTACGGCTGACAGACAAAGGCGACAAGATATAGATATTCCTTCCCTGAATGCTCGTTATGTGAATGTACGTTGTGTTGATGATTCTCAATCTCTCAGGACTGTTAACCCATTTATCATCAAAAAGGTCCTTGATGGTCAGGTGGGTGGCAGTCTGGAATTTGCTAAGAAATTGCGAGATGGTAGTCTCCTGGTTAAAGTGCTCAACTCTTCCCAGGTTAAGGATTTACTTAAACTGACGCAGATTCATTCTTTCAAGGTGAAAACCACCATTCCAGTTGGGCCAAATACTTGTAAGGGCGTCATATTCCATAGGGATTTGGCTGACCTGGATGATGCAGACATTCTTGACGGAATGAAGGACCAGGGCGTTGTGGAAGTACAAAGTATGACCAGGATGAGAGAGAACAAGAGAGAGAAATTTGGCCTATGTTTCATGACTTTTGCTGCTGCTCAGATACCGGACACTGTTAAGATTGGATACGAAATTGTTCACGTTAGACCTTATATTCAGAAACCCATGCGTTGTTTCAGGTGCCAAAAATTCGGACATACAGCATTGAGGTGTTTCACTAGAGATTCAGGAGAATTAATTTGTGGTAAATGTGCCGGAAGTCACGAGACGAATTTATGTTCAGAGACAGTGTTCAAGTGTGCCAATTGTGGCGGCCCCCACCAGGCAGGTGCAGGTATCTGCAGAAGTCTGATTGTGGAGACCGAAACAATGGCATACATGAAGGCTCATGATGTCAGTTATGGTGAGGCAAAGAGGAAGGTGGAGGGGGTTACCCAGGTTCCCACCGTATCCTACGCCGGAGCTGTAGCTGGCTCATCTAATGCTCCTGCTGTAAATGACCTCTTGGAACTTCTTAAGGCTAAAGAAAAAGAAAATCAAGCATTGACAGATAGTTGAACTGAAAGAATTAGTTGCACAACTTGTTGAATCAAACCAACAACAGAAAATGAAACCCCACAAGGCAAATGAAACCGTAAAGAATAAACAAGCTCAATCTCATGTTCTCGCTCAGGTGACTCCCATTGAAGCATGTATCCGGGACTCGGACAGCTCGTCGTGCGTCGAGCTGCTCGAGGAATGGCTCTGTGACTCGTGGAGAGGCACAGGCGATGGAGACTATCATCTCCAAATCATCCCGTGGGAGGTCCCCGGGAAGTGCTGAGGAAGAGGAGGGTACTCCTTCCCAGCACAAAAAGGTTCGCCAGAACGAACAGGGCCCTCCAAAACACCGTAAACCACGATAATCTTCGCGCTGACCATAGTACAATGGAACTGTCGAAGTCTTAGAAGTAGATTAAATGAACTTAAACTTAAACTAGGGGGCACTGGCGTTAGGCCAAGGGACACCAGGCCCGCTGTTTGTATTCCCGGGGAGCTGAGTCATCCTCCCGGTGGTGCCTTTTTGCGCCTGCACCCGGGGGGCCATGGCGATAGGCCCCTGGAAGGGCCAAGTTATCCGCCTAGGGGGTGCACGGCCTCGGAGGGCACTGGCGTTAGGTCCCTCAGAGCAAGACTCCACGACCTCGTAGAGTGTGTCGGTATAGACTTATCAACAATCGATTCCCTGGTTATAGTAAATATTGCACCCTGGGTAATACCCCCTTTTATTTGTGTGGAATCCTGGTTACCAGGGGTTAAATCCCAGGTGCCGGAGGTGGAGGTACACCAGAGGTTTCGTGAGATAATTGTCAAACATCTTTCCTATTTCCAACTGTATACCGACGGGTCCAAGACGGATGAATGTGTGGGTGCGGGTGTATGGTCGCATGAATGTCAGTTAAGATTCAGACTGCCGAATCATACATCTATTTTTCTTGCTGAATTATTTGCTATAGATAAAGCTTTGGATTTTGCCCTATCGACGACCCACGATAGGATAGTCATATTTACTGATTCATTAAGTTCACTTAAAGCTATTAAATCTTTGAATACAACTAACAATGAAATACAGGGTAATATCATTAGTAAGCTATTTAGTGCCAATAAATTGATCAAGTTAATATGGGTACCATCACATTATGGTATCTATGGCAATGAACAGGCTGATAAATTAGCAGGGTCGACTGTTGATCTGGACCTTAGCATAGTCCGTACGGATCTCAGGTGTTTTGTCTCTCTCATAAAATCTAAAATTCATCTCCTGTGGCAAAGGCAGTGGACCAGACTAGACATCAGAAATAAATTCAAGACAGTTATTGAACCCTGGGCTACGTCGTCCTGGCGTAGTCGAAGGGATGAAGTGGTGTTGGCACGACTCAGGCTAAATGCCACGTGGACAACCCACCTAGAAGCCTACATAAATAAAAGTTTTCCTCCTATGTGCCCATCATGCACGCAAATTATATCAATAGCACATTTGCTTATCTTCTGTAATAAATATAATAATCAACGAATTAAAATTAAAAGACATTTCCAACTAAAAAATAAAGCATTTACCATCGAGAATGTTTTATCTGATGATAAGAGTATTATAAATAAACTGCTAAGTTTTCTGAGGGAGACAAAACTTTATGACCTTATATAAATTGATAGAATAAAATGGATTAGACTGGCTTAATGACCTTTGACTATATGTCGCTGGTTGATAGCCATAAATCCAACAAGTCAAGTCAAGTCTGAAAATCAGACATCAACGTGGAAGGACCACAGCACTACCTCCAGCCCTGGCTTGTGATTCTAGTGGTATGTAAACAGACCTTTTTGAGGGGTTCCTAGGCATAGGGCAATGAACCACCTTTGACATAGAAGTCAGTAGGCTGTTTTGGATGGGAGTCAGGTCTAGGAATATTATTATTATTATGATTACTATTGTGTATTGTGTATTATGTTATGTGTTAAGTGCTAGTGGTTAGATGAGTGGCTTTCTGATGTTTCGTTAGTTTTAAGGTTTAGGTTAAGGGATATTTTCTGTGTATTAATATTAAGGTTTAGGTTAAGGTATTTATTATGTATTGTGTGTTAATTGAATTATTTGTGTTAAAATATATTATGTCCATTATTTAGTCTGATCTTTTAATTCGAACTCTGATAAAGGAACTGTCCACTCTCTGTGAATAGTCACTCAATGGTTTTTATGTTTTTATTTTGTTTGTTTTCTGTTATGGTATATGGAACGAGGCTTGAGAAATACGTAACAGAAAGTGGTGACCTCACCAGGATATTACTCCGTTATTGTTGGTTGTAATTATAAATTAATTTAAAATTTGATTATAATGGACGATTCACAGTTTAACGAGTTTGTGGACTGCCCTTCTGTTGAGTTCCTTTTAACTACAGACCTTAGGAAAAATGACTGGGCAAGATTAGCAGAACATTATGAAATAGATAGAGTTATTAAATATTTAGTAGATAAAAGCATATTATCGCATAAGGCTCTTGACTTGTATAAAGAAGAAAATCAGGAATTGGTCTTAAGAAAGCTTCAGTTAGAAGAGTTAAAATTGAGCAAGAAATATGAGCAAAGGGAACGAGAAAGGGAGTATAAAGAACGTGAAATTGAGAGACGGTTTGAGATTGAGATATTAAAATTAAAACTCCAAGGAGGAATCAATCCCATAGAACCTACTAAGGTAGAGTTTGACATTACAAAATATTTGAAGATGGTGCCTGTGTTTGACGACAGTAATCCAGATGAGTTTTTCTCCCAGTTTGAAAAAAATAGCCGAGTGTATGAAATGGCCAAGTGAGTATAGGGTAATGTTAGCTCAATCAGCATTTAAGGGTAAAGCACAAGCTATTTTTAATTCTCTTGGTAATGTGTATGATTATGAATTTGTTAAAATTAATATTTTGAAAGGATACGAAAGAGTACCCGAAGCATATAGACTCTGTTTTAGGAACCTTAGGAAAACAGATTCCATTACATATCTGGAATTTGCTTATGGCAAACGACGACAATTTGACAGGTGGTTGAATGCTTGTAAGGTTGAAGATTACAATGGTTTAAAGGAACTTATTTTATTAGAGGAATTTAAAAGGCAGGTGAGTCCAGCAATTAAAATGTACCTAGAAGAAAAAGGGCCTCAGAGTGTAATTAATGCAGCTGTGTTGGCAGAAAACTATGTCCTGACACATAAAGGTGGTTCACTGCCTTCTGTAAACAGGGTTGGAGGTAAGTGGATTCCAGGGGTGTCTTGTTTTAATGTTAAGCAGTCTGCTGGTAATACTCCCATTGATAATTCTGGTTTAGGTAAAACAGACTCAAAACCTTATGAAACAAAGATGTCTATTAAATGTTTTAATTGTTCAGGTTATGGTCATATTGCCAGGAATTGTAAAAAACCTAATAGTGGTGTGTTACAGTATTTAACAAAGTCTGTGGGGAAATTGGATAATTTTAGTCCATTTATGTCGCTGGGATTTGTGTCTAGTGAGGGTCCAGGTCATATAGAATACCCTGTTTCAATACTACGGGACACTGGAGCTTCTCACAGCATACTGGTAAAACACTCATTTCCTCTGGTTGACAAATTACTTACAGGGGAAAGCCTTCTCCTTGATGGGGTAGGAGGACCAATTAACATTCCTCTTGTTAAAGTTTATTTACAGTCAGACTTGTTTACAGGATACGTCACCGTAGGAGTAAAAGATTCCTTACCCCTAAAAGAAGTAACCTTTTTACTTGGTAATGACATTGCAGGTGATGTGGTATTTCCACCACTAAAAATAACTAATATACCTTCTATTGACAGTCCAACTAAACAGCTAGAACAAAAGGACCCAGGTCTTTTTCCGGTTTGTGCAGTTACCAGAAGCCAGGCCCAAACTTCTAACATAAGTACATGTAGGCCTACATCTGATATTAAAGAGGACATTGATCTCAGTAACATTTTCGACACTTCTTGTTCAATTGTAAGTAGCAATGACTCTGTCGAGTCTCATTCTAAGTCTTTGTCTCAAATTAAGAATATTCCTGTAACAAAGGAAAGCTTGGTTAGTTACCAAAATCAAGATCCCTCATTAGTTAAGTGTTTTAATGAAGTGGTCCCAGAGAACGAGATGAATGACCAAAGGTGTTGTTTTTATATGAACAAAGGTGTGTTGATGAGAAAATTTCGGCCGTTAAAAGTGCCAGCCAAGGAAGTATGGTCAGTAGTGCATCAGATAGTAGTCCCTTTAGTCTTGAGAAAATCTGTTCTTGATTTAGCCCATAATTGTATAGGTGGTCATTTAGGATTCAGTAAGACTAGTGAACGTATTTTAAAGTATTTCTTTTGGTCAGGGATACGGAAGGATGTAGCTAAATTCTGTAAGTCCTGTAACGAATGTCAGTTAGTTGGTAAGCCTAACCAGGTGTTGAAGCCTGTACCATTAACTCCTATTAAGGTTTTTGATGAACCATTTTCTAGAATAATATTACACTGTGTTGGGCCTCTCCCTAAGACAAAGAAAGGTAATCAGTATCTATTGACAATAATGTGTGCCTGTACCAGATATCCTGAAGCCATTCCCATTAGGAAAATAAGTGCAAAGATCATTGTTGATAAATTAATTCATTTCTTTACTCAGTATGGAATTCCGAAAGTTACTAGTACAATCGGACCAAGGTAGTAACTTCACCTCTGAACTATTTAAGGACGCTATGAATCTGTTGGGAGTAAAACAATACTTAGCCACTGCTTATCATCCAGAGTCACAGGGTATGCTAAAGAGATTTCATCAAACATTAAAATCTATGCTTAAGAAATATTGCTTAGAGACTGAAAATGATTGGGATGAGGGAATTCATATGTTGTTGTTTTCTATTAGAGAATGTAAGCAGGAATCACTTGGTTACAGTCCTCATGAACATATTTTTGGACACGAGGTTCGCGGCCCACTTAGAGTCTTGAAAGACTCGTGGTTGGAGAACTCCAAACAGTTAACATTGGGTAACTATGTGACTAATTTTAGAGAAAATTTGCTGAAAGTAAGGGAATTTGCAAAAGAAAACTTACAGCAAGCACAGACTGTAATGAAATCAAATTATGACAAGCGTACAGAAAAAAGAGAATTTGATGTAGGAGATAGTGTACTATTGTTACTGCCAACCTATAAAACTTCTCTACAGGCAAAGTTTGAAGGACCATATGAAGTTGTGGATAAATGTGGTAGTGATCGCTACGTCATCAGTACCCCAGGACGCAGGAAAGCAGCACGCAAGGTTCATGCCAACAACATGAAGCTGTTTCACCACAGACAGACAGTGATGACCGTACGGGGAGAAGTGAACAGTGCACAAGAGGAAGACAACTTTATTCCTACTGTTCCCAGAATTAATAATTCCAGTATTATACATAATCTTGATCCTGTATTGCAGCATCTTTGTTCGAAGGAAAGGGAGGATGTGAAGACCCTTCTATTCAGGTTCCCAGAGATACTCCAGGATGTTCCTCAACAGTGTGTGGTAGCAAGTCATAATGTGGTGTTGCTTGATGGAGTATCGCCCATCAAACAGGCCCCGTACCGTATGAGTCCGTGCAAGAGGGAGATTCTACGCAAGGAAGTACAGTTCCTGATTGACAATGGCCTGGCGGAGCATAGTAGCAGCGAGTGGGCTTCTCCTTGCCTGCTTGTCCCGAAGCCAGATGGATCTTCCAGATTATGTACCGACTATCGCAGGGTCAATGAAGTGACGAGGACGGACTCTTATCCTCTGTCTCGCATTGATGATATCCTGGACTCCATTGGTAACTCCCGCTTCCTCACCAAATTGGATTTGTTAAAAGGATATTATCAGGTTAAGTTAACTGAAAGAGCTCGTAACATTTCAGCTTTTGTTACAGTAATGCCATTTGGTATGAAAGGAGCCCCAGCAACATTTCAAAGAATAATAAATACAGTAATATCTGGTTTAACTAACGTAAAAGCCTATTTGGATGACTTGATTATATATGATATTAATTGGTCAAACCACATACTTCACCTTGAAGCACTATTTGACAGACTGGAAGAAGCAAAGTTGACGGTGAATTTGCCCAAGAGTTCATTCGGGTGTGCTACTACCAGTTATCTTGGACACCAGGTGGGACAGGGACATGTTGTACCACTTACAGCTAAGGTAGATGCTATAATTAATATTCCAACCCCTACTACCAGGAAACAATTGAGGAGATATTTAGGAATGGTAGGATATTACCGCAGATTTTGCCCCAATTTTGCAAAAGTAGCATCTCCTTTGACTGATTTGGTGAGTCCAAAGACTAAGTATGTTTGGTCCCCAAAATGTCAGAACTCTTTTAATCAACTTAAAAATCTACTGGTCAGCAATCCTGTCTTGAAATTACCAGATTTTAATAAACCTTTCCAAGTGCAGGTGGACGCAAGTGATGTGGGTGCGGGTGCAGTGTTGCTACAGGACGGTGACGATGGTATCTTTCATCCTGTTGCTTACATGTCTCAGAAGTTTAAAGCCCACCAGAGACCCTACAGCACCGTTGAAAAGGAGCTGTTGGCCTTGATATTGGCTTTGGAGAAATGGGATGTGTACCTTGAACTTGACACTCCCCTCATTGTCTACAGCGACCACAGCCCACTACAGTTCCTGAACCGCATGAAGAATAAGAACCTTAGACTTACAAGATGGGGATTATTTCTGCAGAAATATGATTTGCAGATTAGGCACATAAAAGGGAGTAATAATGTTATTGCTGATGTACTTTCTCGAGTACATTAGGGAGTTTCACCCCTAAGTGTACTTTTTAGTAGAGGGGTGTTAGGTACGAGCCTTGTGACTGATTCAGTTTAGGTTTCATGTTTTGATCAGAGGAATCTAGTGTCTCTAATTTTGTGAACCTATATGAGTTCCAGTGTAAGTTTGCCACGTTTAGTGGATTACATATACTTTCCTAGGTATAAAATGTGTTTTACGTTGCTAATGAAATATAATTACTTTGGGGGGTAAAACACATTAGGTTTATTAAGTAGGAAGTTTATAGGAATAACCGGGGAGAATGTATTTGGTGGATACCATTAATTAGATAGGGCAACATTGTATTGGTTTTGGCGCCAACTGTGGCCTATATAAACCCGGGCAGGGCATCTGAAAATCAGCTCACCATTTCGTGATTCTCTCATTATGCGTCCAGACTGTGTAGTCAAGACCTCGTCCTCGTTCTCTGCATAGCGCCAACAGTTTCCACGTATTGTCCGTTTGAGCTACCTTGGGTTCCGAGGCCTCTTGCCAGCAATACTCTGTTGTCTCTTTGCTTTTGTAAAGTAAATAGTAACGTAATTTGCAGCGTTTTGCTGCACTGCTGTTGTGCACCTTCTGTGTTTTGTCTTTGCTTGAGGACATCATGTAGTGCATGCTAGCTAGTAGATAGTTGTTCCCTACACCAGACCCGCAGCACTCGCTGCCTCAGGGGTAATCCCTGTGGTAGTGGGGCCCAGTAGTCTGGTGTGTCATTTGGGCACCTCTTTTTCTCGAACTACTCTTTTTCTTCCATATTTTCTGCAACCTCTTTGGCCTACGGTTGTCTCATATTTCTGAGCAACGGTATTCGCTTGGGAGGTGGGTTCTGACTACACCACCCCTCGCATTAGGCAGGTTCGGTGGTGGGAAAGTTCCTTCCGTACTAGCTCCGATACCCTAGCTGGTACTGGAGTACGCCGCCAGGCTACCACTAGGGAGGGTTGAGTGAGGTTACTTTTATTTTTCCCTAAATTATTGTCCTTATTTTAGGGGGTTGATACAATAGTTAAGGGAGTTAGGAGAGGGTGAGTGGAGAGGGCTCGGACCTAGTCCGATGTCCCGAATGGCTGATCCCCCAACTAGCCTTCCTCCTCCTCAAGGAGGGAGGCTGACGACCAATGACCATCCTAAGACTAAGGCAGACAATATTGGAACCCCTACGGCTGACAGACAAAGGCAACAAGATATAGATATTCCTTCCCTGAATGCTCGTTATGTGAATGTACGTTGTGTTGATGCTTCTCAATCTCTGAAGACTGTTAACCCATTTATCATCAAAAAGGTCCTTGATGGTCAGGTGGATGGCAGTCTGGAATTTGCTAAGAAATTGCGAGATGGTAGTCTCCTGGTTAAAGTGCTCAACTCTTCCCAGGTTAAGGATTTACTTAAACTGACGCAGATTCATTCTTTCAAGGTGAAAACCACCATTCCAGTTGGGCCAAATACTTGTAAGGGCGTCATATTCCATAGGGATTTGGCTGACCTGGATGATGCAGACATTCTTGACGGAATGAAGGACCAGGGCGTTGTGGAAGTACAAAGTATGACCAGGATGAGAGAGAACAAGAGAGAGAAATTTGGCCTATGTTTCATGTCTTTTGCTGCTGCTCAGATACCGGACACTGTTAAGATTGGATACGAAATTGTTCACGTTAGACCTTATATTCAGAAACCCATGCGTTGTTTCAGGTGCCAAAAATTCGGACATACAGCATTGAGGTGTTTCACTAGAGATTCAGGAGAATTAATTTGTGGTAAATGTGCCGGAAATCACGAGACGAATTTATGTTCAGAGACAGTGTTCAAGTGTGCCAATTGTGGCGGCCCCCACCAGGCAGGTGCAGGTATCTGCAGAAGTCTGATTGTGGAGACCGAAACAATGGCATACATGAAGGCTCATGATGTCAGTTATGGTGAGGCAAAGAGGAAGGTGGAGGGGGTTACCCAGGTTCCCACCGTATCCTACGCCGGAGCTGTAGCTGGCTCATCTAATGCTCCTGCTGTAAATGACCTCTTGGAACTTCTTAAGGCTAAAGAAAAAGAAAATCAAGCATTGACAGATAGTTGAACTGAAAGAATTAGTTGCACAACTTGTTGAATCAAACCAACAACAGAAAATGAAACCCCACAAGGCAAATGAAACCGTAAAGAATAAACAAGCTCAATCTCATGTTCTCGCTCAGGTGACTCCCATTGAAGCATGTATCCGGGACTCGGACAGCTCGTCGTGCGTCGAGCTGCTCGAGGAATGGCTCTGTGACTCGTGGAGAGGCACAGGCGATGGAGACTATCATCTCCAAATCATCCCGTGGGAGGTCCCCGGGAAGTGCTGAGGAAGAGGAGGGAACTCCTTCCCAGCACAAAAAGGTTCGCCAGAACGAACAGGGCCCTCCAAAACACCGTAAACCACGATAATCTTCGCGCTGACCATAGTACAATGGAACTGTCGAAGTCTTAGAAGTAGATTAAATGAACTTAAACTTAAACTAGGGGGCACTGGCGTTAGGCCAAGGGACACCAGGCCCGCTGTTTGTATTCCCGGGGAGCTGAGTCATCCTCCCGGTGGTGCCTTTTTGCGCCTGCACCCGGGGGGCCATGGCGATAGGCCCCTGGAAGGGCCAAGTTATCCGCCTAGGGGGTGCACGGCCTCGGAGGGCACTGGCGTTAGGTCCCTCAGAGCAAGACTCCACGACCTCGTAGAGTGTGTCGGTATAGACTTATCAACAATCGATTCCCTGGTTATAGTAAATATTGCACCCTGGGTAATACCCCCTTTTATTTGTGTGGAATCCTGGTTACCAGGGGTTAAATCCCAGGTGCCGGAGGTGGAGGTACACCAGAGGTTTCGTGAGATAATTGTCAAACATCTTTCCTATTTCCAACTGTATACCGACGGGTCCAAGACGGATGAATGTGTGGGTGCGGGTGTATGGTCGCATGAATGTCAGTTAAGATTCAGACTGCCGAATCATACATCTATTTTTCTTGCTGAATTATTTGCTATAGATAAAGCTTTGGATTTTGCCCTATCGACGACCCACGATAGGATAGTCATATTTACTGATTCATTAAGTTCACTTAAAGCTATTAAATCTTTGAATACAACTAACAATGAAATACAGGGTAATATCATTAGTAAGCTATTTAGTGCCAATAAATTGATCAAGTTAATATGGGTACCATCACATTATGGTATCTATGGCAATGAACAGGCTGATAAATTAGCAGGGTCGACTGTTGATCTGGACCTTAGCATAGTCCGTACGGATCTCAGGTGTTTTGTCTCTCTCATAAAATCTAAAATTCATCTCCTGTGGCAAAGGCAGTGGACCAGACTAGACATCAGAAATAAATTCAAGACAGTTATTGAACCCTGGGCTACGTCGTCCTGGCGTAGTCGAAGGGATGAAGTGGTGTTGGCACGACTCAGGCTAAATGCCACGTGGACAACCCACCTAGAAGCCTACATAAATAAAAGTTTTCCTCCTATGTGCCCATCATGCACGCAAATTATATCAATAGCACATTTGCTTATCTTCTGTAATAAATATAATAATCAACGAATTAAAATTAAAAGACATTTCCAACTAAAAAATAAAGCATTTACCATCGAGAATGTTTTATCTGATGATAAGAGTATTATAAATAAACTGCTAAGTTTTCTGAGGGAGACAAAACTTTATGACCTTATATAAATTGATAGAATAAAATGGATTAGACTGGCTTAATGACCTTTGACTATATGTCGCTGGTTGATAGCCATAAATCCAACAAGTCAAGTCAAGTCTGAAAATCAGACATCAACGTGGAAGGACCACAGCACTACCTCCAGCCCTGGCTTGTGATTCTAGTGGTATGTAAACAGACCTTTTTGAGGGGTTCCTAGGCATAGGGCAATGAACCACCTTTGACATAGGAGTCAGTAGGCTGTTTTGGATGGGAGTCAGGTCTAGGAATATTATTATTATTATGATTACTATTGTGTATTGTGTATTATGTTATGTGTTAAGTGCTAGTGCTTAAGTGAGTGGTTTTCTGATGTTTCGTTAGTTTTAAGGTTTAGGTTAAGGGATATTTTCTGTGTATTAGTATTAAGGTTTAGGTTAAGGTATTTATTATGTATTGTGTATTAATTGAATTATTTCTGTGTTAAAATATATTATGTCCATTACTTAGTCTGATCTTTTAATTCGAATTCTGCTAAAGGAACTGTCCACTCTCTGTGAATGGTCACTCAATGGTTTTTCTGTTTTTTTTTTTTTTCTGTTATGATATATGGAACGAGGCTTGAGAAATACGTAACAGTATACAGTACAACACTTTACTTCACTCAACACTACATTAACCAATCTCTGAAAGCAACTACTACTATTTTTCATACCACATGGCAGAACTTTGTATTGGTACAATCCATCCATTGTAACAAATGCTGACAACTCCTTAGCCCTTTCAGTTAAACCAACTTGCCAAAATCCTTTAAGTAAATCCAACTTTGTTACATACCTAGCATCTTCTAACTGATCAATACAGTTATCAATTCTGGGAATAGGGTATGAGTCACTCTTAGTTACACCATTCACTTTCCTATAATCTGTACAAAATCTGTAATTCTTCTCTCCAGCCTTAGGTACAGTCTCCTCCACTCCCGCTTTCACCAGTTCAGCGTTGCTAACGTATACACCCAGCATCGTGTGAGCTACCAGTTCGAACTCTCACATCCGAAACACCCGCCAGTAAGAGTAAGGGTTGATGGCAGGTGTTTCGGATGCGAGAGTCGGAACTGTTAGCTCACACGATGCCGGGTGTATACGTTGACAACGCTGAACTGGTGAAAGCGGGAGTGGAGGAGAATGTACAAGTACACAAGGAGAACTCCATGGACTGTTACTTGGTTCAATTAGATCATTTTCCAACATGTACTCTACTTCTTTTCTCATGATATCCCTCTTCTGTGGAGTTACTCTATAAGCATGTTGCTTAATTGGCCTTTAATTCTCTACTTCCACATCATGAACAATAACATTAGTCCTCCTTGGAGCATCAGGAAACAAAAATCTAAACTTGTTCATAACCCTCTTTACATCTTCTTTCTTATCCTTACATAAATGCTTCAATTTTTCATCCAAACTACTTAATATGGCTGAATTGTCTAAACTTTGCCCTTCATAATTTATCAAATCACCATGCTCATTTTCACTCTTCTCTACTTTTACAACATTACCACAATTTATCTTACTATTTACATCCATCACTTCCTCTCTACCATGGTATGGTTTTAACATATTAACATGACACAATTGAGACCTTTTCGCCTCCCTGGCGTTCTGACTATGTAATTTGCATCACTGACTTTCTTCGTTATGGCCCAGGGGCCACAGTATTTTGCCTTCATAGGATTATCCTGTAATGGAAACAATACTAACACCTTATCTCCAGGCTGAAACTTTCTATCTCTTGCACTCTTATCATACCTTTGTGCATCAATTAAATCCTAGCAATTAAATCCTAGCAAAATCTAGCAAAATTTCTGCTTCTTTCTCTTTTACTTGCTCTGTCTCATCTCCAGGTCCCAATTTACAAAACCATGATGAACTTATGTCTAACTCACACTCCTTACCTTCCTCTGTTCTCTTAGCACTAGCCCTTGTCATTACAAGATGATAATACCGGTAATTCTAGCGCCCTTGACCTATCTCTGGTCTCCCCATCAATTGCCACTTCTTGCCAGTGGGTACCTATTGATGACTCATTGGGAAGTGACCATTTTCCTATTTTGATTAAATATAAAAGCGACACTGTTAAAGAGCCTTCAGCACCTAAATTTAACATAAAAAAAGGAAACTGGTTGTCCTTCACAAAGAGTCTCAATATTGAAATTGTTGGAGAAACCATTGATGATAAAGTAAATAACATTAATGATAGTATTTCCAAAGCCGCAATGGCAACAATTCCTAAGACTTCGGGAGATAGCGCAAATCATAGAGTTCCTTGGTGGACGCCAGATTGCCGCATAGCACTGTGTGAGAGAAATAGGGCCTACAGGCTTTTCAAAAATCACATCAATGATGAGAATTTTCGCAAGTATAAACTTGCGAGAGCTAGGGCTCGTAGAACCATCAAACAAGCCAAACGAGACTCCTGGTGAAGCTTTGTCTCTACTATAAATTCTGAAACATCTATCTCCAAAGGCTGGTCCACTGTAAGAAAATTAGATAGAAAGAAAATATCAAATAGAATCACTAACATCAATCATAATAACGTCAATTATGACGAACCTAGAGACATTGCTAACGCCCTCGCCAGGCAGTTCTCTTTTGCTAGCAGCTCTGACAATTACCATCCAGCTTTCTTGCCTCTCAAGGAAGCATCAGAGCTGCAGCATATTAACTTTGCCACAGGAGATGAATTGGATTACAACTGTGATCTTACAATACAAGAGCTTGTTCAAGCCCTAGGAGCCCATAGTGGGTCATCCCCAGGACCCGATGAGATTCGGTATGTGATGATAAAGCATCTTGATCATGATTCCATGATCAAGATGCTGCAAGTGTTTAATGAAATTTGGAGGGGTCATGCCTTTCCAAATTCATGGCACTTTGCATATATCATTCCCATACCGAAAGGAGGGGGGACCCCAGATCGACTTCATCGTTTCGCCCTATTGCTCTCACAAGTTGCTTATGCAAGGTCATGGAACGAATTGTTAATCGTAGGCTTTTGCATTTTTTAAATTTCAGGAACTTGCTGGTTGACGAGCAGTGTGGCTTCCGCAAAGGTCGCCAGACGCTCTGTTCTGGTGTAAACTTACTTACACCAAGTGACGAGAGTACACGAATAGGTGGCAGGCAACTGGCTGTCTTTTGATGTCTCTTCGGAGTTTGATTTTATTATAAGGCTTTTTATAATTACTAGGATTGAGAAAATACTAGCAAGATTAAATTAGATTAATCACTTTTTATTTATAACACGAGTTAGTCTACAGAGTCACAATATGTAGCTTGCACGGGTTTAAGCTAGGCTAGGAAGCTAACTTTAAGGAGAGATAACACGCTAGGATAACCTGTGATCGGATCGGTTATCTGTAGCCAACTGAGAGCTATAGGAGCGCAACTAGGTCGCGTCCGTTGTGTATCGTATGATCCGTGTCGTCACTTTATGCTAGCGTGTTACAGGTTCCCACAGTCAGTGAGTCCTGTTCTCTTCCCGTTCAAGCTTAGGCTAGCAGTATTAGAGCATCATGTGATGGTGTAAGTCTGAGTGCCTAAATGACTCATGTAAGTGAGTGTTAAGTAAGTTATTATAAGTAGCCCTCCAATGAAGGTGAAACCGTAACAATGCTCGGCCACTACCATCCTTCGCCCTCGAAGGAACATTTATAATAATTTACATTTGTTATATAAGGGTATTATTTACTTCTGGCATATCTTTCCAGGTTGATTATTAATATATCCCCTTTTAAATTTAAAATTTAAGAATATAGATGATATTATTATTGGAATACATGTAATCTGTAGATGTACTTTATAATTTCTACAGATAAAATCAATATTACATGTCCAATATACATTATGGGTAAATACATCCTATATAAATGTGTATGGTGTGTAATAAATCCTATACATTTGGGTCCTCCTCATTATCAGTCGACACTTGCCTTCTTCTTTCATTAGCAGATAATTGCTTGTACCTAGCGTACACCTTCCGTATACACCAGCTAAAAACTACAGTACAAACAATTAACGTAAGTGCAGGGATAATGTGAAGAGGAAATACAACTTCTCTGGAGAGATGCACAGGTAATAACTGATCCAATGTCGAGGTAATGTCTGAGTCATTCAAAAATTGAAGAAACCTTACTTTATCTGAAGCAATATTAATATTTTCTAGAGAGATATTTCTTACAAGGTTAAGAGATTTTAACTCTGTCGAAAGTGTAGACACGAAAGCCATATGGTGATGAGTTGGTAAGTTAAAAAAATGTTCATTTCTAATCTCACAATGGTCCGGAGCCATATAATAACCATCCACCCAAACGTGTTGGACTTTACCATTGCAAATCAATGTCACACTTGTTCTCTCTTGAAAATAATAATAGTGGTTAGTACCGAAATGCTCATGGTAGGAAGTGGTATTACTGACAGGTTTAAAAGTGCAGTAGGATGTGGGAAGAGTTGAGTCTGGAATTATGAACGAGAGTTCACACTGTGCCTCTTTCGCTAAACTGAAGGTAAAGATATAAGCAGGACAGACATACAAATGTAAGTATGATGTTAGACAGTCATCTAATTCATGCTTTTCCAGTGTTTCAACGGCAGTATAGTCTTCAGATGCAACTATATATTGACGGAACTTGTCAACAACCAGCAGGGTATTATTTACTTTAATAGGAAAGGGTCTTAACTCCCAAATATTAAATGACGTTTGTGACTTAAAAGGAATATTTAATAAGATATTTGATTCTGTTAGAATTGATCCAATAATGGGATAGTAGTATTCCACGTCAGATAAGGTAAATATAGGTGTAAGCTTATAAGTATTAATGGCTATTTCCACTGCTGCACGCAACTGCCGTAGAGGTAACAACTTTGAGTTGACTCTACCCAATCCAGCGTCTACCAAGTCGCTGATAATTACTTCATTTAAATCATTTAGTTCTCCAACAGCTATCTCAATTGCTGCTATGTACTCACTAATTAATTGGATATGTTCCATATTAGGTACAATTCCAACCAATTTATTTACTACCGAAGACAATTGGTTAGTTTGCTCAACAATTTCATGAGTTTTGTGTTATAAGAGTTGTAGAGCTTCATAGGTTTGAATGACAATTCTATTCTGTTGTCCCAGGGCAGTAGTTACCTCCCCTAGTTTCTTACCTAAGGCAGTGACATCATCGGCCATTGCTGTCCCAAACAACTGTTTACTCAACAAGCCCATGAAATTAAAAAGGCCACGTCTCTGACGACGAGCATGAGCATTTTGTCTTACCTTGTGTGGTTCTTCAGGAAATGTTAATTTCATCTTATGTATTATGTCCACTAGCCTATCCACTCTTTTAGTCTGCAATTTCAGTGTTGTTTGAATAGGTCCAGTGGTATTATAGAGGTATGCTAGTAGTGGCTCAGTCTTAGGGTCAGCACTAGCATAGTCTGTTTGAAAAATATTTACATGGTGTGTGACAGTTTCTATGTGTTTGCGTAAGTCTGATACATGTTGTCCAAGGTTTATAAGTATCTCTGGCATTTCTAGCAATCCGTGAACTTCCAGTTGTATCGTGACTAAATCTTCCACTATTAAGACTTTGCCTCTATGTTCTACCAAAGCACCTTGCTTCAGTACTTGGGTAGGAGCTGCTGTTTGTTGGGCTAGTGTAACACTCGCTAGACCCAGCAAAAACAGTAATAGAGTCTTGATTCCCATCTGAAAAAAAAATGTCATTATTTAGTTTTTTTTTTTTGTTGCAGACCTTAGTTTTTGTCTGTATGTGTTTTGAGTACTAGATGTGGAAGTGGAGGTTAGTTTTTCATGTGTTTGTGCTGTATGTGTTGGTTTATTTAATTTTACCTTTTTACATCTATCTACATGCACTATTTCTTCCTTCCCCGTTTTTATATCCTTTATTTTTATTTTATTGCCATGGGCTATTTCTATTATTTCATATGGACCAACAAACTTTGGAGTTAATTTCGATACTCTTTCTGGGGATTTTATCATGACATTTTCCCCTACAGCAACATCTATCTTTACAGCTTGAGAATGTTGTTTCATCATCATCTCCTGCCTGCTACTTTCTAGGTGTTTTCTGACTTCCTGCTGGATGTTATTAAACACTTGTAGTTGTCTGACTGAATAGTCATCCATATTATATACTGGAGGAGAATTTCCAGTAATTATGTCATATGGAAGGCGTTTGTCTGTTCCATATAGAATATAATGTGGGGACTTGCCCACTGATGAGTTTATGGAACCATTAATTGAGGCAGCTGTAAAGTTTATCCAGTCTTCCCATGATCCTTGCATAGGATTAGCCACATGTCGCAAAACTTCAAGTATCTTGCGATTGGCTCTTTCTGTTAGACCGTTACTTGCTGGATGATAAGCTGTAATAAAAGTTTGCTTTATATGATATTGATCACATATGTTTCTTAACAAACTATTAGTAAATTCTTTACCATTGTCGGTTAGTATCACCTTAGGTGTGGTGTACTGACAAATTAAATTTGTTTCACGCTTGTGTGCAACCTCTTCTGCTGTTTTTGTTTGCAAGGGACTAATGACCACATATCGTGAAAAATGGTCTACACACACAAGACAATATTTGGAGCCTTGATGACTCATTGGTAAGCTTAGTATATCTATACCAACTACATCCCATGGTTGTTCAGGTGTTGGGTAATTTAAAATTGGAGCTGGGCCCATTGTATTACCTTTATGAGCATGACACGATTCACAATTCTTAATATGTTTCTCCACGTCAGCGCGGAGCGTGAACCAATAATATTTAAGTCTTGTTTCTGCTATACAGCGATCTCTACCCGGGTGTCCGGCTTGTGGATAATTATGCATTAGTGTTAGTACAGTCTCAATTAGTGTATCAGGGACTACTACTTGTGAAGAAATGTTAGACTGTTTCTCAAGTTTCCTGAACAAAGTGTCATCTATTACCTCAAACTGTGTTAGTGGAATGGGTAACTCCGGTAGGTTAGTTTCTTCGTCCCCTGGAACCAAAGCATAAATGACCCTTGCCCAAAATTTATCTTTCTTTTGTTCAGTTCTAACAAGTTCCACATTGAAGTCTACATCACTGTTAGTGGGAATGACAGCAGCAGCTGATATATTGCGAGATAAGGCATCTGCAACTCTATTAAAACGCCCCGGAAGATATTTAATTATAGGTTGAAACTCTGAGATTGTTAGATACCATCTGGCTAACTGACCTGTCAAATATTTACCAGTAAAGAGACCACACACTGGTTGATGGTCTGTATATACGGTGATAGGATACCCTAGTACTATCTCCCTGAAGGTCTTTAAGGCCCAAACCACCGCCATAGCTTCCAAATTTGTGACGCTATATTTCTTCTCTGTATCAATCACCACCCGACTGGCATATGCACAAACTCTGCAACATCCCTCTGGGGAATGCTGCATAAGTACAGCGCCTAAACCATCGTTTGATGCATCAGTACAGAGAGAAAATGGAAGGTTATAGTTTGGGTAACTTAAAATAGGAGCAGATGTAAGCTTAAGTTTTAATTGCTCAAAGCTATCCTGTTCTATTTGTGACCACTTAAATTCTCTATCTTTCTTCAGGAGTCTTATTAGTGGGTTGGCTATTTGAGAAAAATTCATTATGAATGACCTGTAATATGAGCATAATCCAAGGAAACTCCTTATTTGCTTTACTGTAGTTGGTTAAGGGAATTCCTTTACTGCTTTAATCTTGGAATCCAAAGTGTGAATTCCTTTACTATTTACTTTATGACCCAGAAACTCTATTTCAGCCTTAAGGAAGGTACACTTTGACAGTTTAACCTTTAATCCAACATCTTGTAATCGCTGGAAAACTCTATCCAGTTTTTGAAGATGTGAATCAACATCAGGGCTGACAATAATTAAGTCATCTAGGTATGCAACAACATCTTGAGTCATGTCACTAAATATAGTATTTATCATCCTTTGAAATGTTAGGGGTGCATTAGATAATCCAAAGGGCATTTTTATAAATTGCCAATGACCATTTGGGGTGCTAAAAGCTGTAACAGGTTTGGATTTGTCATCTAATTCTACTTGCCAATAACCACTAATTAGATCAAGACTAGTAAAGACTCCGTTATTTTCCCCAATCTCCATGAGGATATCTTTGAGTACAGGTAACGGGTACCTATCCTTGACAGTTTTCTCATTTATCTTCCTATAATCTATAACAGGACGGAATTCACCTGTTTTCTTAGATACTAAAAATAATGGGCTGTTATAAGGACTGTTTGAAGGTTCAATTATTCCCTCTTTTGACATATCATCCACCATTTTATTCATTATTTGCCTCTGACTATGAGGTAATCTATAAGCTTTAACATATACTGGATCTGTGTCAGTTAATTTTATATGATGTTTTACTAGTGTTGTTTTCCCCAACCGCTCACCAGGTAAGGCAATAGCCGACCTGTGAGTAGCTAATGTGTGTAAAAGCTGTGTACGATGTGAAGGAAAATCATTTACTTTTACATGCTCACTTAATTCATTAGTAGTTTTCGTAAATTGCAATTCATCAACAATGTGTATGTTGGCTAAGGGAGGAGATTCTTTTTCCACCTCTATGGGTTTAATAAACACAAGAAAGTCACCTATATATGTACCAGGTTTAATGTTCACTGCTAGATCTCCCTTGTTAAAAATTGGAACTTCGATGAAGTTGTCTTTCTGCATCAGAGAAAATATGGACTCAATACCGACATTATTTATTCTACATGTTTCACTCAAGGATATGGTTTGGTTTCCCTCATAATTATCACCCTTCACTTGTACCTTAATGATAGCAAACCCCTTACTTTTTAAATAGGTCTTACTTTCGACAATGCCTGCCAGTCTAATCTGTGAGTCATCCCCCTCGAGTGCCCCAGCACCCACAGCTGGTGGTGCCTGATGACTCATAGGACAACAAGGATACACTTGACCCTGAAAGATAATTGACTGAAGTGAAATTGCAATGTCAAGGTTATGTTCTGTTAATTCCTTTAAACCCAATAGGCCATCAGTTGGTAAACTGAAGTTTTCACAGACATAAAAGTTACATTCTAGTCTTGGACTACTTGATGATAGTGTGATAGGAAACTTCACCATTCCTTTAATGATTAACTTACTACCAGATAAGGCAGTTAAATTTAAATCTGATGGCTGAATATTCCATCGTTCCTGCGGGTTTTCCTTTAACAGCCGTTTAAATGTTACTTCCGACATTAAGGAGACACAAGCTCCTGTATCTACAGCTAATGAGACATTTGTATACCCCATGTTACAAGGAAGTGAAAGTACATCCACTTTACCCAAAGCAGCAACAAGTACATTTATTTGTTTAGGTGCGATTAATTTGAAGTTTTTTTTTTGTTAACATCGTCACCTGTATTTGCACGTCTGTTCATAACTTGTTCTCTGGCATTTAACGTTACTCTACATTCATCTGTGTTATGTGTTGCACTGTTATGAATGATGCAGTACTTATTACTTGGCTTGTTGTCACTTTCACTTACTACCTTATTATTATCCTTATATTTGGTATTTGAACGATTGTTCTTATTGAAGTAACATTTATCTAGGCTGTGTCCATATTTCTTACAGATCTTACAGTAAGGCTTCTTCTTCGCTCCCTGTGGTGTGAAGTTAGTTTGTTGTGTTTGTGACATGTTTGGTTGCTGAGTGTGTGTGTCTGTGATCACAGCGACAGGTAGGGCTCTAGGTACATTTAGCGGTTCTTTTTGACTGACTTTAGCTGCATATTTAACCAGTCGATCGTCCGGCTTATACTCTACTTTAGCAGCTTCAAGTCTGGCTTCCTCTGTCAAAAGCAACACGTATTGGATGTACTCAATGATCTTGTATACATTTTCCGCTTTCATGTTACCCTGTGTGTTCAACCACGCTGACCCTGTTAGGAGTTGTTTAGCATCGCTAATGGTTGAACCTGCTAACGCTAGAGCCGTACTTGAGTTTGCTGTTCCACTGTTACTCGCTGTTCTTCTAACCATTCTGTGTACCCAAGCTAGTGGACCCCCAAACTGCCCTCCACCGAAGACATCTATCAAGTCTTCGCTAAACTGCTTAAAATTATTTAAATTATCTGGATCGGTGAAGGCAGTTGCAGTCAACAATGTACTAGCATGAGAATCTGGTTTAACATGTCCACGTACGAACCTTATCTTTCCTTTGTCATCTGTAATTCCAGCAATAAGCATATTATCTTCACAAACCCTGAGAAAAGTATGGATAGTATAGTTAACATCTTCCCCAGTGAATTCTTTCACAGTATGTGCTTGAGGCAAGACATTAATAGTAGGTGAAGCGTTAGATGCCATTGTTGGTGTTGTAGAGTTCGTCTTAGTTGCCACAGTATGTGATGAAATGTTAGTAGAGAAAATTGTAGAGTGAGTACGTCCTGATCGAGTTTTACTGGGTGTAGTGTTAGTTGTTTTCCCAGTGCACAAGTCAGTTAGTGAGGCAGATTTAGTAATAGGAGGAAAGTTAGTGGTTAATTCCCTACCTTTTATGTCTAAATCTAGTGCAAGAAAATTTTTGCTAACAGGAGAGCATGCACCATCACTTTCTATTGTACTTACACTTAAATTAGTTATCTCGGTTGAATCAACTAAGCTTTCATTACTTTCGAATATTGCTAAACTACGTTGGAGCTTATTTAATGCTCCTAGTGCGTTTCCGTATTTCTTTTCACTCATTCCCTGTCACTTCCGTTTGAAAAATAACAAGAACACTATTCTGTATATATACGTGAAGGCATACGCAATATTTAATACTCACAATTATGAATACATAGAATGTGTAATGAGGAAATATGGTTAAATGCGTGTACATATAATATTATATCCTAGTGTGATGACGTAGGATGTGTTATTTATATGTTATATATGTATGTACCTAAGCTACTGACCATATTGTTGGAATAACGTCGATTGTAGTTGGTTGTTATTTCAGTTGTAGTCGCGATGACGTACCAAAACCAAGCCAACGTCCTGAGTTGTGAAGTTCTGAGTTGTGAAGTTTTGAGTTATAATCCCTCAAAATGAAGTTGAAGTTCGATTATCACTTCCCTTAGACTATACTATATGATTAAGTATAGAAGGTATAGTGATGTAGTGATGTCGTACCAGACCACACCTACGTCCTTCCTCTGAAGTGTGTAGTTTTTTTTTTTTTCTTTGTGTGTGTGTGGTTAAGTCAGCTGGCAGAGTGATAATGAGTATAACGATGACGTAATAGCCACGACCGTGTGGTGTGAGGTGGCAGGGTCGATGACGTCACCATTAGCTAGTGAGAGATGGAGAGAGGCTAGCTTGTTTTGGCTACGAGGTGCTGAATTGCGTTGACCCAGTGTGACCCCTTTGCTCTCACTCTCGTCTCACTAGTATAATCTCTTCTCACTCTGTCTCGCCTAACTTCACTTCTCTTTTTTTTTTATTAACCCTTTGTGCTCTTTCTCGGTTATTACTTGCCTTTGTAATTGTTTGTATTTCTCTTTTTTCCTTTTCTTTTTTTTTTCTATACCATTTCGTATCCTCACCGCTGATCACCAATGTTCTGGTGTAAACTTACTTACACCAAGTGACGAGAGTACACGAATAGGTGGCAGGCAACTGGCTGTCTTTTGATGTCTCTTCGGAGTTTGATTTTATTATAAGGCTTTTTATAATTACTAGGATTGAGAAAATACTAGCAAGATTAAATTAGATTAATCACTTTTTATTTATAACACGAGTTAGTCTACAGAGTCACAATATGTAGCTTGCACGGGTTTAAGCTAGGCTAGGAAGCTAACTTTAAGGAGAGATAACACGCTAGGATAACCTGTGATCGGATCGGTTATCTGTAGCCAACTGAGAGCTATAGGAGCGCAACTAGGTCGCGTCCGTTGTGTATCGTATGATCCGTGTCGTCACTTTATGCTAGCGTGTTACAGGTTCCCACAGTCAGTGAGTCCTGTTCTCTTCCCGTTCAAGCTTAGGCTAGCAGTATTAGAGCATCATGTGATGGTGTAAGTCTGAGTGCCTAAATGACTCATGTAAGTGAGTGTTAAGTAAGTTATTATAAGTAGCCCTCCAATGAAGGTGAAACCGTAACAGCTCGATCAATTAGTAAGCTTAGAATCTCACATTCAAGAGGCATTTGCCAAAAAACAGTTTTTAGTTGCAGTATTCTTAGACATAGAAAAAGCCTACGACATGACCTGGCGACATGGCCTCCTCAGGAAACTACAGGGTGCCGAGTCATCCTCCCGGTAATGCCTTGCTGTGGCAACCGCACCCGGGGGGCCATGGCGTTAGGCCCCTGGCAGAGGGACTGAGTCATCCGTCCGGGAACTCCTGCGCCCCAAGGGGCACTGGCGTGAGGCCAAGGGACACCAGGCCCGATGTTTGTATTCCCGGGGAGCCAAGTCATCCTCCCGGTGGTGCCTTTTTGCGCCTGCACCCGGGGGGCCATGGCGATAGGCCCCTGGAAGGGCCAAGTTATCCGCCTAGGGGACGCACGGCCCCGGAGGGCACTGGCGTTAGGTCCCTCAGAGCAAGACTCCACGACCTCGTAGAGTGTGTCGGTATAGACTTATCAACAATCGATTCCCTGGTTATAGTAAATATTGCACCTTGGGTAACACCCCCTTTTATTTGTGTGGAATCCTGGTTACCAGGGGTTAAATCCCAGGTGCCGGAGGTGGAGGTACACCAGAGGTTTCGTGAGATAATTGTCAAACATCTTTCTTATTTCCATCTATATACCGACGGGTCCAAGACGGATGAATGTGTGGGTGCGAGTGTATGGTTGCATGAATGTCAGTTAAGATTCAGAATGCCGAATCATACATCTATTTTTTTTTTGCTGAATTATTTGTTATAGATAAAGCTTTGGATTTTGCCCTATCGACGACCCACGATAGGATAGTCATATTTACTGATTCATTAAGTTCACTTAAAGCTATTAAATCTTTGAATACAACTAACAATGAAACACAGGGTAATATAATTAGTAAGCTGTTTAGTGCCAATAAATTGATCAAGTTAATATGGGTACCATCACATTATGGTATCTAAGGTAGTGAATAGGCTGATAAATTAGCAGGTTCAACTATTGATCTGGACCTTAGCATAGTCCATACGGATCTCAGGTGTTTTGTCTCTCTCATAACATCTAATAATGGACCGGACTAAACATCAGGAATAAGGTCAAGCTTTTGATTGAACCCTGGGCTACGTCATCCTGTCGTAGTCTCGTAGGGACGAGGTGGTGTTGGCTCGTTTAAGGGTCAACGCCACCAGGCTCACTCATTTAGAGCCATACATAAATCGAGATTTTCCTCTAATGTGTACATATTGTGACACAGTGATGTCAATAAGTCACTTATTACTTTTCTGTAACAAATATGAAAATGAAAGAAGTAACATTAACAAATATTTTCAACTTAACACCTGCAGACCGGGAGGGGGGGTCCCTGCCTCCACATTTCTACCCTGCCGCTAGCGTCAAAATTCCTCGATTTGCCCTATATTCACAATGGTCACACTCTTAACCTATATAGTGTACTGACTTCAAAATTGTTCCATCCTTACCTTCAACTCTTCCTCTTTCCAATGGTACCATCGGGAGGGCTGTACGATGAATAGTTGTGGAGATAGGGCGAGTTGAAGTGGACCATGTTTGAGCGCGAGACAGCAGTGTGTCTGTGTGCACGCGTGAGTGCGGTGTGACTACGGCATGGGTGTTCAGTTTCCTGTCTAAGTCCCTTGTCAACTCACTCGTATTACTACTATTATGTATCGTATGTCATGATTTCAACACTAAAAATAGTATGAACACGTGTAGAAATATATCATCGTGTAACTGTCACTTAGAAAATGATAAACAAACCGACTTGTACCGTAGGAAACACATATATTTACTAACAATAGGACCGTTCGCATTAAGCGTGGATCTAGCGGTTGACACCACATACTTCCAGATTTTTTATTTTTTTATTTTATATTGGGTACATCGACCAAATTGCATATAGACACTTCTTCGTTAAAATAACATATTTACTATGATTTTAGTATTCCAGTAAACATTTTAAAGATGTTAAAGTGCATATTAATGAGCTAGTAATATAGTTTGAGGTGTTTTATTGTGCTGTACTATATTTGGTGTGTGTGCCTCAATGGATAAACATTCATCGGTTTTATATATACATGTGAATATTTCTTGATTTTTAATGTAGTATAAATGTTCCAAGTGACCACCAACAAAGGTAATAACAGAAAAATAAATTATTTCAGCAGATACTCGCTGCCTACAGTACGGCATGCTTTACAGTTAAAACAATAACAAACACAGCAACCAAGTGATGTATGATGTGTTCTCGTAGTAGTATCGGCTTGGTGGTGGTAACTGTTTCTACTGGGAATGATTTTCCCTCGTGTGATTTATTACAATCGACAAAGAAGGCTTCAATACAAGATGAAGATGAAGATACAAGACTCAATCTGATGTTTGTTGATATTCGTTCATACGCTAGCCATCCTCGAGAGCAGCAGACAGTACATGGTACTACGTGACTATAGCTTTTTCAGCCATTAAACTCGCAAGAAACCAACACTAAATTATTCTGTTTCATTACACTGTCGATAAACTGGATCATTTGACTTCATAGTGATATCAATGGAACTGCAAAGGTGTGTGTTCGTATATATATTAATACTAATATAGTTTTTAAATCATAATTATCGTTTGTTACCCTATATAAAATACATACATTTCTCGCGATGGTTATGGTGGTTGGAATATTTTTATACAAGCACATATACACAAACTACCTCTTAACAAAAATATTTTATATTAATATCAATGAATATTTGCCTTAAAGATAGTTAAATATCTCCGTATATATGAATTGAAACCTCTCTTCACCGAGTCAGTGTTCTATACGCTCGTACTCCCGCTGACAAAAAATGCTTAATTTCATGTTAATCATTTTGCTATTGGCTCATGAGAGCATTTATTTATAAAAATAGTTAATATTATACTTCAATACACATGTAAAATCAATAAATCTTCAAGCTGGGCCTTATACAAGCAACACCAAAGAACAACATAAAAAACATCACAAATTATTATGTGAGCTCATAGATAGGTACTCTTATGTTCTTAAGTGAATCAAAATAATGTTGTTAGTATAATATCATAACAGGGGGCCTGTGGTGAGCTAATTTGCATTGTCCTTTTTATAAAAAAGGATGTACAAATCTGGTGGTATGTGGCAGTTTTTTTCTTAATGCGAACGGTCCTATTGTGCCTGTATGGGTGTTTTGTGGTGTTATTTTCTTATTACTACCCCATTATATTTCGTGTGTCATGATCTATACACTAAATAATAATTTGTAACCATGTAGGAATATCATGGTGTCACTCACGTACATATATTCACTACGGTATTGTCTTACGATCGTTAGAGCACAAATTCGGACAAGGGCAATTACTTAAAAATCGCCCAGCCATCGTGGGTCCCAGAATCGACTGAGTGGGTAGCGGATCGATATTGTGAGTGTATTTTCTCGCCCAACGACAAGAAAAACTAGCCGTACAGGGCGCGAAATAGCGCTAAATCGCTGTGACGGTAGGTGCTGTTACCCGGTTCCTTATGTACGACGCTCTATCACGTCAACCGGTCTTTAGGGGTTAAACATCTAGCTCTTACCATCGAAAATATTCTGTCAGATGACAAGAATATTATAAACAAACTGCTGAGTTTTCTGAGGGAGACAAGACTTTATGACCTAATATAAATTGATATAATAAAATTGAACCATTGGCTTAATGACCTTTGACTATATGTCGCTGGTTGATGGCCAATAAATCCAACAAGGAAAGACTGAAAAGTAGTGAAGACATAGACTCTCACTCATTGATACATACTCATCTTTGCTCTTGCTCATGACCTATTCTATTATTCATTATATTAATTTGTTTATTATCAATTATATTTGGTGTCCTCATTGTTAACTTAATTTATCATCTTATTTGTTATTGTAAATATTGTAATTATTTGGGTATTGGTAATATACTTGTTAAATTCGTTAGTCCTTCTTTTACATTATTCTTTCTGGGGAAACATCCACTGAGGGAGTGGAGTAAAGTTCCTGTTATTTTATTAGCTGTAACTCTATCATTTCTAAGGGTTATAACTCAAGATATTTACAACCCTAAATCTTCCCTTTGACATAAACTAGCCAAATCGGGGTTTGTAACAATACACACACTGCTCCACTGTTCTTTCAGCCTCAGAGCGGGACTGGTTCGGGTGAAGTGAGTGAAGAGGAGGAAGAGGAGGAGGGGCTGATACCAGATACGAAGTTACACAGGGTAAGAAAAAAAATCTTCCTGCTGTGTTAGTTCATTGGTTGTTGGCCTCTACCATTAAGCTGTGGCAGAAGAATTATATACTCCATTTTAGAAGATTTGTTGCTGTCTTTTGTGATGCTGTGATGTGAAATAGATGTGATTCAACCGAGGAGTTCTTTTGTTTTTGTTTTGTTTTTGTCATACTGTGTGGAAATAATTAATCCGAGTACCTTTGTTACACCGCCTCACCCCGAAGGGGGGGCGGTGTATTGTTTTCGGTGCTGGATATTTATTTATTTATTTATTTATCTGTTCGTGTGTCTGCTTTAGGTCTAGCGTCCACAGGTTTAGCCGTATTATGTTCATTTATTTCTATTGATAGATATTCATCATAAAACAAAATGATTAACTATTGGGCAAAATCGGTCGAAAGACAAGGTCACAAAAAAATAAAAATATCAAAGGTCAAGAGTCTGTTTTAGGTCTAGCGTCCACAGGTTTAGCCCTATGATGTTCATTTTTTTTCTATTGATAGATATTCATCATAAAACAAAATGATTAACTTTTGGGCTAATCGGTCGAAGGACAAGATCACAAAAAAATAAAGATAGCAAAGGTCAAGTGTCTGTTTTAGGGCTAGCGTCCACAGGTTTAACCGTATGATGTTCATTATTTTTCTATTGATAGATATTCATCATAAAACAAATGATTATCTTTTGGGCAAAATCGGTCGAAAGTCAAGGTCACAAAAAAAATAAAGATAGCAAAGGGCGAGTGGTCGCTGGCATCTTTAAGTGGCGGTGCTGCCGTCGAATGATGTCTTGTTTATTTTGTTTTTGTGATGACGTGATATAAAATGGAAATACTTGGCTCAATGGTTGATGATACAGTCGGAATGGAGAAGGAGATCAATTTTAGAATTCAGTGTGGATGGAACAACTGGAGGAAAGTATCAGGAGTGCTATGTGATAGAAGAGTCCCAGTTAGATTGAAGGGCAAAGTGCACAAAGCCGTAGTCAGACCACCCTTAACGTACGGCTTGGAAGCTGCACCGTTAAAGAAGACAGAAGAAAAGAAGTTGGACGTGGCGGAGATGAGGATGCTGAGATGGATGGTGGGAGTAACACGAAGAGATAAGATAAGAAATGAGTATATAAGAGGAACAGTGAAAGTGGTAGAAGTTTCTAAGAAGATTCAAGAGTCTAGACTCAGATGGTACGGACACCTAAGGAGAAGAGTTGGAGAAGAGCACGTGGGAAGAGAAGTCATGGAGATGGAAGTACAGGGAAACAGAAGAAGAGGAAGACCCAAAACAAGGTGGAAAGATTGTATAAATGTACATCTCAGGGAGAAGAATATCAACGAAGCGATGGTCAACAACAGGAGTACATGGAGAAGGCTCATTCACAACGGCGACCCCGTATAGGGAAAAGCTGGGAAGAAGAAGAAGACTGTAATCTATTTTTGCACATCTACTTTTAATACTTAATCCCATTCCCATCCAGCTTCCCCACCCCCATCCAACATCCCAACCCCATCCATCCTCACAATCCCGTCCAGCCTCCCCACCCCCATCCAGCCTCATACACCCATCCATCCTCCCCTTCTCATCTTACTTCCCCCCTTTACCAGCTTTCCCACTCCCATCCTGCCTCCCCCCTTTCCAACTTTCTTCCATCCAGCCTCCCCCCATCCAGCTTCCTCCCCCCCTCCCCAATCTAGCCTCCCTCTCCTTCATCCAACCTCCTCCCCCATCCAGCTTTACCCCATGCCCACCCCAGTCACCCCTTTGGAGGGATAGGTTGTCTTCCATTTCACCCACTTTGGTGCGAAGTAAAAAACAAACAAGCCATCAAGTAAGTTTTAATTGGTGATGACTTACTTTGCCCTGAGAGAGAGAGAGAGAGAGAGAGAGAGAGAGAGAGAGAGAGAGAGAGAGAGATGTTTTGTGTGTGTGTGTGTGTATGTGTGTAACTTTGTGTGTGTGTGTATGTATATCTTTGTCGTCTAAATGTTAATAATAACCTGACCTAATAACCACAAACTGTAGTCTATTTCTAATCAACCATCACTTCACCTTCCTACACACACTCTGTAATATAATCATAGCAGCAAACCTCATCATCTTTGCTAATTAAAACAAACAAGTAGCAACAATATAGGCTTATCTATATGTAAAGGAAGTGCTTACTGAAGATGGTGGTCGTGGTAGTGGTGGTTGTGAGATGGTGGTCGTGGTAGTGGTAGTGATGGTGGTGGTGGTGGTGGTTGTGATGATTATAGTTCTTATTCAACTTGTTCTGTTAATGATGTTGGTATTGGTAGTGATAGTGGTGGTAATGGTGGAGATGATGGAGATTACTCTTATGGCACTGTTGGTGATGGTGGTTTGTTTTGTGTGTGTGTGTGTGTGTGTGTGTGTTGTAAGCCAGACTAGATTTGGTTTGCTAAAGAAAGAAAACAACATGTGATTATTTTGTTTATGCATGCAAAAATTCATTCCAACTCAAATGATCCTTTAACCCAATCATGTAGAAATAAACAACAATCTGTCACAATTTACATCTTACAGTATAATTATATACAGAGAGGAAATGAATTGATGACTGGACGAGTGAACGAATTAATGGTTTAATCAACGAAATTGCCTCATATCCTTTCGTATACCTTATTTGTGTTAACAATATCAGAGTTTCCATTTTCAAGTTCTTTATTTACTTGTAGTATTGTAGGCTACAGTAGCCCTGACACTTGCGAGGTCCCAAGATTATTGGGTGTCGCACCAGATGAGAGAGTGGAGCTTCTCTTCTGCTCCACTATATGACACCATGACAACACCGTATTTATACACGTCACTATCAACAGAGAGCCGCCACACCGACACTAACAGCATCGTTGAATATTGTCATGCATCTTCTATGTTGTATGTTGACAATTAACAATGTAGGGGGTGTTTTCTTGACGTGTCGGCGTAGCCAGGATAATTGACGAACAGCTGGACCCATCAGATCATCACTGAAAAATCACAGACGCTTCTCGTGGACTCAAACCAGGGCCCTTGCCATTCGCAGTCCGTCTCTTTATCCACTGTCACCGCCTACCCAAATTTGCAGTAATATCATGAAAGAGATATCAGGGTTTGTAGCAATATACTTGAGTTTAGCTTGTAAAAGATAAATTTCCTGTCGTAATGCAACATTACTTTGAAGAAAACGTGACCAAAGTGAAATTTCCAGGACAAACAAGATCAAACAATATACGTATATGAAGGTATAATTTTATTAAGGGACCCTGTGATGTTGTCGGAAAATTGGAGGTAAATTAGTCTTTCAAATATTGCGACGAAACACCAGCTAGTCAGGAGGAATCAGAAGTCTCCAATTATCATACACGATAACAGGGTCCTTAATTGATTTGCTACAACAAGATTTAGGGATCAATGTTATTGTATCTGTGTTGGATTTCGTGTTGGCTGCCTGGATACCTATACAAGAAGGACTTGGGACTTGTCCTCATGGTCTTTAGGATGGGGTCGTAGTGGGTCGTGTTGGGGTCGTAGTAAGTCGTGCTGGTCGTGTTGTTCCATCACGTGTTCTGGCTGGTCGTTAATTCCTTGTGCCATAATCTTGTTCTTGGTTTCTGGAAGAAGTGTGACGATGAACGCTGCCGCCAGTGATGCCAGACTAAACACAGCAGATGGACCCCATACCAACTCCTCACCCTGAAGCAATGACAAAATAGTATAAAACACTTGTATTAATTAACAGAGATTAGCAACTCTTTCTTTCTCTCTCTACGAGACAGTGCATAGCAGTATTGATAACAAACCATCACCAAATTCTATCATAATAATTGCTGGTTACGTTAATTTCACAAGTTTTACTCACAACATGGGACCATTATTATTTTATAACACCATCTTTGTTAAACTCCAGGCCACACTTACGAAAATATCGTTTATGTAGGGTGAGCAAGTACTACACAGCCTAGCAAACATATTGGCTTCTCCCATAACTCTAGATCTGTACTTGGTGGAGAAGAGTTCAGTGGAGTAATAGAAGATGAGACCAAACGCTGCAGTGATGGCCATCTTACCACTCAGGGACAACACCATCTTGGCCAATGAAGGAACTGTGTGGGTTGGAAGTGCACGCGGAATTACTAAACAAAATTTAGTTAATGCACACGAAATACTCAAGAAACATCAAGGGTAAAATTATTGTCCTGATCCTCTACGACTCTACGTGATGGTATGGGCTAGTTAGGAAAAAGAGAGTGCCCCAAATCTGAAGCTAATGGTTTGATATTGATTCAAGGGGTATGGTACAGTGTTCATAAATCTGGAGCACCTGATTCCTCTAAACTATTCTAAGCAACAACAGACCACCTTTATTTCTGTGTATTCAGTCCTGTTTCTTGGCATACTTTGAAGGAATTAAGGCACTCTTATGTACTGTAACCAAAATATACTATCCCATTAAGCCGTTGGCTTCGAGGGCGGGATATCCCTTTTGCTTGGGGAGGTTCGGGTGGTGAGATATCCCGTTAGTACCAATTTCATGGGATTTGTTTTCTTCGTGCTATAATCAACCCTGCCACACTACTACAGCATCACTCTGATGCTACACTATCACAGTTGTGGCTAGACCTTGAGGCAATTTTCCGCCTTGTCTGATTCAGTGCCTACCCTCATCATACCACCTGTTACTTCCACTCCAGGTCCTGTAGTGGCGGCGTCTACATCATGGGATCACCCCCCAGGGATACTTAGGAAGGTTGTTATTGGGGCTAAATCGTCACAAACTCCCCCAACCCCACCCGGGGGCGCGAACAAGGCTGCTCCATCAGACAGCTTGAGGAACTTCAACAACAGCAAGTTTCACTCTATAGTGAAACCTCGACGTTCCCTTCGCATTCTTGCAAGGTTATCAGACTCAGCAATAGAACGGAAACTGCATATAACGTTGACACAATATGATAGTGAAGAGTTTTGCACTCAGTCGGACAAGAGTTGTGTGAGAAAGTGTTGACAGAGGCTGTAGCCAGTCATTGCTTTGGAATCACCTACCTCTCACGGTGAAAGTGACTCCTCTTTATCACCTCCTATCCCCATATCCAAGAGTATTGGAAAAAGGATGAGTTACGGTAATGGTGAGTACAAAATCAAATTTATGTTTCTAGGCATTGTAGTTTAGGAGTAGAGATGAAGTGAAATAAAGCTTTTTTTCTCAAAATCTCCAATACGGATAAAAACACTCCAACCTGGTAAATGCTCGCACTGCATACTGCTGGACCAAATTTGAGTAGTTGGAGGGAGAATAACGCTTGGGTTATAACGATAAAACTAACCATGGGATAAAATTGGAAATAGTCTCATTCTCTTTCCCAGCTAATTCAACCTAAGTAGTATACACCAAACCTTATCTAATCAAACTAGGACCTAGCCTAACCTAACCTAGCCGAGCTCGTGCATGTATTGAGTTGGAGAGTGTTTCTATGCCTCCCGGACATAACTGTAAACTCTTGACCATGTAACGGCCGGTGAACACTCCACCTCATATATGAAGCACTTCCAGCTACATATCTGTCACACGGCCAGCTGAACACCTGCGCCCGCAGCCTCACCTGGCGGCCAGCCTGTATATAAGGCACAACCATGACCAAACGAGAGATCTCAGGTTCGATTCCCGAGTCAGTGGAATTGTTGGACAATTTTCCCAGCCCCATATGTGTCTGTTCACCTAGCAGTAAGTAGGTACCTGGCTGTATGAGCCAGGATAGTGTAGTGTGCATACATAAATTATAATGTTAATATAATACATGTTTATTGAAGTTTATAACTGTTACTCATTAACTGGCTAGGTAGACAGGTAGCCCGTTCTCTGCGTCTCCCAGTTAATTAGGACAGACACACCTAGACTCACCTAATACTTATCACTTGCACTTCGCATACCTTTCAACTGTTATTGACCATGACTAATCAACATTCATTCATACCATTAAATGCAGAATAAAATACTATTTAATATTGATAAGGAACATGCATAGCTATCTATTGTTATATTAATTTGTTAGCCTAAATACCATTTAAGATGTACTTTTTACATTCAATAAAAACTAAACTACTTAGTGACCCAGAGCTAATAAAAGGACTTTGAGACTGGGTCGTGGAGAGGGAGGATGAATGTGTTGAGCTCTCCTCTAGCCAGGGCCTGCCGCACTGGCAGTAGTTTCTTTTTTCACCCTTCTGGTGACGACTAGGATTAGCTAGTATTCATTCCCTCCTTAGCTGGTAGAAGATATAGTAGGTGTCTATATCTTTATATTGAGATCAACTTTGCCTCTTACCAATGGTGGACTCACCCACTGATCGCTCTGGGTGTGAATAAACACAGTGTGGGTTGAGAGGTTGATCTCAAACATTAGTTAATTAGGGTTGGTAATTATCCTTAGCTAGTGTTTTCTTTTGTCCTTCCCACTTACCCCCATCCTTGGGGGACTCCCTTGGTAGTGACCACTTTCCCATCTGTCTCTCTTATTCACTGCATTCTGTTTCGGCACCTTTAGTACCAAAATTCAATTTTAAAAGAGCAGATTGGGGGTCTTTCGGGAGTATCGTCGACTTAGATATATCCGGGGAGACCATAGATGAAAAAATGCGAAATTTAACACAAAACATTTTACACGCAGCCGAGGTTGCTATTCCCAAAACCTCTATAATTCGAAATAAGCATGAAGCACATTGGTGATCAACGGATTGCTGAGAGGCATTAAGGAAACGCAATAGGAGATACAGGATTTTTGACAAACAGAAAAACTTTACTGCTTACAAACGGGCGAGGGCTGAGACAAGGAGAGTAATTAATAGAGCTAAAAGGGACTCTTAGCGGTCGTTTGTGTCCACGGTGAATCGTTTCACTCCACTCACTAAAGTCTGGTCCACTAAAAAGATATTAACCCCCTCACGCACGGTGACGCGATTAGCGTCATAAGCGAATCGTCCGTCACACAACTTTTGACTCGAAACGAGTCATAATCCTATAAAAAATCTTGAAAATAGAGTTTCTTATATAACTGCGTCAAAATCGGGTGAGGTAAGGGTCTGTATGGGTCCTATCAAATAAACTATTCATTTATTTATTTATTGATGCAACTAGGCATCTGGCGGCGCAACAGCTAGGGTCATATACCGCCCAACACAAAATTATTATCCTCAACTAACAAAATCACAAACTCCCGAAAGGGACACGTATCATAACTAAATTACACACAAACTATAAACATACGCCATTACTAAAAGAACGCGTCAACTTAACTAATATATAAAAAAGAATCAAGACTAAATAATATCAAACTATCTAAAAGCCATAAGTATAATTAAATCACAATTTATGGAGGAAGCCAGCCTCCTCCACATAGGAGAGAGTGTTCCCTCCCACACTACAAGCCTCCTCCCCGAGCACCAGGGAGAGACTATAAGAAACGTCACCCACCCGGTACTCGGAGAGGTGCCTACGACGCAGGTCCCCCAAACTGGGACACTCAACAATAATATGCCTCACTGTCAAAGGTACCAGACAATCATCACAGTAGGGAGGGTTAATCCTGTCCATTAAAAAGCCATGAGTCAATAATGTGTGGCCAATGCGGAGACGGACAAGAGCCGTCTCCCACCGGCGGGACAGGCCGCTGTAGCTCTACAAACCAAGGCGTTGGCGGATGTCACGGAGCTTGTTAGCCCCGACTGCGTCCCATCTGTCCTGCCAGCAGGAACGAACGGCAGCATCTATATAGGGTCGAAGGTCCACTGCAGGGACAGGATGATACCCGGCAGGAGGCCGAGAATTGGAGACCACAGCCTTAGCCAGGGCATCAGCTCACTCATTACCATCGACACCCACATGGGCCGGGACCCAACAGAAAGTGACTTTGCGGCCACGACGACCCAGGAGGACAAGCCACTCAAGGATGGCCAACACCAGGGGATGGGGAGAGTTAAAATTGCACAAGGCCTGCAAGGCACTACAGGAATCACTATAAATAGTAAAAGAAGGCTGAGGGAGAGTAAAAATCACTTGGATGGCATATAAAATGGCCGAGAGCTCAGCAGTGAATATCGACATGACAGAAGGAAGTCTACCACCACGGCAAAAGTCAGGAAAGACAACTCCAAAACCAACTCCAGCATCAGACTTTGACCCATCTGTGTACACAGGGAGGGACTCCCTGTGAGTGAAGGCATGTTCTAAAAACAGGGAACGAGCCACTGGAGGAGGAAGAGATTCTTTTTTGTCTGTAAAACAGGTGCAAGGAAAAACTTCTGGAAGAAGCCATGGAGCCACCCTAGGGACCCTCACAGGACGAATCTGGAAATCTTCAATTCCCATCTCCTCCATAGCCTTCCTGACCCGGAAGCCAAAGGGCCAAGGTGTACGAGAATGTCTATCTATCTATAGCTCTGACGCCTCGTTCCCTCCGGGAACTCCCCCGAAGGGGGTGGCCACGGCAGAAAAGTCTCCAGTCTTCCCTGTTCCAACACTCCCTCCTTACTTGGTCCAGCCCTCCCCTCCCCCTCACGTTTCTCTCCTTTACATACTCTTCCACTCTGTTCTGCCATCTTACTGGTGGTCTGCCTCTCACACCACATCCCACAACTTCACTTCCATACACCTTCTTTACAAACTCCTCACCTTGCATTCTCTCTACATGTCCAAACCACCTCAAAGTATTACGTTTCACTCTCTCAACCACTCCACACTCAATACCAATTGCCTTCTCACTCATACCACATCTCTTATACACACTCTCATTACTTTCTCCATCCCACATTGTCAGTCCACATGCACCTCTCAGATAACTCATTTCCACAGCACCTATTCTTGACTGATGAGCCCTACTCCATGTCCAGGTCTCCGACGCATACGTCAGTGTTGGCAAGATTATACTGTTCCTCAGTCCCCTTTTCACTTCCATACTCACACTTCTACCCTTCATTATCCTCCCCAGTGATCCTATGACCTGTCTACCCTTCACTGCTCTCTCCCTAATTTCTCCTTCCATACTTCCATGTTTACACATAACTGTCCCCAGGTACTTAAACTCCTTCACTTCCTCCATCCTCTCACCCCTTAGGGTTATCTCACACTTCGTCCCAGTTGGTACTTCCACTCTGTAAGGTGTAGCAAAGTCAATCACTTCAGTTTCTGCTCTCTCAAACACCATCACTTTACTTTTACCCACATTCACCTTCAGTTTCCTTCGCTTACATACAGACTGAAATTCGTCCACCACTCTCTGCAACTCCCTTTCACTCTCAGCCATCAGCACAGTGTCATCTGCAAACAAACTTGCCGCCAAGGACCAATTTACTTCATTCAGCCTCAACTTCACCCCCAGACCATTCACTTTGGCTTTCATCTCTCTCATACACCCATCCATATATATATTGAACAACCATGGTGACATAACACATCCCTGTCTCAGCCCTACACTAATATTAAAACTCTCACTCAGATCACCCTCTACCCGCACACATGCTTTTGCATCTGCATAAAAAGCCTCAATACCTTTCAGTAGAGATCCCCCAACACCATATATTCTCAACACCTCTGACATAGCTCTCCTATCAACCCTATCGTATGCCTTCTCCAAGTCCATGAAGGCAGCATACAACTTCTTACCCTTCCCTATATATTTCTCCACTATCGATTTTAGCGCAAATATCTGGTCCACACATCCTCTACCCTTTCTGAACCCTCCCTGTTCCTCACCAACTTTATTCCCTGTCACTTCCATCAGTCTCTCAGTTAGAACCTTTCCATACACCTTCCCCGGTACACTAAGAAGGCTTATTCCCCTATAACTACCACATTCCTCCTTACTCCCCTTCCCCTTATACAACGGTACAATACTAGCCCTCCTCCAATCCTCTGGCACCTCTCCCTGCCTCCAAGCCAATGTACATATAAGCAACAACCACTCCACCACTACCTCCCCCCCATACTTTAACATTTCAGCAGTTATCCCATCTACCCCCGGTGCCTTTCCCATCTTCAACTTGCCTATTGCTTTCCTAATCTCTTCCCTTCCTAATTCTCCCTGAGCATCCTGTCGTCCACTACCTGCCCCCATCCCCATGCATGTCACCACCGCCTCCCCTCCCGTCCCCTCATTCATCAAACGATCAAAATGCCTCTTCCACACTTCTCTCACTTCCTCACTTCTACTCACCGTAACTCCATCCTCTCTCTTCATTCTCACGCTACAAGACTTTCCTTCTCCTCTCTCTTTTTTTACCTCCTTCCAAAATAATTTCTTGTTCTCTCTAAACTTTTCACTTAGTTTCCTACCAAATTCCTCATCCACTCTCCTTTTATTCTCACTCACCATCCTCTTCACTTGTCTCTTACATGCATTATAATCTCTCTTCCATCTCTCTCTCACTTCTTCAGACACATTCCTTTGCAATGTTCTCCTATATGCTTTCCTTTTCTCATCTACAGCATCTTTCATTTCTTCCGTCCACCATGCACTCCCTTTCTTGCCCCTCTTCTGTGCCTTATAACCCACAACCCCTGCTGCTGTCTTCATCACTATATTCTTGAACATCTCATACGCATCATTCACTCCCACTCCCTCCCCCATACTCAGCCTTGCATCCTCCAGCATCTCACCCACCCTCCTCTTATAAACCTCTCCGTACTCAACATCATTCAATCTTCCATTTGCTACCTCCCTTTCATTCCCCCCTCTATCCTTCCTACCATACTCCCACTTTGCCCGGACCCTAATTCTCGCCAACACCGCATAGTGGTCAGAGCACTGGAACATGCCTCTTACCACTCTTGCATCCAACACATCTTTTCTCAGTCTTTCATCCACAGCTACATAATCAATCAGACTCATCTGCTCACCTCTTTCATCTCTCCTCTTCCAAGTGTACCTGTGGATCAGTTTGTGCTCGAAGCAGGTGTTGGCGAGGAACAACCCCGCCTCGGCACACAGATCCACCAGGCACTCACCATTCTCATTTATTCCATTCACACCCCACTTGCCTACTACACTTCCTCTTTTCTCATTCCCTACTTTCCCATTCATGTCTCCTATCATCACTATCCTCCTCCCACTCTCAAATATCCTCAGGCAGTCAATCAAATCATTCCAGAACTCTCTCATTTTCTCCTTTCCTACTTTGGTCTGCGCATTTACCGGAGCATATGCGCAGACCCAAGCATACTTAACAATCCCAATCTTTCCAGTCATCCATACTATTCTTGTACCCTTCCTTCCATGTCCATCTATTCCTTTCCACACCCTCCCAGACACCAACAATGCACATCCTTCTTTTCCCCTCCCTTTACTCTTTTCATCCATACCTGTCCATGCTACACCTCCTTCCATTCCTTCCCACAACACACTCTTCCCTCCATCCCCACTCTCTTCCAAACCCCATCCTTTCACATGTGTCTCTGTTATTCCACATACATCTATCCTACTCCTCCTCGTACACTCTACTATCTCTCTCCTTTTCACTTCATTCGTCATTCCATTCACATTAATTCCAACTACTCTCAAGCATTCTTCCCCTCCCTTGTCCCCTACAGGACAGACCGGAGACCCCTCCCCGCCACTAGCCGCAGCCGTCCTCCCCCCCATTGGGGGGCCGCTGGTGGCTGGCAAGGCCAACGCAGCGCTCATTCCCGGAGGGACACGGGCCACCAGCATTGTCAGAAATTAAAAACACCACAGCAATACATAAAATAAAAGAAAACTACAAACATCCACTTAAAATATATACAATACAAAAAATTTACAAAAAATTTAAAACCTATATGTGGGGAACCTAAACTGTCCCCACACCGCCTCCCCCTTTAGCTTCACCTCCAAGTTACAATAAAATAAAATTAAAATTAGGGAGGTGTCACCCGAGGTTACCGCGTGGAGGCGGGGTGAGACTTACCTACCCTTCCTGGGGAAGGGTAGGTCACCGAGGTGTTTTGAAATTTCCCAATAGCTGATGTTAGCTTGTGCCCAGTGGCCGCACCTCTTAACCTCATTGGTTACGATATTGCCACTGCGCAAAGCTTTCACGAGAATGTGAAAGGTAATAATTAGACATGATATCAGATGACACCGCCAAGCAAGGAAGGGAGTCGGGAAGTCGATGTAATTGATGCCAACAACGAACCATTGAGGACTGGCGACGGAGATCTAAAGGTGGTTCGTTAGCGTCCACCAAGAGACTGGGGATTGGTGATGACCTGAACGTTCCAGTTGCCAGATGTATCCCAGCATTATGAACAGGGTCTAAAACTCTGAGACGGACATCTGTGGCAGAGGAGTACACCTCACACCCATAATCAAGTTTTGACCTAATAAAAACACGGTATAGGCGAAGGAGGGTGGCCCGATCAGCCCCCCAGGTAGTATGGCTCAGAACCCTCAACAGATTAAGAGCCTTGACGCAAGAGACCATAAGTGTACGTAAGTGGGGAACCCAGGTCAAACGTTTGTCGAAAAGGAGACCCAAAAAGCGAGTCTCCTCGACACAGCGTATCCGATGACCATACATGAATAAGTCCGGATCAGGGTGGACACCTCGGATGCGGCAGAAGTGCATAGCAACCGTCTTGGCAGGAGAAAATCGAAACCCATGAGAACCAGTCCAACGTGACACTCTGTCAAGGGCAAGCTGCATAAGTCGCTCCGCCACTGACATACGGGAGGCAGCAAACCAGATTGCTAGGTCATCAACGTACATCGAGTTGGCTATACCGTCCGGAAGGGATGAGGCAATGGCATTAATTGCTAATGCAAACAATGTGACACTGAGGACACTTCCCTGAGGGACGCCCTCCTCCTGTGCAACAGAAAGCGTGGAAGGCGACCTCGCAGGCCATATACATGGAGCTGCTGCAGGATACCATATTGCCATGTAGTGTCATATGCTTTCTCTAAATCAAAGAATACACAGACAAGGTGTTGATGTCGTGCAAAGGCCTCACATGCAGCAGCTTCCAACCTGACCAGAGCATCTGTAGTGGAACGATGTTTACGAAAACCCGACTGGGACGGAGACAGAAAATCACCCCGTTCCAAGAAGTATACCAGTCTGACATTCACCATCTTCTCAAATAGTTTACATAAACACGAGGTCAAAGCAATTGGTCGGTAATTGAGGGCAACACTAGAGTCTTTGCCTGGCTTGGGGAAAGGAAGGATGGTAGCAACCCTCCACCCAGAAGGGAAGACACCCTCCACCCAGATTCTGTTATATAAAGCTAAGAGAAATGAGATTGCCTCCTCACCCAAGTGTCGCAACATTGCATATGGGATGTTGTCTGGCCCAGGAGAAGTGTCCCCACAGAGAGAGAGAGCAGAATGCAGGTCTCTCAGGGTGAATATATGGTTATATCTTTCATTCTCATTCCCTGAGAAATTCAGGGCTGTACGCTCCTTGGCTCTTAACTCATGTCTCACAGCCAGAGGTCGAGAGTCACGGGTGGAGACTCTAGCAAAAGCCTCCGCCATGGTATTGGCCACTGTCAAACTATCCATAATCTGAACTCCATTGACCTTAAGTACAGGTGGAGAACTAGGAGAAAACTTCCCCGCCATCTTACGGACTCTCTTGAACACTTGAGTGAGTGGAGTTTTACTATTAATTGAAGACACATAGGCCTTCCAAGATGCACGTCGTGCCTCTTTTAAAACTCGTCTAGCCCGGGCCCTTGCCCGTCGGAAGTCCTCTAAAAGTGTTGGGTCCCCACGATTGCGACGAAGGTGAGAGAAAGCAGCGCGCTTCTCCCGCACAGCAGTGGTGCAGACTGGTTACCACGAAGGGTCAGGACGTTTGGGAAAGTAGCCAGAAGTTTTAGGGATAGAGTTGAGAGCGGCAGAGTGGAGTATATCAGTGAAATATGTTACAGCCTCATCAGCGCTACCAAAATCGGCTACTGAAGAGACCGAAGAAGTTAGCTCTCTAAAAAACTGCCAGTCAGCCTTCTCTAATTTCCACCTGGGAAGACGAGACTGAGGTTCATACTTGTTACCTTCTAAAAGTATAGGAAAATGGTCACTACCATATAAATCAGGCAACACTCTCCAAGTTAAATCTAACAGAGCACTGGGTGAGCAAAGGGAAATGTCAATGGCGGTAAAAGTCCCAGTTGGGCTATTAAAATGTGTCACATCTCCCGTATTTAAAACCCCTAATCCCTCATCCTCAATAAAAGAAGCTAATAAAACACCCCTGGGGTTGATCGAACTATCACCCCACAGAGGATGACGCCCATTAAAATCACCCAATAAAATAAAGGGAGAGGGAAGGTCCCGTACAAGACGGTTGAGATCACCCCTCTCTACTGTAACACTGGGAGGAAGGTATAGACTGCACACAGTGTAGGAGTAGTCCATAAAAACCTCAACAGCAACAGCCTGGAGCGGTGTGTCAAGCTCCAGACTCGTACATGGAATATCTCGACGAACTAGGATGGCAGAGCCACCATGGTGACCCTGCCCTTCAAATGAATTTGAATAAAATGCAGAATATGCTGGAGGATGGCAGGAATGTAGTCCCCAAGCATTGTCTCTTGAAGAGAAACACATGCAGGAGAGAAACTAGAGAGAAGAATGCGAAGTTCTTCCCAAGAAGCACGCAAGCCACGGCAATTCCACTGAAGGACCTTAAAAAGTGTTACTTTGGTCCTGGTTTATGGGAAGCCTCATCGAGGTACTTCCCACTACCACCTCGACCTGAGGGTCTACTCAAACGATACGTTTTGTCAAATCCTGGGCCACTAGAGGAGCGAACCCGAGGAGTAGTACTTGGGGTAGTAATTGGGACCCGCTGATGAGTCCCTGAAGCCTTTGATATGTTTGATAAAGATGAAGGTATATGAGCGGGATATTCTTAGAAGCATTTACATTGGTATTGTCCTGTGCAGCAGTGGTATCACTGACACAGGCAGACACATCAACATCCATAATACAGGTGGTAGAATCACTCTGCTGTTCTAGCAGAGAAGAAACTGAATCTTTTGAAGTCGCGACATCAGTGGCATCCACATTAACTTCACGCTCCTCTGATAGTCCTGAAGAAAACTTGCGAGGAGGAACTTCTGTTGAATCAAGAGATTCATCAGAGCCACGAGAACGCTTCTGGTGACATTGAGAGGAAACTATGGATGAGTCCTGTAATACGCCACAAACCAAAAGGGTGTTGGAACCTGACGTTCCTTTGGGACATTCTCTTTAGAGTCATCAAAAACGTTAGGACAGTAGTCATTATCACTATCTACTACATTGGCAGACCGCATTAACTGAACTTTACAGTGAGTATCCCCTACTGTCAGAGAATCTTTTGCCTCAAATGCTGCTTTGGCAGCAGCATTTGTTTTGAATGTAATATAACACCGATTAGACCTACAATCACAGTCATAAGTGATTCGGATACGAAGGACTACTCCGAAACACTTAAAAATGGAGTGGATAGCGCCATACGAAAGTGATGCCTGTACATTCGTTATTATCAATGTGTCACAACCACTAACACGGTTATCTGACACTACACCCGACCTGCTGGGTCTACTCATATTTGGAGCTCTCTGCTCATCACCACGACCAGATTTTGGCGTCTCGAGGGCCTGGTCGACCACCGCTCGAGAGAGAGATTTTGGTTTTAGTTTATCCATATATCATTGATTTAATATATTTGGCCCCAGGAGCCAAGAGCAACTACCAACCAGGCAGATGATGGGACCGAGCGCTGGTCGCCGCAGGCGGGGTACCTCTTCCCCCACGGGGCCACTCGTTTTAAAAAGCACCCCAATGGCTCGAAAGTTTGCCCACGACGGTGCTGAGACCCCCTTCCCCAACATCTCCCGGCCCAGACACCCAACCATCCAACATAGGACTGCCCCTAGAAGGCAGTCCCTCTGGAGGGCAGCACTGTTGGCCCGTACTGGCAGCCTATTGCATAGGAACCATTTAGTCTGGTCTCTCACTGGCGACCTTACTAGCATGGGAAACCCTCTCTCCCCAAAATTGGGGCAGAGCAAGGGCCAAAGCCCCCTCTAGCCTAGCTCGCCAGGTCATAGAGACACGCAAGCCCCCCCACCTCGTCAAGGCGATTCGCGTTTGGGGGGGGGTCAAATAAACTAATTGGCAACTCTCTGTACCGATTATAATTTGAACAAGAAGAAAAAAATGTTCAGTCTCCTCTCAGCAGTCACCCTCAGAGGTGTGGCACACGGTATTTAATTAAATCGTCTTGCTAACCGAACCCACGAAGTACAGGGATCAATAAAAATCCTATCATATTGACGACAGAGTAAAGTGCTAGTATTGTGATTTTTTTTTGTTTTTATGTTTCCAGGAAGTGTTCAGAACTTTATAGAATAACGTAATTCCGTGTGTGTTGTGGCATTATGTGAAAAGGACTTTTTGCAATTCCTCTTTGATAATAATCATAATGGAGATGAAATAGAGATGATAACGGACGAAGAGAAAGAAAGTGAAACTGAAAATGGAAATGAAAGCAATAAAAATATGACACCCACGATTGTGTCGGTAACACCCACCCCCATACAGATAATAAATGTAAGTACAGAATATTATTTCATATTATATAGGCCTATTAGTCTTATTTTCTTATTATATGTTGCATAACATTATCCTCCAAAGTATATTATATGTAATTAATGCTTAGCTCAACCAAATGTTGTGATTGTTAAAGATAAAATATATAAATAGTTTGGGGAAGGCATTATTCTTGTGACTGAGTGTACCTCCCACAGCGTTACTTGCTACTCGCGTCGCCACCACCGAGTAGGTCGAAGTTTTTCTCTTTTCGCTTGGAAATGCTTGGTGATATACAAATTCTGATGGCAGTGTTAGAAATATAATAAAATTCTGTGTATAATGATGTGTATAACAAAAAACGTTGGCTCGGAAAACCTTGAGGTAGGAGAGTGTGAACACAAAGTACAACAATTTATTCTTTATACTGTGGCGAGTTCCTCCTTTCTCCTATAGTCCCCGTTTCTTTCCTTGCGCTTCCCGCCTCGTTTCTCTTGGTATTTCCCAGCATGCCTCACTAATAACCAAGCTACCCCTTTTCTCCGGGTCACTGCCCCGGTCCCTTGGCTTTCCCGCTCAGCCCCGCTAACACCTCTTCAACCCTGCTCCAGCCTACAGGAACTCGCCTTGCCACTACACTCACTCGCCCACGTGTACCCAAGTTCCCACCTCTGTATACGTCCTGCACATCAATAAACTTGTAACTGTGTTACCGGAGAGCTGTGTTCACCCTGTGCCTATAGTAGGGGTAGAAATCGACTACATTGGAACTTTGGCGCCCCCTCGGTTCTCGTAACTGACCAGGGTACCCAATTCGAGTCGAGGGCCTGGCAAGGCATGCTGGATTTCCTCGGTACCACCCGTCAACGGACCACAGCCTACCACCCCCAGAGCAACGGACTAGTGGAACGTTTCCATCGGCGGCTGAAGGAGGCGTTCAGGGCCCTACAGCCAGACCAGTGGTATGACGCACTCCCATTGATACTCCTCACCATTCGGGTCACCACCAAGGAGGACATCGGACACGCCCCGGCGGAGTTGGTATTCGGGGAAGATTTACGCTTACCCGGCCAGGTGACGACACCCGATGTCGACACTTCCAACCTGTCCTTCCTGCCAGCCCTCAAGTCGGCTATCTCCTCTCTCTTGCCTACACCTACACGTCACCATACCACAACGCACACACACATTCCCGCCATACTCACGACTGCGCCTTACCTTTTCCTCAGGACGGACGCACATAGGACACCACTCCAACAGCCATACACTGGACCGCATCGCGTTATTGGAAGAGGGGAGGCCACGGTCACCCTTCAAATATCAGGAAAACCGTACGTCACGTCCTGGGAAAGAGTGAAGGTGGCCAACACATCCCACCATGACAAGCCACACGCACCCACCCACACACCACACCACAACTCACCCCTCACAGACCTTGCCGCCACACTCCATATGCCACATCATCCGCCCCATCAACTTGCCCCTATGCATCATCCCACAACTGTCATCCACTCCTACCCACAAACTCAACCCATCCCTCAAACCCTGTTTCCCCTCTCAAACACACCCCCATCCCCAGTACAACCACCCCCTAGCAGCCCACCTACCATGCAAGACAGTTCTGTCACGTCTCCCCGACCTACCCACCCACCCCGCACCTCACCCAGCCATCCCAGTACCTGTTTTCCTCCTCACACTCCTATCCAACTCCCACTTCAAATATCAAACATGCCCGCCCTGCCACTTGCCCATCCTACCGTGCTACCTGATCCCATTGCCCACCTGTCCCCGCCTACCCCAACTGAACCACCTGTCACAGACCCCGACTCTCCCCTCTCCATTACTCCAGCCCCTACCACACTGCCTAGTCCTATCCCACACATCCCCAATCCTCCTACTCTTCAATCCGCCACACCTGCCCCCTCCCCCCATACTTCGGCACCCTTAATCCCTTATCTACCCCCTCAGTCACAGAGCAGCTTGGAGACTGCAGTGGCAGCCAGCTCTCACCAAAGTGGGCCAGCCGTCGTACCCCAGCTACCAACCACACCAACTCAGCCTTGCTGGCCTCCTCCTGGACCTCCTGACTCCCCAGACGAATGTGACAAGCCTGCCCCTGTTCCCGATGGGTACGTCTCCAGATCAGGGAGGACCATCAAGCGGCCGCGCCGGTTGCTGGCCCTGACATTCCAGCCGCGCCCGTGGAGCGCCAGTAATTCCTACCCAATATATTATTAAACCATTCTCCTAGCCTTGCCGTCCCCTGGGGGCATCTGTGTTGTATAAAATAACTTTAGGTCCTTGTTATATTTGTTATTCATTATGTTGCCCTTCCCCAAGCAGCACATTGTCATGTTTTAGTTCCTATTATTTTTTTAGTTTTTTTATTTATTTGTTTATTTATTTATTTATTTATTTATTTTTTTTTGCTAAGGGGAGGGGGAGTGTTGTGGCGAGTTCCTCCTTTCTCCTATAGTCCCCGTTTCTTTCCTTGCGCTTCCCGCCTCGTTTCTCTTGGTATTTCCCAGCATGCCTCACTAATAACCAAGCTACCCCTTTTCTCCGGGTCACTGCCCCGGTCCCTTGGCTTTCCCGCTCAGCCCCGCTAACACCTCTTCAACCCTGCTCCAGCCTACAGGAACTCGCCTTGCCACTACACTCACTCGCCCACGTGTACCCAAGTTCCCACCTCTGTATACGTCCTGCACATCAATAAACTTGTAACTGTGTTACCGGAGAGCTGTGTTCACCCTGTGCCTATAGTAGGGGTAGAAATCGACTACAATACTATTGTTTTTTCCAATTGATGAACGGTCACTATTAGGGCATATTTATATGATTTTTTGTCTTTGATGTTGTAGCACAATATTTTACTAAGCCAATGACATATAATTTAGGTAGAGAAGTTTAATTTTGTGGCTGAAATTGACATAATACAATATAGTTTTCGTCTCGTACCGGTGCACTCAATCTGGCTTTCACACGGGGCTAAAAGTTTGTCGTCGTGGAATAGATATTGGAAATATTTTCTCGTGCGTGAGGGGGTTAAATAACAAACGCCCGTATACCCCCATCACTACTCTTCAAGTGGACAATAACATCTACGACGATCCGGTGGACGTAGCAAACTTACTTGCCAGGAGTTTCTTAATAGTAAGTAGTTCAGCAAACTACGACCAACGTTTTCTCCATCACAAACGTATGGCTGAACTACAAGAGATAGACTTTGCCACAGAAGACGTAGACTACCAATACAACCGGGAGTTTACGATAGATGAACTTCTCCTTGCCCTAAGATCCTGTAAAGACACCAGTCCTGGACTTGACACCATTACGTACGGTATGATCCTGCATCTTGGCCAGGATAACCTGGTCAAGTTGCTAGCAGTGTATAATGGGATTTGGATGTCTCACACCTTCCCAGACTCATGGCACTTTGCGTGGGTCATACCGATACCTAAACAGTCTCATCAGTACAGCAACCTACGTCTTCTTATTGTTGTCTATTGTAATTTTGCATTATAAACATATGATAAATACAATTTTCCCTGATTATTCATAGGGAAACATTTGGAAATCACATAAACATCACGCAGTCGCACATTGTTATTGGACTTTGTGTAGTTGCTAATCACCATATCAGTATCTATTTCATATTAATATGGTCTTTAGTGCACGATGTAGGAATGAGATACTATTAAAAAAACTACATACCTATTTACAAGAACAGTTATTATACTCATGTCGCATATTATTTTTCTTCATAAATAAAAACTTAGTTTCTTGTTTGAGTTTCAGTTTTTGAACAGGAATATAATGAGCTATGTACAGCTCCGGACAGATCAATGGTCCACACTTCTTCCACCCTTGCCTTGGTGTGGGCCTCAACGGATATGGTATCACTGACAGGTGGAGGGTGGAGGAGAGAAATGTGGGCGGAGTTATATAGGGGGGGTAGCGTTACCAATGTTGAGCCATCCAGAAATTTGAATCCCGATCCACTTGTGATCATGGATGTGAACCACTCACTTGAAGGTGGTAGGAGAGGAGGGGTTGGGTTGGGGAGAGGGGGGGTAAAGCTTCACCAGTGATCGAGATGGAGAGAATTATTGGATCAAGTAGCTAAATGTTTTATTCTGTAATCTAAATACAACTCTGATGCTGCATTCCATGGGATATTCTTTATTATTTGAAATGAATCCAGATTTTACCTAATATAATTAACACGACACCAGTTTTTGATGACTAATATATCAAGCGATGCACCACCTACCTAGTGTTAAGTTACATTTCAAGTAAATCCTTTATTTTTATCCTGTATCATTCATGACATTTTCTAAGAAACGTTTATTGTGGAACTGGTTACCAAAGGATAATAGTTATAGTGTAAGATGTTAATTACCCAATAACTACTCCATCTGTTCTTCCTCACCCCGTCCTCCCTTATTCAATTCACTGTTTCCTCTCCCTCCATCCCACCATTCCTTTACTCTCCATCTTACCACCACCACCATCATTCTGTGTGTTGCTGCATAATCTGTTAATGCGCAAACACGACCACAATAGAAATAATAGTGATATCTGGTATGCAAATACAATCCGTTATATATGACGAATATATTTATTACCTTTATTTATTTATCTGAGGTCAACATCAAGGCCAGCCATTCAGATGCCCAGTGTTAGTGAACCAATCACAACATTTAGAAGATAATGTGTCACAACTATTGTTATTACTAATTAAAATAGGGAAACATTGAAATCAGACATTTATTGGTTATTGTTTACATGACTTTGTCAGTTTAGGTGAAATCTCCACAAGTCCTCGTCACGAAGCATTCAAATCCATAATCCAACTGGGTCTGTAGGCACCACACTGTAAATGATGAACACGTTGGTGTCATACAATTATAATAACTCTGTTAACTTAATATAACCTGAAATTTTTACTTCGACCTCACGTTTGCATTAAGCATGTGTAATGTTTGTTTTGTTTTCTTATTATTATTATAAGCACCGATATATGTATTGCTTTAGACCCTTAGCCACGATGATATACAGTATATACACTATTTATATACACTTCTATGAAGATATTAAGGCTTGAAATACTGTAGATTACATATTTCATTTCATTACTCATCAATTTGTTGGTAGTATCGTGTTCAACCACCCTCCTTCTCAATGACAGCCTGCAGTCGCTCGGTCATTGAGGCACCATGCCTCCTCACTGTATAATATATATGGTTTTCCCCGAAAAATCTCCCACTGTGTTCTGGTGTGACGTAGCAAATCTGCTGTGGTTCTCTGTCGTTCTGGCTCCCACGTGTTAACGATAGAACCTCATACATTTTCTATAGGGTTCATATCGCAGTCTTAAATAGACAAATCTATCACCTGCAAATAATCATGAGCAGTAAATCATTTTTGAACTTTCCTGGCCATATGGATAGGGCATCGGTCGTGTATAGGACAGATAAGGGTGAGTAGTTGAAAAGAAATTAAAAACATTTAGAATATGTGCTTCATTATATTGCATTTGATCGATCTATTAAACAAAGACACTGTCTGTTGTTCACCCCCGTAGAGAGATACTGATTATAATTATTATCCTTTGGATATTAAGCAACAAATAACGGAGCCGAGACAATTAATTTTCTGTCTTCAGCTTTAACTGTATTCTTTTTACCCCTCATGCTGGTAGTCCCCCTCTTTATCACCTTTTCTCGCCGTAAAATAAACTTAATACCTTATTACATGGGAGGGTGAGGTGAGGGTGGGGACCTACCTCACCCTCCCTCCTCCTGCCAGTATTACTAGATGCGCAGAGCCCCACACAACCTCGCCCACGGAATGGGGTGTCTCCGTTTCATGAGTGCGGAACTGTACATGTTCTACACTAGCAGCCTGCTACCACTGGCTAAGCAAGATATTTGTTGACAACAAATTTCTTTTGTTGTCTCCTCTCCTGTGCCTCTATTTACTTCCCTGCATACCTGCCTGCTACTAGGTAGTTCCTCCTCCTCTCCAGCTACTCTCTAAGCCAGCTGTCTGCCGCCGCCGATCCTGCCTACAGCTGCCTGCCTTCCTGCTGCCTGCCTGCCTGGAGCTAACCCACGCCAAGTGTCGCCGCCTACCAGCCGCTGACACTACATCATCACTCTCTCTCACTGCTAACTTAGCACAATCTCTTCCTCCTCCACCAATCTACCTTATCCACTACCTACTTCTTCATTCACTAACCTACCCTACCCACAGCCAACTTCTTCTCCCTACCTTACCTGTCGCTGCCTTTCTCTACCTTCACCATGTCTGAACCTCAAGACATCCCCGACACTACCCCCACCATCTCTAATTTCAGTGCTCCATCCTTCTCCTCTCACGACCCTACCTTGTGGTTTACCATCCTTGAAGTTAACTTTTAGAGCCCATCGTATCACATCCAGTCTTAAGAAGTTCAGTATTACTACAACTCTCCTTCCTCCTGAAGTTCTCTCCAAACTCTCAGATTCTGTCACAGCTGCCTGTGCTACTATCATCATCGTTTTGGTAAAAATGCACACCATTGCCAGCAACCATTTTCATTCAATTCGGGAAACGACACCAGCAGTCACTAATGGTCCATAGTGCCTGCAAATGGAAGTCCACACTATTCCACATTTGGGATCCACTCAATAATACATTCTTTTTAGTAGACACAGGCGCAGAAATCAGTGTTCTCCCCGCTACAGCCGGCCAAAGGATACTACCTCCAATCACTTCACTATATGCAGCCAATGGTTCCACTAGTCTACACCAAGCTCACCCTCGAGGTTGAACTCCACCTTCGATGAGTGCTTGAGTGATCATTCTACGTCGCTGACGTCTCCCAACCCATCCATGGTGCTGACTTCCTCACCCACTACCTCTCCATCAACCTCAAGAACCGCAAGTTGTACGCTCCACTCACTGGTCTATCTGCCAACACATCGATCATCAAATGTCCAAGCACACAGTTGTCTACAATCTCAGCTGACAACAGGTATGCATCTTTACTAAAGTCTTACCCCTCTCTCACACAGCCATACTCTGCTGTTATGCCAGCCAAGCATCACGCCCTTCAATACATGGAGACCACTGGAGACCCAACCTACGCCAAGGCCAGAAGACTCTCCTGAACGATACAAACTCGCCAAGGCTAAAATTCGAGTCACTCCTCGATCAAGGTATTATCAGACCAAGTTCAAGCAACTGGGCTTCTCCACTCCACATCGTCAACAAGAATTGAATTTGAATTTATTTATTGATGCAACTAGGCATCTGGCGGCGCAACAGCTAGGGTCATATACCGCCCAACACAAAATTATTATCCTCAACTAATAAAATCACAAACTCCCGAAAGGGACACGCATAAAAACTAAATTACACACAAACTATAAACACACAACATTACTAAAAGAATGCGTCAACTTAACTAATATATAAAAAAGAATCAAGACTAAATAATATCAAACTATTTAAACACCATAAGTATAATAAAATCACAATTTATGGAGGAGGCCAGCCTCCTCCACATAGGAGAGAGTGTTCGCTCCCACACTACAAGCCTCCTCCCCGAGCACCCGGGAGAGACTGTAAGAACCGTCACCCACACGGTACTCGGAGAGGTGCCTACGACGCAGGTCCCCAAAACTGGGACACTCAACAATGATATGCCTTACTGTCAAAGGGACCAGACAATCATCACAGTAGGGAGGGTTAATCCTGTCCATTAAAAAGCCATGAGTCAATAATGTGTGGCCAATGCGGAGACGGACAAGAGCCGTCTCCCACCGGCGGGACAGGCCGCTGTAGCTCCACAAACCAAGGCGTTGGCGGATGTCACGGAGCTTGTTAGCCCCGACTGCGTCCCATCTGTCCTGCCAGCAGGAACGAACGGCAGCATCTATATAGGGTCGAAGGTCCACTGCAGGGACAGGATGATGCCCGGCAGGAGGCCGAGAATTGGAGACCACAGCCTTAGCCAGGGCATCAGCTCGCTCATTACCATCGACACCCACATGGGCCGGGACCCAACAGAAAGTGACTTTGCGGCCACGACGACCCAGGAGGACAAGCCACTCAAGGATGGCCAACACCAGGGGATGGGGAGAGTTAAAATTGCACAAGGCCTGCAAGGCACTACAGGAATCACTATAAATAGTAAAAGAAGGCTGAGGGAGAGTAAAAATCACTTGGATGGCATATAAAATGGCCGAGAGCTCAGCAGTGAAAATCGACATGACAGAAGGAAGTATACCACCACGGCAAAAGTCAGGAAAGACAACTCCAAAACCAACTCCAGCATCAGATTTTGACCCATCTGTGTACACAGGGAGGTGTGTCAAGCTCCAGGCTCGTGCATGGAATATCTCGACGAACTAGGATGGCAGAGCCACCATGGTGACCCTGCCCTTCAAATGAATTTGAATAAAATGCAGAATATGATGGAGGACTGGCAGGAATGTAGTCCCCAAGCATTGTCTCTTGAAGAGAAACACATGCAGGAGAGAAACTAGAGAGAAGAATGCGAAGTTCTTCCCAAGAAGCACGCAAGCCTCGGCAATTCCACTGAAGGACCTTAAAAAGTGTTACTTTGGTCCTGGTTTATGGGAAGCCTCATCGAGGTACTTCCCACTACCACCTCGACCTGAGGGTCTACTCAAACGATACGTTTTGTCAAATCCTGGGCCACTAGAAGAGCGAACCCGAGTAGTAGTACTTGGGGTAGTAATTGGGACCCGCTGACGAGTCCCTGAAGCATTTGATATGTTTGATAAAGATGAAGGTATATGAGCAGGGATATTCTTAGAAGCATTTACATTGGTATTGTCCTGTGCAGCAGTGGTATCACTGACACAGGTAGACACATCAACATCCATAATACAGGTGGTAGAATCACTCTGCTGTTCTAGCGGAGAAGAAACTGAATCTTTGGAAGTCGCGACATCAGTGGCATCCACATTAACTTCACGCTCCTCTGATGGTCCTGAAGGAAACTTGCGAGGAGGAACTTCTGTTGAATCAAGAGATTCATCAGAGCCACGAGAACGCTTCTGGTGACATTGAGAGGAAACTATGGATGAGTCGTCAGAGATGGTTGCTTTATAAGGAGGAACATCTATTGCGTCAAGTGCCTCAGAGGAACCATGAAGACGTCTCTGTGACCGTTTAGGTGACTTAAGTTTCCTTTTTGGAGAGCGTGTGGCAGCGTGAACCTCTACCACATGGACACCTTTAGCTAAAGTTGCAGAATTGTCATTAGTTGAAGGGTCACCAGAATGAGTGTCTGATAAGGTTTCCAAAACAGAGAAGGTATTATGTAGTGTAACCTTAGAAACGCTCTCACTGGAGCGTAAAGCAGCTGCCTCTTGAGAGGGTTGAGAGGGTGTTACAACTGATTTGGGGCAAAGGGTGGAGGCGTATGTCTTAACACCACCATCCTTCTGTCGCCTGAAGTTGAGTTGCCGTCTGGCACTACCAATACTAATGAATTGGGTATTAGCCAAGTGGAGAATATCCTGCTCAAGGAGGTACATCTTACATTGGCGAGACCGCAAGGGGTGAGCATCTCTGCAGTAAAAGCAGTAACTCTCTGACCGACATTCAGAAATAAGATGTGCGTCAGAAGCAGAACAATTACCACATCGGGAACGGTTGTTGCAGTTCCTCCTCCCATGACCAAACTCATAACAACAGAAACACTGTAAGGGACGCTCAACAAAAGTCTTCACCTCAAAAGAGGTGGGGTTAATGTTAATGCGATCTGGGATATGCGAACCATAAAAAGTGAGGATGATCATATTTTTACTGCCTTTCATCTTTGTTATTCGTTGAACATTGTCTGGGCACATAGCAAGAATGTCGTCTTCTGAAAATTCATACAGGTCTTCATTATATATACGCCCCTTGCTATAATTGAATGTTCGGTGTGGTTTGATAGATTCAAACATACTATCAGTAGGACAGGGGAGATTGAGGAGCATCATGGCCTGAGTAAGATCTTTGGCTCTGATTAAGACGCCCTTACCATATTTCTTTATGTGGCCCATTGGTAGTACTCCAACTTCCTTCTCCAAATAACGGGAAGCATGGATAAGGTTACCACGTCCCTCCCTGTAATACGCCACAAACCAAAAGGGTGTTGGAACCCGACGTTCCTTTGGGACATTCTCTTTAGAGTCATCAAAAACGTTAGGACAGTAGTCATTATCACTATCTACTACAATGGCAGACTGCATTAACTGAACTTTACAGTGAGTATCCCCCACTGTAAGAGAATCTTTTGCCTCAAATGCTGCTTTGGCAGCAGCATTTGTTTTGAATGTAATATAACACCGATTAGACCTACAATCACAGTCATAAGTGATTCGGATACGAAGGACTACTCCGAAACACTTAAAAATGGAGTGGATACGAAAGTGATGCCTGTACATTAGTTATTATCAATGTGTCACAACCACTAACACGGTTATCTGACACTACACCCGACCTGCTGGGTCTACTCATATTTGGAGCTCTCTGCTCATCACCACGACCAGATTTTGGCGTCTCGAGGGCCTGGTCGAGCACGGCTCGAGAGAGAGATTTGGGTTTTAGTTTATCCATATAGCATTGATTTATAGTGTTTGACCCCAGGAGCCAAGAGCAACTACCAACCAGGCAGATGATGGGACCGAGCGCTGGTCGCCGCAGGCGGGGTACCTCTTCCCCCACGGGGCCACTCGTTTTAAAAAGCACCCCAATGGCTCGAAAGTTTGCCCACGACGGTGCTAAGACCCCCTTCCCCAACATCTCCCGGCCCAGACACCCAACCATCCAACATAGGACTGCCCCTAGAAGGCAGTCCCTCTGGAGGGCAGCACTGTTGGCCCGTACTGGCAGCCTATTGCATAGGAACCATTTAGTCTGGTCTCTCACTGGCGACCTTACTAGCATGGGAAACCCTCTCTCCCCAAAATTGAGGCAGAGCAAGGGCCAAAGCCCCCTCTAGCCTAGCTCGCCAGGTCATAGAGACACGCAAGCCCCCCCACCTCGTCAAGGCGATTCCCGTTTGGGGGGGTCGTCAATAAGAAGAATGGTGACATCAGACTACAGAGCACTAAACAGTAAGACAGTTATGGACAGATACCCTATCCCTAACATTCAAGATGTACACCATGAGGCAAGGACTGTAGGCTACAATGATAAGATAACACACAGGTAAACATACTACCTGCCGAGAGCCAGCGTATAGCAAATAACTAAATAGGCACTAAGATAACCATATAACACCAACATTATTAAATATGACTACACCTAAATACACATGGGTGTTTCTTATCATTGTTGTTCTCTGTGAAGCCCAATCTACTAGAGTAGGGAGAGAGTAAGAGTAAGAAGGTAGCAGAAGGAAAAGTGGCTGGAGTTATATGAATTAGACCATCCCCCTTTTCCTTCTGACAATAAGGTAATAATTACTCTAGAGATGTATGTCAACTTGAGCTGAAATTGTATATAAACAGTGAAGCTTAACTAATAGGTAGGATTACTTGAACTGACTCCCAAGGGCTATACTTGTCTCACCAAGAGAGACACACTACTCTATCAGACAGAAGCACATCAGTCCCTGTGTGTATAGAAAATAAATATTTATTTAATACAAAATTAACTTAGAAAATATGAAGTCAATTACCTTAGAAAATACCCACGTCCACGCTACCTAACAACAACAACAACAACAATACTACAAGTCCAAGAATCAAATACAAGTAAGTTACCAGATCTGTCCAGAGTTCAAGCCTTCATGACTGGTACATTTGATGGCAGCGGTGTTTTTGCAACAAAGCAAGATTGCAAGGCGTTGACTTCCAGAGAGTACAGTGAATAACATAGTTCGAGGACAAGTTGAAGATTTTTACTTGTATAATTCTCTCATGTAATTTCTTCTCATGACCTCTATAAACGAGGGAGATAAACCACAAATTCATCACCTACAAGACACCTACTTCAACATAACTGCAACTAGACCTATAAGGGGACCTCATCTACTTCACAACAAGCAATCATCACTACCACATCGGCGTTCCTGTGCATAAATTCTTTCGTAAGGACAACGCCATCACTTCATCACTACCACATCAGCGTCCCTGGTACGTAAGGACAACGTCATCACTTTATCATCTCCATTCTCCAAGCTGACACCTTGTTACGTAAATTCTCTCGTAAAAGGCAAGTCAACATTGTTCATCTTCACTCCAAGAACGACTGCTAGTGTGTTAATGGGCGAGCTAACTTCAAGTCACCACTTCAAGACTCGTCAGAGCACCACACCTAGTCGTCAACTCGTCATCATCATCGTTGCAACTAAAGTACTAAAAGTAGGTACACATTACATGTTACATTACTTTATTTTTCACTTGTCTACGAACATGTTAGGATAAAAATTAGGTTTCCTCATTACAGCCCAGAAAGAAGAAAAATAGTGCCAAATTAAAAATAAGTAAATAATTCTCCCCCATTAATCTAAAGGTATCGCAATAACCTCTGAGCTATATTCCCCTGCCTTCCTGTCTCGTCTGTGGTGCCAACACATTCGAGTACATTTTCTACTTCTTAAACCATACCCCCATTAAAAACTCAATCTGTCTACTGCATCATCCTGTATTTTCTCCAACAATGACTACTCCTCTGCAATCTCCTACTGTCTCTGCTCATCATATAACAAGAACATGAAGGAAAACCCTTCAAAAGCTCCGGCTCTTAATGATTCAAGTGAAATAATAAAATATCCAGATGTAAAGGTCTCAAATATATTATTTATGTTTTATCTGGATTTTCGTATTCATATGGTTATATTGAAATTTTGAAAATGAACCCTTTTTATTGAGGGTATACCCCTCGGATAAATGATTCAAGGTCGGTAAAAGAAAATGGATGGGAGGAAGAGAGTGAGTGAGTCAGTGAGTCAGTTGAACCGCATTTAAGAAGTTGTCGCCCCAAGAAGAACAAGAATAATTACGATAAGACCTAGAGCTCTCGGCTTAGGCCGGAGCTAACAACTTCTGATCCCACTAACTCTACTATGCTAACAATGAAACTCTTACCTACCACCATTTCTCATGCAAAGCATTATACGGGAGATAATCCAAGATATGGGATTCATCTCTTCTTGCGTCATTTGGAGAAGATATTTTGCAAAGCGAGTATAGAGCAGGACGAACATAAGATAGCATTAGTAAGAGAGTATATTGCACAAGATAGTCCAGCCAGTTCTAGGTTAAACACAAGTGCTTTTTCTAATCCAAAGAATTTAACGTCATATGCCACATTTAGACAGTCACTTATTGATGTTTTTAGGGATGGTAAAGTACATAAATAATTGTCAAAGGTTCAAAGAAAGATTAAAACAAAGGATGGCAATACAAGGCAACTAGCAAAAGCACTTGCATCATCAGGATCACTAGAATTAAATTAGAAGAAATCTCACATCATACATCATGCATTACATACTACTCACTCCAGGGATAATTTTAATGCTGATATCATAACTCAAGGGGAATCACACGGACAACGTTGCAAACATTGTAACGAAGATAAGCATAGGACCTGTGAATGTGATAGTAATAAATCTACAGGAAATTATCAAAGGAAATCTAAGCATAAATACTGTCATTCACATGAGTCAAATTCGTATTCTTTAAATGAACACATGATTCTTAACAAAAGGAAACAAAGCTTGAACAATCGAAATATGATGTATGAAACTAGACCACCACAATATTAAAATGGCGTCAATAATCACATAAGTAAATAAATACTGTAGGCCCTGTCGTCGTAAATACCTATAATATAATAATAATCCCTGTCTTAAGTATCACATAGTAATATTTCATTAATGATAGACACAGGAACAACAGTTTCCTTGTTATCAAATAATTCCTTTAACAAATTGTGCAACTTAGGTCCCCAGCGGTTTTTATAAACTAAAATTGAGCAGGTGACATAGAATTATCACCAATGACAGGTAATAAATTAACATGTATTAGGGACACTAAACCCTTCCTGTATGGTTAGACAAAAACTAACTGAATACCCATAATAATAAACCCTGAACATAAAATAATACATTTAAGGTATTAATGTATTTTAATACAGGGTTGTCCAGGCAAAAAAATAAGTCCATATATATGTATTGAAAAACACGGGAACTATTTATTCCATTATCATAAAGGCCATTGCTGCATATAATAGTATAATTAACTCCAAATATCGTCCATACATTTGAGGGTACAATTTCCATCTCATGTACAGCCACATGCTACAGTTCTATCCTAATAGAACCAAAATAAATAAATAAAATAAAAAGAGATTACAACCTACTTTAACCAAGATAGACAGTGAAAAGGTCACTGATCTTAATAAATCATCTATCAATACTCACGTAAAGAAAAGGAACATATTTATGTGATCTGTACAATATGGAAGTTAGACTAAATACCACAAGAAAATATTATATCAATTTTAACCGTAGGGTTAAAAGATAGTCATATAAGGGAGAAACTTAGAAATCCACTTCAATCCGTGTTCACAGTCAGTAACACACTGACTGACGATGGTGATTTGTAGGGCTGGTGGTGAAGTATAGCCAAGTCAAAAAACACCCACCAAATTGGGCTCGCAAATGTCGACATTGGCAATAGCGGTGCTTCATCCCGCCCGGTCACCACATAGCAGTGGCGTACGACACGACCCGAGCGCTTCTTGGGAGCGACCATGACCGCAATCCGGACATTAAGGGTTAATAACATAGTCATCGCTTAGCTAGGTAATTTTTATTATTTTTCTAAAGAGGTAAATTTGGTTTCACAATAAGTAACAAGATGGAAGGTTATACAGAATTACATTAGCTAGGCCTCAAACTTTAAATGTCTATGTGACTTTTTTTACCAGGATATTAAAATTATAGGTTTTACATTAACCGTTCTGCGACGGGGTAACTATGAATAGCCAATCTGTCAGTCCGGGGCTAGTCTTACTATCCCTACTGCCTGTCCGGGCGATTTTGGCCGATTTGTCCAAAATCGCTCTATTCCACTTACTCTGTACGTCTAAACTACGATACTGAACAACTTAAATTTGTTCTTGTAAGCACCATCAACTCTTCCTCTTTCCAATAAAACCAACCCCAGCTCTCTACAACTCTTCGTTGCCGAGAAATTAAGTGAGGAATGAAGGGTAATTTCTCGGGCGGAGCGCGGTTGCGTTCGCGTATGTGTAATGGCTCTGACGACAACTGAACGCGGCCCGCGCGGGTGGCAGTCAGTGGTGGATGGTAGCATGACGCAATACAGAATCGGATACGCACGAGAAATCTAATCCACATCCATCCGTGTTCACAGTCAGTAACACACTGACTGATGATGGTGATTTGTAGGGATGGTGGTGAAGTATAGCCAAGTAAAAAAACCCGCCAAATTTGGCTCGCAAATGTCGCCATTGGCAATAGCGGGACATTCCCACGACCGGTCACCCCTTGGGAGTTGCTTATCCCCCTACCCGGGCGTTCTCAAGAGAGCGACTATCACCGCTACCCGGGTTTTATGGGTTAACAGCCACTGACACTCTAAATAATCCTCTCAAGATATACAGAGTTTGTATGAATGCTAAATAACGGCTGAACTTTGATTTATTAAAGGAAAAATTGGTATCAGCTCCAATTCTTGCATTACCATACTATTCATTATCTAATAATATCACGTTTACAGATGCTTCTTCAGTAGTCTTAGGCATTGTAATTATGTAAGAGATAACTGGGAGTTTATGTCATGTATGTACTTATGCATACAGGATATTAAATGCACAGGAAACTCATTACTCTGTAGCGGACTAGGAAACGTTAGCAATTAATATTAGGGGCAATTCATACTTTAGATAAAATAATATTAGGCTATGCCTTACAAATAATCGAATCATTAACAGATTCTTGGCTTACTATAACCTCAAACCTTAACGGGAAAATTAGCCAAATAATATCTAACCATTAAAGTGTTTCTCCCACACATTAATATTAACTACCTTCCAGGATGATTAAATAAAATAGCAAATCCTTTAAACAGTCATCTTGTCATTTAGTTCCGAAGTCCCTCATGGACTTTTACTTTAATGTGGTTCATAAACATTAGCAATTTCTATGCTGAAATATACTAAAACATTATTTAACTCTGAGGATGAAAATAATAGACGAGAATTACAGTCACTTAAATAACTTTTCCCTTTATGATGTGATTCTTTACAGAAAACTTAGTAAACGTGACTTATAAACCAATTAAAGTGATACATTAAATAATGCTTCCCTCAGTGTTAATTACCCTTTTATCAAAATGCAACAGGACATCCTGGGAGAAAATATCAAAACAATCTCCATATAATATACTATTAACATAAACTATGGGTAGATGATAAAACATATATATCGCTCAGTGCGAAACATGCAATGCTCCATGACGGGAAACTAATCCTGGACGAATCATGAGACATAATAGGAATAATTCTACTTTCCTTACCAATTGCAAATCAGGGCATAAATAAAGTATTACTTATGGTTAACATTTATCTAGGTATTTAGTGGCGGCACCACTATGATAAAAACCGCAAGTATGTGCAAATATATTTAAACCCGAATTATTATGCCCATATACATGTCCCAATATTATAAAGATATCTAATTTCTACTATATTAAAGCAAACATTTGTATAACCATATCTCCCCATATCTCCCAGCAGCTAATGGATTAACAATACGGCAAAACCGTAAAATACTACAAGTACTTGGTGGCACAGAAAAAATGAAAATCCCTCCACAGGAAAAGACTGCATCAAAATGACAGCCTACAAAACATGGAAATAAAAGGAAAATTTCCTCATCAAATACTATATGGCGTACAAGAAACGTCTTTCATATAATTATATGATATAACAATTGCCACACAGAAGCCATGCTACAACAGGGACAACTTCGCTGAACAACAGTGAGTAGCAGTTCAACAAATTCATCATGATGTACAAAACAATTACAGGCTTGCAAGGAACAAAATGCGTAATCGCCTATACAAGAAATTTACAGGCTTGCATGGAACAAAATGCGTAATCGCCTATACAGGAAATTTACAGGCTTGCAAGGAAGAACATACATAATCGCCTATACAGGATGGAATAATCAAATGGAATCCAGCAACTATTGATCGCTTATTATACAAAATATATAATAGCTTAGAGCCATCATCACAGCCCAGAGCGTGGTTTTGCTCTTTTTTACGTGTATTTTCGTGAACACTATTTGGTACTGCTTAGATAGTGGTACACAAGCATATCCCAGAAAATAAAGGGTTACGAGACAATCTGTTGCAAATCAAGGTAAGTTAGTATAACAGGTATATATTAGTGTACAAATCATTGCACAGAAATTAAATACGAATTAAAGAGCTTTACTTTACCAATAAAAGAAAATATTCACATATAACTTTTAGGCTTCTATTTTCTGCGAGTGGAAAGGAAGCTGTATTGCAAGTACAGGAACTTAGAGAGAAAGTACAACAATTTATTAGGAGGGTATTTATTGCGGGTTAGATAAGATCAACTCATACTTAATACCACTCAAATAACTATGACATGCAAAGGAAAAATCAGTGTGAAATATCATCTTACTAACTATCTTCTTCCACCTATTTAAAATATTATTATACAATCATGCGTAGTATTTTAACACAAGATTATACACTCATTATTATTCCCATAGAAGGTAAAGTATTATTCACAAGCTACGCACTTCAATAATTCCCAATGAAAATAGAAATAATCCTTTAATGTTCAAATTTCCTCCAAGAGTCTTATACTTAGTGATGATGTCATCAATGACACACAACTCCTCAATTACCATGTTGCATGACTTCATTGATATGTTTGTCCTGCATATTTATTGGCAATTATTTCTCCAAAGGATGCGAAATCCCCACTTGCTTTGAAGCAATTCAGGCACTATATGCATGTAAATTCATATCTATTACTAATCAAACCTCTCTTTTATCATCAAATTTCTATTTTTTTAATATCTATACTTACCTGCTGATAGACTATTAACAATATATTACCCTAATCACCCTACACATGGCATGGATTAAGGCTACTGTAGAGAGGCAGACTCAGATAAATGCAATACAAGGGAATCGTTACATTGAAAAATAAAATATATATATAATATCCCACTCTTTTTCACCTTTCGATATATTTAATTTAATATCGACTTGTTTATTATCTCCCAATTATCAGTTGTTTCAGAAAAAGTGAAGCTTTTACGTTACTCAGGGAGACTAGGAATCAAACATCCTTCTAAAATCATTTGATTACTCCATATATTGATGAAATGAAACTTGGTACCAATATTTATTATCCCATGTCTTATCTTTCTGGCAGGTACTATAACATTTTTATATAGAAAAAGTCTCCTGTTATATTTTGTATTGTATAAGAGAACTCTATCAACGTAGACTGAATTATCTTGTTATGGAAAAATAACATTTAGCTGTTACTTCACAGCCACAACATATCAACAAGGCCTCTTCATTAATGTGTGAATCTTGAGCATAGGTTAGCTTAAATACATACAATAACATGCACCTAGCTAAACACATTGATTTTAAATTAATCTTTATGTACCAGTGTATTTTATTCATGTATTGATGTTAATTTTAAAGCCTATTTCTTTTATGTCCATTTTGTATTATTATTCATTGATAATATCTTAGTTATTGTGTACCCTACCTACATTGTAAATTTGTTCCCACAATAAAGGTAATTGGGACAGATTCTGGTAGCGGACGAGCATTGTACACCACGAGGCAAGGACTGTAGGCTACAATGATAAGATAACACACAGGTAAACATACTACCTGCCGAGAGCCAGCGTATAGCAAATAACTAAATAGGCACTAAGATAACCATATAACACCAACATTATTAAATATGACTACACCTGAATACACATGGGTGTTTCTTATCATTGTTGTTCTCTGTGAAGCCCAACCTACTAGAGTAGGGAGAGAGTAAGAGTAAGAAGGTAGCAGAAGGAAAAGTGGCTGGAGTTATATGAATTAGACCATCCCCCTTTTCCTTCTGACAATAAGGTAATAATTACTCTAGAGATGTATGTCAACTTGAGCTGAAATTGTATAATTGAGTAGCTGCGCACGACAAGTTAACAAGCGCCAACCCCCCCCCCCCGAAATTGCGTTAATAATAGAAATAAACTAAACAATTCCTCTTCTACCTCCTGAACAACGCCTAGTCATTATCTGGTATCTCCCGCTATGTCTAGGGGAATTTTAAATCAAAGGAGTCATTCTTTCTGAGGAGAACGACAACCAGTAAAGAAAATTCCACCCGAGTAAAGTTACTTTAATTCGTAATATTTTGTGATTCTCTATTGGATAGCCATTGAGAACTGTGGTTATTATGTATAAATAACATTGATATACATACTCATTGTCTAAACAACCCTGCAGAAGCCATTAATTATCACAAATTGTACAAATCTTTTGTTATAATCTGATCACGAAATGGCAACTAGTGAGCGATGCCAGGCTGCCAGCCCGGCCGGACTAGCCCAAACTCTCGTACTGCATTTTTAAAATGCCTGAAGAATTTATGTTTATACTATGTGTCTCACTGTAAGTTATGGGAAGTTTTAGTACTTCAATATTTCTAAGTAAAATTATGACAATACATCGAATAAGATACGTAATTAATTAAAGTGAATAATAATAAATGTGAACTGTAAGCACGGGTAGGGAAGGGTAGGTAGGTGCACTGGTGCAGTGACTGACTGAGTCAGTCACACTGTGATGAGAGAAAGAGTAGGAGTGTGTAGGGATAGATGGATGATTAAAGAGGGATGACAAGATGAATGGGTTGGTAAAAAGGAATGGTGGGAGTAGGGGGAGGATGGGTTGGTAAGACAGGAGTTGGGGGAGGATGAGTTGGTAAGAAGGGATGGATGGTGGAGGTAGGTAGAGGATTGGTTGGTAAGAAGGGAGGGTAGGAGACTAGAGGCCGTACTTTTAAAACCTTTCGCCAGGGCTGGCATTGGTGAACGCCAGGCGATCAGCAATTTCGTACTATTAAACACATTGAGAGTGATCGCCGGGCGCTGAAATAGCCTGGCGAACGTAAGTACGAGTGAGGCCTCCCTTTCCCATCAGTGACAAACATTTTTTCCATTAAATTTAACCATTGTGCACTATAATTTGTTTAGTAGTGAGAGTGGAGGGAGAGTAGTGAGAGTAGAGTGGAGTGAGTGTGAGAGTGAGTGAGAGGGAGAGAAAGACAGGAAGAAGAGGGAGAGTGAAGGGAGAGTGAGAGAAAGACAGGAAGAAGAGTGAGTGAAAGGAGAGTGAGAGAAAGTCAGGAAGAAGAGTGAGAGTGAAGGGAGAGTGAGAGAAAGACAGGAAGAAGAGTGAGAGTGAAGGGAGAGTGAGAGGAAACATTTTTCTCCATGGTGAGCGTCGCTACCGTTATTCTGAAGGCTGAAGTAGATGTAAACAAACAGGGACTTCTTGCGCGTTTTCGGAATATGCGCAAGATTCCGAAAAATGAACCCTGGCGAACACTCGTTCGCCATGGCGATTGCCAATGCTGGTGAATATTGGGTTTTAAAAGTAAGGACGCCCTCACTCACGCGATCGCCTGGAGCAACTTCGCCAGGCTAGGCAGAAGGTTTAAAAGTACGGCCCTAGGAGTACGCACAGGGGGATGGTGGGTTGGTATGTGAGGGGAGGGGGAGGATGGGTTAGTGTGGATGGACATGGGTGGAATGGGTTGAAGATTGTATGGATGATGGAAAAGCTTGGGATGGTAAAATATGTGTGGATGTATGCATATGCACCAGTGGGTGAAAACATGAGAATGAGTGTGTTTTTGGAGGAATTGAATGCATGTCTGAGAAAGATTGATAATGGAAGGATTGGTGATGATGGGAGATATGAATGGAAAGGAGGAAGTGTGAAGTAATGTGGGTAAATGGGGTGTAGAAGGAGTAAATGAGAATAGTGAATATCTGGTGGATGTCTGTGCTGAGAGGGGGCTGTTCTTGGCAAACACCTTCTTTCAGCACAAGATGATCCACAGGTATACATGGAGAAGGGATGAGAGAGGAAAGCAGAAGAGTTTGATTGATTATGTGGATGAAAGCTGATGTAGTCAGAAAATTGGAGGTTTGGGAGTCCTTCAAATGTTATCACGAAACATCACCCGTATTGCAGAAGCGTGTTTCGTGGCATAATCAGGAGGAATTACAAGCCTCCAAGTTTCATAAAATATCAAAAGACCCTTAAAGAAAGATGTGGTCCATGCAAAAGTGGTGAGAAGATTTATTATTATTATTATTATTATTAAAAATAGACCAGAGACACAAAGCTGGGAGAGCATGCAAGTATTTTATTAATCCGAAGACCCCAGACCCATGAATCCAGCCTGAAGAAAAGAAGACAGCTTAGAGAAAGAAAGATGAGTAGTTAGCTTAATAAAAACATATTAGCCCTACTCTTGAAGCCAGCCAGTACTACACCATCTAAGACAGATTTGTCATGGCTATTCCACAGAGACACTGACCTAGGGACAAACCAAGGTCTAATAAGTACTTATTAGACCTTGGGACAAACGATCGACTAAAATGACAGTTTCTACAGGGAAGCAATACGTAAGCATACCTACGGGAGTCTAATGTACCACGTGTGACACGAGCAGGCACATACAGAGGTGGCAGAGAGAAGTTAAGAGGATGCAGCACATTACTTCTGCTCTTGAAGAACATGCACAATGATGCAACAGAACGATGGTGACTCAGGTTATAATCAAGTAAACTGCCGGTAAGAAAATTAGCATTAGAAACAATCCTATCCAGCAACTTGAGATGGCAATCAGCTGCTGAACACCACACTGGAGAACAGTATTCCAACAGAGGCAACACAAAGGAGTTGTAACACCGCAGTAATAATGAGTGATCTCCAACACACACCAAACTCTACACATTATACCCAACTTCTGGGAGACAGACCTTGAATTGACCGAACATATCAAAAAAAGACAGTTTGGCATCAAATGTAACTCCCAGAATAACCAGATTCTCAGACCCCTCCAATACAGTCCCAGAGACGACCATTGTCCTATTCTTGCCAGCATTCAATCTCATACCCAATAACCTGCACCAATCACTAATCCTATCCAGGTCACGATTCAATGACTGAGCAACAGTAATCCTGGCACCAACAGGGGTCGACACAACAACAATGAGAGTAGAGTCATCTGCATAACCATACAAGTCATTCTCCAAGATGTTAAAGAGTTCAGAGGTATACAGTAGGAACAACAAACTGTCTTAAGACACTACCTTGAGGCACCCCAGACACTAATTCCACTCTGCACACCATCCACAACAACATACTGGCATCGAGCAGTGAGGAATTGTGACAAGACAGACAAGACTGAACCTCCAACACCAACAGAGTGAAGTCTGTAGAGGATACCCAGATGGTTTACCCTATCAAACCCGGCAGAAAAGTCAAGTTGCACCAGTCTAGCCTCACGATCCAACTCCAAAGCATTCTGCAGTACATGGGAGATACACAGAAGTGCATCACACTTGCCAAGGCCCCTGCGATATGCAAACTGTGAGGGTGAGAATACACCATTACGTTCCATGAATTTACTTAAACGCACAGCTACCAGGCTCTCAAACACCTTAGAATGGCTTAGACAACACAGAAGTGATGGTAATAGGCTTGTATTCGTCAACTGAAGATGACAGGGGTTACATGTGGAGGGCAACTCTACAGACTCCCTAGACTGCTTGAGGAGGTGAAAGAAAGATGGAAGAGGGAATACAATGAGTGTAAAAGGAAAGTGAAGAGGATGGTGAGTGAGAGCAAAAGGAGAATGGATGAGGAATTTGGTAGGAAACTGAGTGAGAAGTTTAGAGAAAACAAGAAATCATTCTGGAAGGAGGTAAAAAGAGAAAGAAGAAAAGGAAAGTCTGGTAGCGTGAGAATGAAGAGAGAGGATTGAGTTACTATGAGTAGAAATGAGGAAATGAGGAAGTGAAAGAAGTGTGGAAGAGACATTTTGATGGTTTGATGAATGAGGGGACGAGAGGGGATGTGGTGGTGACATGCATGGGGATGGAGGCAGGTGGTAGACGACAGGGTGTACAGGGAGAACTGGGAAGAGAAGAGGTTAGGAAAGTTGAAGGTGGGAAAGGCACCGGGGGTGGATGAGATAACTGCAGAGATGCTGAGGTATGGTGGGTAGGAAGTTGTGTAGTGGATGCTGCTTATAATATTATGCACATTGGCTTGGAGACAGGAAGAGGTGCCAGAGAACTGAAGGAGAGCCATAATTGTGCCTCTGTATAAGGGGAAGGGGAGTAAGGATGAGTGTGGTAGCTATAGGGGAATAAGCTTTCTTAGTGTACCGGAGAAGGTTCATGGGAAGGTTCATACTGAGAGACTGATAGAAGTAACAGGGAATAAAGTCAGTGAGGAACAGGGAGGGTTCAGAAAGGGTAGAGGATGTGTGGACCAGATCTTTGCATTAAAATCAATAATGGAGAAATATATTGGGACGGGTAGGAAGTTGTATGCTGCCTTTATGGATTTGGAGAAGGCATACGATAGGGTTGATAGGAGAGCTATGATAGATGCATTAAGGATTTACGGTGTTGATGGGCACTTGCTGGATGAGATTGAGGCTTTCTATAGAGAGGCAAAAACTTGTGTGAGTGTCGAGGGTGATTTGAGTGAGAACTTTGATATCAGTGTAGGATTGAGGCAGGGGTGTGTCATGCCACTATGGTTCTTCAATATCTTTATGGATGGTTGCATGAGATAGATGAAGGTAAAGGTGGCAGGCCTGGGTGCGAGACTGAGGATGAATGGAATAGATTGGTCCTTGGTTGCAAGCTTATTTGTGGATGACACTATGCTGCTGGCTGAGAGTGAAAGGGAGTTACAGAGGGTGGTGGATGAGTTTCAGTCCGTGTGTAAGCGAAGAAAACTGAAGGTGAATGTGTTGGTAAGAGTAAGGTGATGGTATTTAAGAGGACCAAAACAGAAGTAATTGACTTTGCTATATCCTATAGAGTGGCTGTACCAACTGGGACTGAATGTGAGATAACATTAGGAGGTGAGAAGATGGAGGAAGTGAGGGAATTCAAGTAAATGAGAACAGTTTTGTGTAAACATGGAAGGAGAAATCAGGGAGAGAGCAGTGAGGGGCAGGCAGGTCATAATATCACTGGGGAGGACTATGTAGGGTAGAAGTGTGAGTATAGAAGTGAAAAGGGGACTGAGAAATAGGTGCGGTGGAAATGAATTATCTGAGAGGAGCATGTGGACTTACTAGGTGGGATGGAGAAAGTAATGAGAGTGTGTATGAGAGATGTGGTCAGGGTGAGAAGGCAGTTGGGATTGAATGTGGAGAGTGAAGCGTAATACACTGAGATGGTTTGGACATGTGGAGAGAATGCAAAGTGTGGAGTTTGTAAAGGTGTACGATAGTGAAGTTGTGGGACCTGGTGTGAGAGGCAGACCTCCGGTTAGATGGCAGAAAAATGTGGAAGAGTATGTGAGAGAGAAAAGTGGGGGTGGGATAGAGCACGTGAGGAGGGAGTGCATTAACATCTGCCGTGGTGAAAGTTCCCGGAGGGAACAAAATACAGAAGGACACACACACACCAGGACACATAACAAAACACAGAGGGAAACACGTACGCACACACAACAGGACACAACAAAACACAGAAGGAAACACGCACACATAACAGAACACATAACAAAACACAGAAGGAAACACACACACACACACAACAGGACACATAATTAACAAAACACAAAAGGAAACACAAACACATAACAGAACACATAACAAAACATAGAAGGAAACACACACACACACAACAGGACACGTAACAAAACATATACACGGACACTCATACACACACACTAAAACACAGAAGGAAACAACACACACACACCAGGACACATACCAAAACACAGAAGGAAACAACACACACACACATAACAGGACACATACCAAAACACACACACACGCACATACAGAGCAGGACACATTAAGACACTCAAAAACATCAGCCTACTTAGTAACAATTACTTTCAGTACCTCAGTGTAAAAAACATTGGTGAAGGATAAGGATAGTGAGACGTATTAGAATTTAGACAGGAAGATAAAGGGAATCAGTTATGAGGTGACATAGAGGAGGGTAGGAACTTAGTTAGAAAGGAGTGGGAGAGAGGCGGGGTGGTGAGTACAGATGGACCGGGGTACAGGAGGGAGGGAGGGAGGAGAGGCGCCTCGCCTCTGTGTGTGTTATAATCCATTAAAATATCATTTGTAATTCTTACCCGTGTGGAGAAATAGATGCATAATGACTCAGCAGTTCCTCTACTTACCACTCATTCATACAGGTTTAACCTAGCAAACTCAGATACATAATTAACTAGTTTATAACTATGTCTGTTAAAAGCGATAGGTTGAATCGTACGTTTGGCAGCGACCGGCGCCATCCCACCTCGGAGAGGTTACGTAATAGACCATACAAACTGTGATAGTATCACATTCTTTTTAACTTTTCAAAGTTATTCGGTAACGTACCTACATCTAATCTATACCCATAGAATGCTTAAACAATGTAGTTTCTTAAGCGAAGTAGTATATTTTATTATTATTTACCAATTCTCCATATTAATCAAATATATCAGTACGAACACAACTTTTCACCTATTTTCCATGACAGTCGTATTTATTATACCTGTAATATCTTTCTTAATAGGGAACTGAACACTTTTTAACATATATCAGTCCAAAGCTAATAAAATTTGGCCTCTAATGAAGTCTTAAAAACCACAGTATATGTTATATTGTGGTGATATCCAGTTGTTGAAGTGAAGTAACGGTCAACAAATTATTCGTGTTTATCTTATGCGTGATTATCACCTAAACTTTAAAGGCGATTATCTCGCTTATTATATGCAATAATAGGATGGTGCTTGCTAAGTTGTCGTAGCGATAGCGCCATATAAACAGTGAAGCTTAACTAATAGGTAGGATTACTTGAACTGACTCCCAAGGGCTATACTTGTCTCACCAAGAGAGACACACTACTCTATCAGACAGAAACACATCAGTCCCTGTGTGTATAGAAAATAAATATTTATTTAATACAAAATTAACTTAGAAAATATGAAGTCAATTACCTTAGAAAATACCCACGTCCACGCTACCTAACAACAACAACAACAATACCACAAGTCCAAGAATCAAATACAAGTAAGTTTCCAGTTCTGTCCAGAGTTCAAGCCTACATGACTGGTACAAAGATTTCTCTTCTCAACTTACTGGTTTCACTATCTTCTCCAGTCTCGACCTAGTCTAGGCCTTTCATCAAATGCCTGTTAACCCTGATGATATTCCTAAAACAGCCATTGTAACCCCTTTTGGTTTATTTGAATATGTCAGGGTGCATTTTAATCTTAAGAATTCTGCACAGACCTTCCAGCTATTCATTGATGAAGTACTACGCGATGAAGAAACCCACCAGCAACATCTTACACAGGTATTTGAGAGATTCCAAACTTACAGCATACAACTCAACGCTGAGAAGTCCTCTTTCGGTGTTAACTCTACCCAATTCCTTGGACACACCGTGTCCTCCTCCGGTATCTCTCCCACACCTTCTAGACAGGAAGCTATCCAGCAGTTCCCAAGACCCACAACTCAACGCGAACTGAAGCGCTTCCTGGGGATGCTCAACTACTACAACAGATTCATCCCACATTGTGCAGCACTCTTTCAGCCACACTACAACATGCTGAAGCCCTGCAAGAGAGGTCAGTCAATCACTCAAGAATGGTCAGACACCGCTGATCAAGACTACACCAATGCTACCAACGCTATTGGTGAAACCACCTCCCTCTGCTTCACTACTCCAGACGCCATCACAGCCATCTGCACTGACGCATCTGACACAGGTATGGGTGGCGTCCTACATGGTAACTTCATGGTGATGATTGGAAGCCACTCACAGCAGAATCAAGATACAGCACTTTCGACAGAGAACTTCTTGCCATCAACAAAACCATCAAACACTTCCTTTACTTCCTTGAAGGTAGGTCCTTTCATGTCTTGACCGATCACAAACCTCTCACCACCACATTCAACAATAACAAGAACTCTTACACACCTAGACAAGTTCGTCACACATCATACTTTTCACAATTTACCACTGATATTCAAGGTGAAAATAACGTGCCTACAGACGCCCTCTTTCGTTCACTCAACTCAGCAACCCTCATCGACTACGCCGCCATCGCTGCCGACCAAACTAGTGATCCTGAGTTGACTCAACTTCTATCAAACCCTGCTCTGCAAATGAAAAAGGTTAACTACCCAAGCACCAATGTATCCCTCTATGCTGACTCTTTCACAGGTTCAATCCGCCCTTATGTTCCTAATACTCATAGATTCCTTATTTACTCCCAACTCCACAACCTCTCTCACCCAGGTATACACACTTCTTAGCAGCTTCTAACCTCAAGGTTTGTGTGGACAAGAATCAACAAGGACGTAAGACAGTGGACCCACTCCTGCCAGAAGTGCCAAGTCAGCAAGATCAACAGACACACCAAGTCGTCTCCAGCAACCTTCCTACCATCCTCCGCCAGGTTTGACCATGTTCACATCGACCTGGTAGGTCCCTGTAGCGGCAACCTACATGACATTGCATACCACTGAACATATTCCAGGTTGGATACAAGAAGTTCATATGTAATGTAATATAATAGGATAGACACACACGAACACGAACACTAACGACACTAACAACACATTAACAACACTAACACTGACACTAATAAACCTTACACAAACCAACCAACCTTGTTTGCCATTGACCCTCAAAGTGAAGATGACCGACATCTTCACTACATATAACCTCGTGTTATATCCCCTTCCTGCCTCTGATAATTGTAGATACCTCCTAACCTGTGTTGATCGCTTCACCAGATGGCCAGAAGTATCACCTCTCGCCGACATCAACACCACCACTGTTGCTAAAGCCTTCATCTCCACCTGGATCTCCCGCTATGGTGTCCCTCTCACCATCACATCTGACAGGGGCAGCCAGTTCGAGTCCTCCCTCTGGAACAAGCTGATGACCCTTCTTGGTATCAAGAGACTCCGCACCACCAGCTACCACCCACAATCAAATGGTCTAGTTGAGAGATTACACAGACAACTTAAAACCTCACTAACAACAACAGTACACCCCTGCGGTGAGTGACTCTCTTCTCTCCCTCTTGTCTTACTAGGTATCTGCACTGCCCTGAAGGTCGACCTCAACTGTTCCTTTGCTGAACTACTCTACAGCTCCACCCTACGACTGCCTGGTGAACTCCTCGCCACTACACGCCTCGGAACAACACTGACGTCCAAGACTTCGCTGCAACCTCACCTCCGACATGAGTTCCCTGCAGCCCTCACCACCTCATCAGCAACCTTCCAAGACCTTCGTCAGCCGGGACCTCCAGACCTGTACCCATGTCTTCGTCCAGGTTGACTCAGTCAAGAAGCCGCTACAACAACCCTACTCTGGTCCCTTCCCTATCATCACAAGACACAGAAAAACCATCATTATCAATTATCATGGCAAGCCAAACACTGTATCCATCGACAGAGTGAAACCTGCCTACCTCATGTGCCAAGAATCTACCTCGCCACCTTCTATCAACCCATCAACACACACTACCACGGAACGACCTACTGCAACACGCAAGAAATCTATATCGTTCCTCCTTCCTCATCACTAGGGGGGGAGTACTGTAGTGTGCATACATAAATTATATTGTTAACATAACACATGTTTATAGAAGTTTATAATTGTTACTCATCAACTGGCTAGGTAGGCAAGTATTCCGTTCTCTGTGTCTCCCAGTTAATTAGGACAGACACACCTAGGCTCACCTAATACTTATCGCTTGCACTTGGCATACCTGTCAACTGTTATTGACCATGACCAATCAACATTCATTCATGCCATTCAATGCAAAATAAAATACTATTTAATATTGATAAGGAACATCCATAGCTATCTATTGTTATATTGATTTGTTAGCATAATTACCATTTAAGATGTACTTTTTACATGCATTAAAAAATAGACTACCTAGTGACCCAGAGCTAGTAAATAAGGAACACAGCTGCCACTGTAAACAAGGAGTACTGTATTACTACATCCTACCATAGCGATTAACCCATAAATGCCTATTGTCCGTTTAACCCGTTATTTGCGGTATATTGATGAAGTTTAACTCTCCCTGTGCGGGTATATAGCCAAATGCTTGCTATCTCAAAACTGTATAAAACTTTGTGAAATCTGTCAGCCAGTGGCCAGCAGCAATAGGTTGTTAGGATACCGCCCTCTGCCAGACAGATTTCAAAATTTACTAGTTATGTCTGTCTGGGTGGAATCAGTGCACTGACTTTTTTTGTGCTCAGATTGTTTCCAACTAAATCTTTACCCCATGATTCTGGTGGCCCTTAGATTTAACCTAGTGCATTGCCATGGGTGCTACAACAACTAGCAAGGAGGAAAGGGTCCATATTTTGGCACTAAGGGAAGAAAAAGTGCCAATTAAAGAAATATACAGGCGAACTGTCAGGCATACCACAACCATAACGCATATCCTTCTTGCTTTACTGGAGAGATCCTATTTTGAAAAATTAGCTAGGTCTATGCCTAGACGTCTGCAAGAGGTCATTAATATGAAAGGAGAAATGACAAAGTACTAATTGGTGAGTACCAGAACAATACATATATATTTTTTTTTTTATGAAATCTCCCATAATTTTATGTCACGATGTCATAGGTAGCGTCATTTTTTGCCGACACTGTATAATACCGGGTACCTGTGCCAAATTGAACCAAAAATGGAAAGGACCCTATAAGGTGGCAGAAGTCATAAAGGATGGATTAATTTATATTTTAAAGGACCCATTTACAGGGAAAAACATCCAAAGGGCTGCAGAAAAAATCAAGCCCTATGTGAGTCATAGAGATATTATAGTGCAGTTGGGGGAAGAAATAGAAAATAATGAACCAGATGATGATGATGAGGAGGAGGATATTGTACTTTTTCCACGTCATAGACGGCCTGCAAGGAGATTTCTGGAGGAAATATAGAAAAATGAGGTGAAAATAAGGCAGAAAAGAAATATTACTTAGAAAACAGTGAATGAAAAATTAATAGAAAATAGGGTAAAAATAGGAAAGTTACGTTGGATAATGTCATGGTTTAGTTTAACCTGAAGTCAACACAGGGCAACATTCATGTACAAGCTAGGAACCCAGCTCATAGTTTTTTTTTGTTTTTTTTTATTGTTGGTGTTAGAGGACACTTAGTTTTAATGGGAAGAGAAGGATGGTGGGGAGTGTACATCCTACATTTTCATAGGGCTCTTCCAATACACAGTCAGAACCTTTGTCAAGGCCCCTGTATCACTTACTGCATTCCGGGTTGTCAAACTCTGCAGGATCTGAGGTTTGAATGGAGGAGTGAATGAAAATAGGAATGATTGACTTGAATGTAAGTATACTCAGATCTTGTTAGGGACAATGGGTTTAGTGACGGTAGAACCTTATTGAAGTTCTCCCGGGGTTTTGGACTTGACAGAGGACGAGGTGTCTCTAATATCTATTGTGTAATTTGTAATGTGTAAGGTTACGTAGAGAAATTCTTTCTTACAGGAAGGAAAGGCAGTCTAAGGACTGTAAGTGAAAGTTAGCAGTTTATCAACACTGACTAACAAGTTAGGGGGAATAATGTCTGATGTTGTTTAGTAAGGTATAGCGATAGTGGCAAATGGTATGTATGTAAAGATTAGGGGGGGGGGGCGAATTGAATTAGAAAAATTTGTAAATTAATTTTCACTGTAAGTTCCAGCTAGGGAAGAGGGGACGTGTGTAACACCCCCATTTTTTATGTATGTTAATTAGGATGTTTTTAATTAATGTATAATCACTAACTTTACTCACCTGAAATACCAGCATTTTTACTTGTAACTTAATTAGAAAATTAGTTAAGTGAGGTGTAGGGTCCCAAAGAGAGGACGAGCCATTTTCGGTGGCGGAATAAATATTTGTACTATATAAATTAGAATTGTATTATATGTGGCTGAGGATAGAGATAATGTATTGGAATGTCAATAATATTAGTTAATCATAAAATGTAACTAGGGAATACACCTGGGAAAAAGAAATTAGTGGAATTATAAAAATATAGGTTCTAGGGGACTAGTTTGTCACGAGTACATGCCATAGAACTGCCGGGACGAAGTAAGAAGGAAGTGAAGCAATTGCTCACAATCAGTCTCTCTTCGTCTCCCACGGTGAAAAGCCATAAAAGCACAATCCCTTGATTAGCTAAAGTTCACTGGTGTACGAGGGTATAAATTTGAGATTGCTTGCATAGTTTAAAATTCATAAAATATCATATTTGTTTCGGCCATATATATATTTTTTCTTATTGATAATCTCTATATATGTGTATGTATTTTTTGTATTATTATTTAGTAAGTGTAGGAAGGATTTGAAGTGAAGTGTATTTCTGTTTTTTGTTTAGTGCTGTCCCCTAGCGTAACGAGGGATTATCCCCGTTCTAGGGTAAGCGGATTTAGGATTGGGGGATTGGGGATTTAGGAGGGGGGAGTATATACATATATCGTTTTTTTTGTTTAATTTAATTAATGAATGTAAATAAATTAATTTATAATTAGTTGAGTATTCTGTCACCGATACCGTGTACTATACAAATAGACTGTGTTCCTACCTAGATTTTTACTTAAGTTAAGACACTGGTCGAACCCCCGTTAAAGTAATTCTGGGTTGCTTACGCACGTGTTTGGGGTTCAGGGTACGTTACCTATCCAGTGTGTGATAGCTTGGTTCCTCTGATCAACCTGAGGTTTGGTGGTGGCAGCGTATACTGACGAGGAACTGGACTTGCCTTTGTATGATTTTTTTTTATGGTATTCGCAAGGCAAGTTCAGTACTCAGTCCTTTTTTTCCCAGACCAGGTTGATCCAGCAAAAGGATAGAGTATCATACACTGGTGTCATTTTTTTTTTTCGTAAAAGGCCGTGCTTTTGTTTCCTCCTCCAGTAAAGTAAGGGGGATAAAAATAGCAGCATTACAATAGTGCCAAAGGGAAGCTGTAACCTTGGACTATTGTAATTGATCGTGAATGGCTGACTTCCCCCCCCCCCCTATGGTGTAGGTGGGTGTGGCCAAAGTACATCCACACCCATACTGTGTTATCTGCAGCCAATGAAATCACTCGTGGCCTGTCATATACACTCCCTCTCCCTGCCTCCCCTAGCCTCTCTCTGCCATACCTAGCTCTTATAGCCATTGGACATTAGTACAACACACTTTCAAACACTCCCATACATTGTGCATGCATGAGTTAGCGTATCACAGGTATGCACAGTTGTATGCAAAAATGACTTGTATGTTGCCTTTTTTGTCTATTTCAGTGCATTTATATACTCGATGTACATACACAAACACGCAAGCACACATCGAGGTACACATACTCATGAATCTACGCATTATACAAATGCATAACACATGCGTATGCCTTTGTATGTTATTTGGGGGGTAACTGTCATATTATTTTCCTACTTTGATATGCTGCTTTACTCTAACCAGTGGAGATAGAAGACTTTTGTTTGCATATTCTGGTATGTAAAATAAAGCTCTACAAACCTATAAGACTAAAACTAACCTTATGGTAAGTTTAAAAATCAGGTTGTATTTGCGGTTGGGGGTGAAGGCTGTCTCAACGAATTGCGGTTCTTAGGGGTTAATGGACTAAACACAGCAAAGAGATACGCACATTATCTCACAATTTTCGCACAGGACAATAGTAAAGGAGACACACATACTCTCTATTAGTTGCTATCACTAAGACAGGTAATACACCAACACTTGGTGAGCAGCAACAATAGCAACCTTGTAGGCTGGGGGAAGATGTGTTGATGTAACAAGACGGACTGCCTTAACGACCACCACCATCAGTCGATAGGCATAAAGCCTTAAATCTTCTTCCACTCTGGGTTACTCCTGGGTTACACCTGCCTTCGCTGCCTTGCTTGACCTGCTGCTCTAGCCATTCCTGCCGCTCTAGCACTCACCTGCCGCCTGCTCAAGCACCGGTATACCTGCTCAAGCAGCAGCCTGCCGCCCCTAGTCATCACCTCACGTAGTGCTCGCCGCCTCGCTACTCCATGCCCCTCGTCTCTCCATGTCCAGGTCGAAGAGTGTACCATTACTTTACTAAACCATTTACCTGGGTGTTGGGGCAGGCCAGTCAGAACTCGACTGGATTTAAGGGGTTGAAAAAATAGACTACTTTTTCAATAGAGATACTATAGTCTGTTCAAAACTTGTGTTCCGCTGGCCTCTTATGCTTAGATAGATAAAAATAGATAGATAGATAGATAGACAGATAAGAGATAGATAGAAATAGAGACAGATAGAGATAGATAGAAAGATATAGATAGAAATAGATAGAAATAGAGACAGATAGATAGAGGAAAATGGAACACAAGTTTTGAACAGAATATAGCACTGACCTTCCTCTAGTAGCATTATGAGGGCAGTGAGGACGGAGATGGAGATGCTGCAGGTGAGGTAAAGACACACCAATGTTTTCTTCCTCCCAAATATGGTGGAAGTGGGCCAATTGGAGAGGTAGGAGGGGATCTCCAACAAACCGCATAGAAAAGTGTATATATAGAGGTTGGTACTGAAAAATAAATGGAAGGAATAAGTCAGCTGATGAAGGGGAGGTTCTCTTGTTGGTAAATTGGAAGGTCTTTGATTTCACCAAAGTATACCACGAAATAGATCCTCTATTATCACCATTACTGTAATTAAAGACGTTTGTTTTCTGGTATAGTTGGGAGGCATCAGTGAATGGATGGATGGATGGAAGAATGGGTGAATCAATAGATAGATGAATGGTTGATTGATGGATAGTGTTACTTAATTAGTCTACTGTAGATACCTGAGGTTATATGAGTTGAGACTAACTCCGTAGTAGATCATAGCAGTGGCCCCCCAAAGGAAGAACACACAGCAGGCTTTCCGTCTCACCTCAGGAGTGATCAACAACAGGAATGCCTTCCTTATCACTGCCACTGCCATGCTCCTCAATGATCGGGTCTCATGCTCCTTCTCAATCATTCCTGAACGCTCCTGGTGAACGGGAGGATGGGTGAAAGTGTAAAATTTATACGTATTTCAGGTCATGGTAATCACAGAATATTGTACTAAAGGGGAGATTCTCTTTATGGTAAACTGGAAGGCTACTAATTTCTCCTAAACTATACGAGAAAACAGGTACCCCAAGTGGTACCAATTGCTTATTTGTTTCGTGGCACGGTTTGGAGCAATCAGAGACCTTCAAAATCACCAACAAATTAATGTACCTTTATTTTTGGTGATGGTAACCACAGCACAGTCTTACATTTTTTCTGATGATATTCATGGTGGTCAAAATTACGTGGTCGTCTGGTAAGGTGGTTTTGTTGACAGAGGCAGCCTTCTTCAGTATCTCCAGGGCCCTGTTGTAGTGGCCGTGGAGGATCAGCCAACGAGGAGACTCTGGTAATATCCTGAACACAAAGTTAGTCATAAATGGTAGTAGTTGTGTCAGCAAGGAGAATAATTAGTATATCTTTAATCAATCACAACAGATTTCCTACTATAAACAATTTATAATCATCAACAATACCACATTCCCTTTTTTTTTCATATTAACCAAAACAAATTAGTATGGTTGTAGAGTTGAGGGAGTGTAGATGTAAGATTATGATATCACTTAAAATAACACAAGCCATACTAACCATATGAGGATAATGTTATAGAGAAAAGGAACAGCGAAGGCAGCTTGTAGCCATCGCCAGGGCCTCACCACGTAGGCTATGAGGGGAACCAACATGCAGCCGAGGCTCCAAGGTATAAAGTACATTGGACCAACCATAGAACGCTGGGATGGTGAACACACCTCAATGGCTGAGAAAGAGAGAGAGATATTTTAGGGGATGTAGCCGAATGGTCAGTGTTCTGGATTCATAACCTCTAGGTCGGGAGATCGATCCTCTCAGGTGAGGGCCTGAGAATATTTACTCTCTCGATTTGAGTGTCAGCCACTAACTATAAGGCCACCGAACGTCCTGAAACTCCCTCATTGGTAACATAACAGCTGCAGTATTTGGGAATAACGCTCACTTCTCTCTCTGTGTGGCTGGGTATCAGTTTGGAAATCGTGACGTGTGTGTGTGTGAGCAACAGTTGACTTAGGCCACGTTAACGGGCTTGATGATGCCTATGTCCAGTGTCGTTATATATATATATAAATATAAAATATGGCTAAGGTGAAAGAGAGAGACCTACTGTATGTGTGTTATGCCGTTATTATTATTATTGTTATAGGAGAATAGACTCACCAATTATGTAACAGCCAATGTGGAATCCATTGTCAAAGGTGTGAAAGAGGAACTTAAAAAATATATAAGTTTGTACGTTGGGCGCCACGACAGTGAAGAAGGCGCAGAGGAGGGTAAGAAACACAGAGATGATCACACATTTCCTCCGTCCCAGTCTGATGATTAGAGAAAGAGGGTCGAGTATATTTCTGCTGTACAGGACATAAGTGGTGAACTCATTTCCACTTAAGGACACCATTACATTTGTTAATTAACCTGGTGCTGTTTACTGGAATGTATAGTATTCCCTTTAGTACGATTTGCTGTAATAGGGAATAATTTATTTTGGGCTATACATATTCCTCCAAATTGTATAAGAAAACAAACTACCTCAGTGTACTCTCTCTCTCTCTCTCTCAGATAAGTAAACATATTCTCTTACGCTTCAAAGAGGTGTCCAAAGACGGCACTTCCTACCAGTGTCCCTGCGTGGCTGACGGACTGAGTTGTGGAATACAAGGGTCGTCTCTCACACGTCAGGTCCCACTGTTACAACAAGGGTGGGTCATCTTGGGACACGGGTGGTTATGGTGATGGTATGTATAGTGGTACATGTGTGTTGTGTGTTGGTACAGGTGTGGTGTGTGTTGGTACAAGTGTGTTGTGTGTTGGTACAGGTGTGGTGTGTGTTGGTACAGGTGTGGTGTGTGTTGGTACAAGTGTGTTGTGTGTTGGTACAGGTGTGGTGTGTGTTGGTACAGGTGTGGTGTGTGTTGGTACAAGTGTGGTGTGTGTTGGTACAGGTGTGTTGTGTGTACAGGTGTGTTGTGTGTTGGTTCAGGTGTGTTGTGTGTTGGTACAGTTGTGGTGTTTGTTGGTACAAGTGTGTTGGATGGGGTACAGGTGTGGTGTGTTTATTACAAGTGTGATTGGGGAGGATCATAACAAACCAAAGAAACTGTGGAATCGGCCTTTAGAGGTATTGTCTTTACAGGTATAATATAAAGCAAAATTATTTCATTATTTAAATCTAAAACTTGTTAAGAAAGACGAACATTATAATATATAATTGATTTTCTTAATGAAGACGCACCATTAAAGATTATTTTAATGATAAATTGTTGGGCACCTGATTCCTCCAAATTATACAACAAAACAGAACCTTCACTGCAATAACAGCTAGTAAGGTCGTATGTTTCCTGACATAGTTTAGAGGAATCACAGAACTTCTAATTCACCAACATGAGAATTTTCCCTTAAAGTCAAAACAGAGAATGAGTGACAACGAACGACCTACTTCAGTGACCAAACTTTTCTCGTGTTGTGATGTATTGTAGATTCTGGTGTCACAGGGAAGGAGTAAGTTGTCATCTTCTGTGTTACTGACGGCTGACACATTATTCATGGTCTCATTAAAGCCGAGTACAGCTGCATGGGTGTAATTGTAGTTATTCATTAGGCACTCGTTAACCTTAAGTCTGTCGTCTCCTGGTGCCCTGAAAAATTACACACAGATAGATAGATAATTGACCACAACATCGTTTACATTTGAATAATTGAAATAATCCTTGGATAATGATAACATAGATTATATTTAACTATTGATAGCTTATCTACTGCAGTCACAAAAATACAATTCAATGAGTTAACTGCAGCACTCTATAAGAAAAAAGGAAAAGAAAAAAACAAGGAAAGAAAAAAATACAATGGCCAATTTACATAACTTAACTGAAGAGAAACGAAGCAGGTATTCCTACTTATATCTCTCTAGGATTCTATGTAGCCTATAGTTGTACAGTCACGAGCATAGGTTTCCTTAACCCCCTGGTTAGAGTGAAGTCGAAGTCGAAGTCGTGGTTGGATATGGACTAGACGAACATAAAATGGGCCAGTTCATAATGCTCGGATAATGCTTCATGTCTATAGAGGTGTTCACTTACTTGAATCCAACAAATTTTACACCGTCATGAGATACTGACTCCCAGTGTTCGTTTGCTTGGCCCATCTCCAAACAAAACTTCGACCTCACTCTTGCCAGGGGGGTAAAGAAACTTATGCTTGTGACTGTACATACCTTATAATTGGAAATATGATCAATGAACATACAGGGTGTCTTGCTAGTTGTAGCGAAGCCGAAGAGAGATGAAAGATTATGTAGTTTTAAGCAAAAATTACTCTAAACATAGATATTTAAAGAGCTGGTTTTGGAATAATAAAGTGTTAGCGAGAAACAAGTGGTGGTGTGTATATGCATCAGCCATTTTTGTGGCTGTCGCTACTCCCGCGCTGTATTGCCGTTAACTGATCCATATTATATTTCTATATTATCACGTTCTTGTTCTGAATTAAGTTCTATGAATAAATGCCATTTAATTAAGTGATTTTTCTAGGAAAGTTTGGCACATTTTCCTCTTAGTCACTGGTTTTATCTACCGTGGCAGCTCTGTTTTGACATGCGGTCGCTATGTATAGAACACATTTGATGACTAATAGTTTGTAAACTACTCACGATACAGAAATAAATGATACAGATTATTGAAGTACCAACCCTTGGTTGTCTCATGATATACTTGTAAAGACTAAATGGACATCTGTAGGATAGCTAGCCAGCTCATAATGATATCAACTCAAAATTCACTTTTACACTCTATTTACATATTGTTACGTGTGCCTGAATTATTATTGATATGTATGTATTGTTATGCTATTAACTTTGACTGTAAGCTGTGAGTTGTGGTAGTGAAGGCCTACTTCTGACAGTGCTGTGTCCGAAGATAGCTTACCTATTTCACTCCATTTTCTTTGTGTACTTATGTTATAAGGCCGAGAGTGTCGTGGCCTGTTATGTTTTCCAGATTCGTACACATCCCTTCCCCCTCGTATGGGTTTTGGTGGGAAAATTGTCCGTTTCCGTTTCTACTGACCACCAATAGTAGTTAATTAATGAGAGCATGTGTGATGGGTATTTAAGTCTATGTTAACGGAACAATTCGGAGACGCGCCTATGATTCTGTTGTAACATGTTCACTCTCTTTGTCTAGCCAACGGTATATAAGCAGGGGGTTGAGCCTGTGGGTTTAGATACTGGCGAGACTTGGGACGACAAACAGTGTGTTTTGTAAGTGATTGAGTGTGGTAAGATTCGGGACGAGACACGCAGACGTATCGGATAAGTATAATTGTATTTACTTCTACATTTTTCTCACAATGAAATAGGGTCACACTCTCTTATATATTGGGGTAACTATTACTATTATTATTATATATATTTGTTTTTGTTATTATTATATTATTACTTGTATGTTGTGATGCATTAATGTTCCATTATTATATATGCCAGTGTTGTGCTAACTTACCATTATTATTGATTGATTAATTCTGTGCTTAAGTGTATTGCGTTATTGATGTGTGGTTATTGAAGTGATGACACAGTGGTAGTGATTAATTGAGTGATTATTGCAAGTGCATTATTTAATCTGGGAACTCTGTTGTAGCGGTTCACGCAGCAAACTGCTGAAGTATCGTGAATGGTAGTTTGGCTCGTCGACAGTTCACCAAGACCCCGAGGGTTCATCGTGCACCAACCAATGAGGGAATTTGAATTTGAATTTATTTATTGATGCAACTAGGCATCTGGCGGCGCAACAGCTAGGGTCATATACCGCCCAACACAAAATTATTATCTTCAACTAACAAAATCACAAACTCCCGAAAGGGACACGCATCATAACTAAACTACACACAAATTATAAACACACACCATTACTAAAAGAACGCGTCAACTTAACTAATATATAAAAAAGAATCACGACTAAATAATATCAAATTATTTAAAAACCATAAGTATAATAAAATCACAATTTATGGAGGAGGCCAGCCTCCTCCACATAGGAGAGAGTGTTCCCTCCCACACTACAAGCCTCCTCCCCGAGCACCCGGGAGAGACTGTAAGAACCGTCACCCACACGGTACTCGGAGAGGTGCCTACGACGCAGGTCCCCCAAACTGGGACACTCAACAATAATATGCCTTACTGTCAAAGGGACCAGACAATCATCACAGTAGGGAGGGTTAATCCTGTCCATTAAAAAGCCATGAGTCAATAATGTGTGGCCAATGCGGAGACGGACAAGAGCCGTCTCCCACCGGCGGGACAGGCCGCTGTAGCTCCACAAACCAAGGCGTTGGCGGATGTTACGGAGCTTGTTAGCCCCGACTGCGTCCCATCTGTCCTGCCAGCAGGAACGAACGGCAGCATCTATATAGGGTCGAAGGTCCACTGCAGGGACAGGATGACGCCCGGCAGGAGGCCGAGAATTGGAGACCACAGCCTTGGCCAGGGCATCAGCTCGCTCATTACCATCGACACCCACATGGGCCGGGACCCAACAGAAAGTGACTTTGCGGCCACGACGACCCAGGAGGACAAGCCACTCAAGGATGGCCAACACCAGGGGATGGGGAGAGTTAAAATTGCACAAGGCCTGCAAGGCACTACAAGAATCACTATAAATAGTAAAAGAAGGCTGAGGGAGAGTAAAAATCACTTGGATGGCATATAAAATGGCCGAGAGCTCAGCAGTGAATATCGACATGACAGAAGGAAGTCTACCACCAAGGCAAAAGTCAGGAAAGACAACTCCAAAACCAACTCCAGCATCAGACTTTGACCCATCTGTGTACACAGGGAGGGACTCCCTGTGAGTGAAGGCATGTTCTAAAAACAGGGAACGAGCCACTGGAGGAGGAAGAGATTCTTTTTTGTCTGTAAAAAACGTGCAGGGAAAAACTTGTGGAAGAAGCCATGGAGCCACCCTGGGGACCCTCACAGAACGAATCTGGAAATCTTCAATTCCCATCTCCTCCATAGCCTTCCTGACCCGGAAGCCAAAGGGCCAAGGTGTACGAGGATGTGAAAGGTAATAATTAGACATGATATCAGATGACACCGCCAAGCAAGGAAGGGAGTCGGGAAGTCGATGTAATCGATGCCAACAACGAACCATTGAGTACTGGCAACGGAGATCTAGAGGTGGTTCGTTAGCGTCCACCAGGAGACTGGGGATTGGTGATGACCTGAACGCTCCAGTTGCCAGACGTATCCCAGCATTATGAACAGGGTCTAAAACTCTGAGACGGACATCTGTGGCAGAGGAGTACACCTCACACCCATAATCAAGTTTTGACCTAATAAAAACACGGTATAGGCGAAGGAGGGTGGCCCAATCAGCCCCCCAGGTAGTATGGCTCAGAACCCTCAACAGATTAAGAGCCTTGAGGCAAGAGACCTTAAGTGTACGTAAGTGGGGAACCCAGGTCAAACGTTTGTCGAAAAGGAGACCCAAAAAGCGAGTCTCCTCGACACAGCGTATCCGATGACCATACATGAATAAGTCCGGATCAGGGTGGACACCTCGGATGCGGCAGAAGTGCATAGCAACCGTCTTGGCAGGAGAAAATCGAAACCCATGAGAACCAGTCCAACGTGACACTCTGTCAAGGGCAAGCTGCATGCGTCGCTCCGCCACTGACATACGGGAGGCAGCAAACCAGACTGCTAGGTCATCAACGTACATCGAGTTGGCTATACCGTCCGGAAGGGATGAGGCAATGGCATTAATTGCTACTGCAAACAATGTGACACTGAGGACACTTCCCTGAGGGACGCCCTCCTCCTGTGCAACAGATGCTGAGAAAAACTGCGACCACTAAGAAACTCTTTAAGAAAGCGTGGAAGGCGACCTCGCAGGCCATATACATGGAGCTGCTGCAGGATGCCTTATTGCCATGTAGTGTCATATGCTTTCTCTAAATCAAAGAATACACAGACAAGGTGTTGATGTCGTGCAAAGGCCTCACATGCAGCAGCTTCCAACCTGACCAGAGCATCTGTAGTGGAACGATGTTTACGAAAACCCGACTGGGACGGAGACAGAAAATCACCCCGTTCCAAGAAGTATACCAGTCTGACATTCACCATCTTCTCAAATAGTTTACATAAACACGAGGTCAAAGCAATTGGTCGGTAATTGAGGGCAACACTAGAGTCTTTGCCTGGCTTGGGGAAAGGAAGGATGGTAGCAACCCTCCACCCAGAAGGGAAGACACCCTCCACCCAGATTCTGTTATATAAAGCTAAGAGAAATGAGATTGTCTCCTCACCCAAGTTTTGCAACATTGCATATGGGATGTTGTCTGGCCCAGGAGAAGTGTCCCCACAGAGAGAGAGAGCAGAATGCAGGTCTCTCAGGGTGAATATATGGTTATAACTTTCATTCTCATTCCCTGAGAAATTCAGGGCTGTATGCTCCTTAGCTCTTAACTCATGTCTCACAGCCAGAGGTCGAGAGTCACGGCTGGAGACTCTAGCAAAAGCCTCCGCCATGGTATTGGCCACTGTCAAACTATCCATAATCTGAACTCCATTGACCTTAAGTACAGGTGGAGAACTAGGAGAAAACTTTCCCGCCATCTTACGGACTCTCTTGAACACTTGAGTGAGTGGAGTTTTACTATTAATTGAAGACACATAGGCCTTCCAAGATGCACGTCGTGCCTCTTTTAAAACTCGTCTAGCTCGGGCCCTTGCCCGTCGGAAGTCCTCTAAAAGAGTTGGGTCCCCACGATTGCGACGAAGGTGAGAGAAAGCAGCGCGCTTCTCCCGCACAGCAGTGGTGCAGACTGGTGACCACCAAGGGACAGGACGTTTGGGAAAGTAGCCAGAAGTTTTAGGGATAGAGTTGAGAGCGGCTGAGTGGAGTATATCAGTGAAATATGTTACAGCCTCATCAGCGCTACCAAACTCGGCTACTGAAGAGACCGAAGAAGTTAGCTCTCTAAAAAACTGCCAGTCAGCCTTCTCTAATTTCCACCTAGGAAGACGAGACTGAGGTTCATACTTGTTACCTTCTAAAAGTATAGGAAAATGGTCACTACCATATAAATCTGGCAACACTCTCCAAGCAAAATCTAACAGAGCACTGGGTGAGCAAAGGGAAATGTCAATGGCGGTAAAAGTCCCAGTTGGGCTATTAAAATGTGTCACATCTCCCGTATTTAAAACCCCTAATCCCTCATCCTCAATAAAAGAAGCTAATAAAACACCCCTGGGGTTGATCGAACTATCCCCCCACAGAGGATGACGCCCATTAAAATCACCCAATAAAATAAAGGGAGAGGGAAGGTCCCGTACAAGACGGGTGAGATCACCCCTCTCTACTGTAACACTGAGAGGAAGGTATAGACTGCACACAGTGTAGGAGTAGTCCATAAAAACCTCAACAGCAACAGCCTGGAGCGGTGTGTCAAGCTCCAGGCTCGTGCATGGAATATCTCGACGAACTAGGATGGCAGAGCCACCATGGTGACCCTGCCCTTCAAATGAATTTGAATAAAATGCAGAATATGCTGGAGGACTGGCAGGAATGTAGTCCCCAAGCATTGTCTCTTGAAGAGAAACACATGCAGGAAAGAAACTAGAGAGAAGAATGCGAAGTTCTTCCCAAGAAGCACGCAAGCCACGGCAATTCCACTGAAGGACCTTAAAAAGTGTTACTTTGGTCATGGTTTATGGGAAGCCTCATCGAGGTACTTCCCACTACCACCTCGACCTGAGGGTCTACTCAAACGATACGTTTTGTCAAATCCTGGGCCACTAGAGGAGCGAACCCGAGGAGTAGTACTTGGGGTAGTAATTGGGACCCGCTGACGAGTCCCTGAAGCATTTGATATGTTTGATAAAGATGAAGGTATATGAGCAGGGATATTCTTAGAAGCATTTACATTGGTATTGTCCTGTGCAGCAGTGGTATCACTGACACAGGCAGACACATCAACATCCATAATACAGGTGGTAGAATCACTCTGCTGTTCTAGCGGAGAAGAAACTGAATCTTTTGAAGTCCCGACATCAGTGGCATCCACATTAACTTCACGCTCCTCTGATAGTCCTGAAGAAAACTTGCGAAGGGGAACTTCTGTTGAATCAAGAGATTCATCAGAGCCACGAGAACGCTTCTGGTGACATTGAGAGGAAACTATGGATGAGTCCTCAGAGATGGTTGCCTTATAAGGAGGAACATCTATTGAGTCAAGTGCCTCAGAGGAACCATGAAGACGTCTCTGTGACCGTTTAGGTGACTTAAGTTTCCTTTTTGGAGAGCGTGTGGCAGCGTGAACCTCTACCACATGGACACCTTTAGCTAAAGTTGCAGAATTGTCATCCGTTGAAGGGTCACCAGAATGAGTGTCTGATAAGGTTTCCAAAACAGAGAAGGTATTATGTAGTGTAACCTTAGAAACGCTCTCACTGGAGCGTAAAGCAGCTGCCTCTTGAGAGGGTTGAGAGGGTGTTACAACTGATTTGGGGCGAAGGGTGGAGGCGTATGTCTTAACACCACCATCCTTCTGTCGCCTGAAGTTGAGTTGCCGTCTGGCACTACCAATACTAATGAATTGGGTATTAGCCAAGTGGAGAATATCCTGCTCAAGGAGGTACATCTTACATTGGCGAGACCGCAAGGGGTGAGCATCTCTGCAGTAAAAGCAGTAACTCTCTGACCGACATTCAGAAATAAGATGTGCGTCAGAAGCAGAACAATTACCACATCGGGAAAGGTTGTTGCAGTTCCTCCTCCCATGACCAAACTCATAACAACAGAAACACTGTAAGGGACGCTCAACAAAAGGCTTCACCTCAAAAGAGGTGGGGTTAATGTTAATGCGATCTGGGATATGCGAACCATAAAAAGTGAGGATGATCATATTTTTACTGCCTTTCATCTTTGTTACTCGTTGGACATTGTCTGGGCACATAGCAAGAATGTCCTCTTCTAAAAATTCATATAGGTCTTCATTACATATACGCCCCTTGCTATAATTGAATGTTCGGTGTGGTTTGATAGATTCAAACATACTATCAGTAGGACAGGGGAGATTGAGGAGCATCATGGCCTGAGTAAGATCTTTGGCTTTGATTAAGACGCCCTTACCATATTTCTTTATGTGGCCCATTGGTAGTACTCCAACTTCCTTCTCCAAATAACGGGAAGCATGGATAAGGTTACCACGTCCTTCCCTGTAATACGCCACAAACCAAAAGGGTGTTGGAACCTGACGTTCCTTTGGGACATTCTCTTTAGAGTCATCAAAAAGGTTAGGACAGTAGTCATTATCACTATCTACTACAATGGCAGACCGCATTAACTGAACTTTACAGTGAGTATCCCCCACTGTAAGAGAATCTTTTGCCTCAAATGCTGCTTTGGCAGCAGCATTTGTTTTGAATGTAATATAACACCGATTAGACCTACAATCACAATCATAAGTGATTCGGATACGAAGGACTACTCCGAAACACTTAAAAATGGAGTGGATAGCGCCATACGAAAGTGATGCCTGTACATTCGTTATTATCAATGTGTCACAACCACTAACACGGTTATCTGATACTACACCCGACCTGCTGGGTCTACTCATATTTGGAGCTCTCTGCTCATCACCACGACCAGATTTTGGCGTCTCGAGGGCCTGGTCGACCACCGCTCGAGAGAGAGATTTGGGTTTAGATGTATCCATATATCATTGATTTAATATGTTTGGCCCCAGGAGCCAAGAGCAACTACCAACCGGGCAGATGAGGGGACCGAGCGCTGGTCGCCTCAGGCGGGGTACCTCTTCCCCCACGGGGCCACTCGTTTTAAAAAACACCCCAATGGCTCGAAAGTTTGCCCACGACGGTGCTAAGACCCCCTTCCCCAACATCTCCTGGCCCAGACACCCAACCATCCAACATAGGACTGCCCCTAGAAGGCAGTCCCTCTGGTGGGCAGCACTGTTGGCCCGTACTGGCAGCCTATTGCATAGGAACCAATTAGTCTGGTCTCTCACTGGCGACCTTACTAGCATGGGAGACCCTCTCTCCCCAAAATTGGGGCAGAGCAGGGGCCAAAGCCCCCTCTAGCCTAGCTCGCCAGGTCATAGAGACACGCAAGCCCCCCACCTCGTCAAGGTGATTCCCGTTTGGGGGGACCAATGAGGGAAGGACACCTCATCAACATGGCTGACCCTACGTCATCACCAGGGCTATATAAGCACCGGCAGCCGTCCACCAAGGCATTATGCGTCCAGACTCTGTGAAGTCAAGACCTCGTCCTCGTTCTCTGCATAGCGCCAACAGTTTACACGTTTTGTCCGTTCGAGCTACCTTGGGTTCCGAGGCCTCTTGCCAGCAATACTCTGTTGTCTCTTTGCTTTTGTAAAGCAAATAGTAACGTAATTTGCAGCGTTTTGCTGCACTGTTGTTGTGCACCTTCTGTGTTTTGTCTTTGCTTGAGGACATCATGTAGTGCATGGTAGCTAGTAGATAGTTGTTCCCTACACCAGACCCGCAGCACTCGCTGCCTCAGGGGTAATCCCTGTGGTAGTGGGGCCCAGTAGTCTGGTGTGTCATTTGGGCACCTCTTTTTCTCGAACTACTCTTTTTCTTCCATATTTTCCGCGACCTCTTGGGCCTACGGTTGTCTCATATTTCTGAGCAACGGTATTCGCTTGGGAGGTGGGTTCTGACTACACCACCCCTCGCATTAGGCAGGTTCGGTGGTGGGAAAGTTCCTTCCGTACTAGCTCCGATACCCTAGCTGGTACTGGAGTACGCCGCCAGGCTACCTCTAGGGAGGGTTGAGTGAGGTTACTTTTATTTTTCCTTAAATTATTGTCCTTATTTTAGGGGGTTGATACAATAGTTAAGGGAGTTAGGAGAGGGTGAGTGGAGAGGGCTCGGACCTAGTCCGATGTCTCGAATGGCTGATCCCCCAACTAGCCTTCCTCCTCCTCAAGGAGGGAGGCTGACGACCAATGACCATCCTAAGACTAAGGCAGACAATATTGGAACCCCTACGGCTGACAGACAAAGGCGACAAGATATAGATATTCCTTCCCTGAATGCTCGTTATGTGAATGTACGTTGTGTTGATGATTCTCAATCTCTGAAACTGTTAACCCATTTATCATCAAAAAGGTCCTTGATGGTCAGGTGGGTGGCAGTCTGGAATTTGCTAAGAAATTGCGAGATGGTAGTCTCCTGGTTAAAGTGCTCAACTCTTCCCAGGTTAAGGATTTACTTAAACTGATGCAGATTCATTCTTTCAAGGTGAAAACCACCATTCCAGTTGGGCCAAATACTTGTAAGGGAGTCATATTCCATAGGGATTTGGCTGACCTGGATGATGCAGACATACTTGACGGAATGAAGGACCAGGGCGTTGTGGAAGTACAAAGTATGACCAGGATGAGGGAGAACAAGAGAGAGAAATTTGGCCTATGTTTCATGACTTTTGCTGCTGCTCAGATACCGGACACTGTTAAGATTGGATACGAAATTGTTCACGTTAGACCTTATATTCAGAAACCCATGCGTTGTTTCAGGTGCCAAAAATTCGGACATACAGCATTGAGGTGCTTCACTAGAAATTCAGGAGAATTCATTAATTTTTGTGGTAAATGTGCCGGAAATCACGAGACGAATTTATGTTCAGAGACAGTGTTCAAGTGTGCCAATTGTGGCGGCCCCCACCAGGCAGGTGCAGGTATCTGCAGAAGTCTGATAGTGGAGACCGAAACAATGGCATACATGAGGACTCATGATGTCAGTTATGGTGAGGCAAAGAGGAAGGTGGAGGGGGTTACCCAGGTTCCCACCGTATCCTACGCCGGAGCTGTAGCTGGCTCATCTAATGCTCCTGCTGTAAATGACCTCTTGGAACTTCTTAAGGCAAATGAAACCGTTAAGAATAAACAATCTCAATCTCATGTTCTCGCTCAGGTGACTCCCACGAAGCATGTATCCGGGACTCAGACAGCTCGTCGTGCGTCGAGCTGCTCGAGGTCTGGATCTGTGACTCGTGGAGAGGCACAGGCGATGGAGACTATCATCTCCAAACCATCCCGTGGGAGGTCCCCGGGAAGTGCTGAGGAAGAGGAGGGTACTCCTTCCCAGCACAAAAAGGTTCGCCAGGACGAACACGGCCCTCCAAAACACCGTAAACCACGATAATCTTCGCGCTGACCATAGTACAATGGAACTGTCGAAGTCTTAGAAGTAGATTAAATGAACTTAAACTTTTGGCCTGAACTTACGCTGCCGATATTATTGCCCTTCAGGAAACTCATCTGGATAACCGGGTTGAAGACGAGTTATCCAGCTTCGGAACTACGAGTTAATTAGGAAGGATCGAAACGGGAGGGGGGGAGGGGGGGTAGCTCTCTACATCCGCCGTTCCCTCCCTTTCACTGAGGTGCCATCTAATTTCCCTCTGGAGTCGGTCGCCTGCAGAGTGAAATTCGGTGGTACCTACCTGACTGTCTGTTCTGTCTACTGTCCTCCTGATACAGTAACTTATGATGATGTTTTTGATCTGCAGGAGAGTCTGCCCTGTAGAAAATTAATTGTAGGTGATTTTAATGCACATCATACGTTATGGGGTTCCCTGCGGGATGACAGGAAGGGGGAACAGATGGCTAGGCTTATCAGTAATTCCGGTTTGATTCTTTTGAACGACGGTAGTCCGACGAGAGTTGATGATAATACCGGTAATTTTAGCGTCCTTGACCTATCTCTGGTCTCTCCATGAATTGCCACTTCTTGCCAGTGGCTACCTATTGATGACTCATTGGGAAGTGACCATTTTCCTATTTTGATTAAATATAACAGCGACACTGTTAAAGAGCCTTCAGCACCAAAATTTAACGTAAAAAAAGCAGACTGGGTGTCCTTCACAAAGAATATTGAAATTGTCCGGGAAACCATTGATGATAAAGTAAATAACATTAAAGATAGTATTCTCAAAGCCGCAACGGCAACCATTCCTAAGACTTCGGTAGATAGCGCAAAGCATAGAGTTCCTTGGTGGACGCCAGATTGCCGCATAGCACTGTGTGAGAGAAATAGGGCCTACAGGCTTTTCAAAACTCACATCAGTGATGAGAATTTTCGCAAGTATAAACTTGCGAGAGCTAGAGCTCGTAGAACCATCAAACAAGCCAAACGAGACTCCTGGCGAAGCTTTGTCTCTACTATTAACTCTGAAACATCTATCTCTAAAGTCTGGTCCACTGTTAAAAACTTAAATAAAAAGAAAATTTCAATTAAAATCACCAACATCAATCATAATAACGTCAATTTTGACGAGCCTAGATACATTGCTAACGCCTCTCTTTTGTTAGCAGCTCTGACAATTACCATCCAGCTTTCTTGCCTCTCAAGGAAGCATCAGAGTTGCAGCCTATTAACTTTGCCACAGGAGATGAATTGGATTACAACTGTGATCTTACAATCCAAGAACTTGTTCAAGCCCTAGGAGCCTGTAGTGGGACATCCCCAGGACCCGATGAGATTCGGTATGAGATGATAAAGCATCTTGATCATGATTCCATGATCAAGATGCTGCAAGTGTTTAATGAAATTTGGAGGGGTCATGCCTTTCCAAATTCATGGCACTTTGCATATATCATTCCCATACCGAAAGGAGGGGGGACCTCAGATCGACTTCATCGTATCGCCCTATTGCTCTCACAAGTTGTTTATGCAAGGTCATGGAACGAATTGTTAATCGTAGGCTATTGCAATTTTTAAATTCCAGGAACTTGCTGGTTGACGAGCAGTGTGGCTTCCGCAAAGGTCGCCAGACGCTCGATCAATTAGTAAGCCTGGAATCTCAGATTCAAGAGGCATTTGCCAAAAAACAGTTTTTAGTTGCAGTATTTTTAGACATAGAAAAAGCCTACGACATGACCTGGCGACATGGCCTGCTCAGGAAACTACATGCGATGGGATTACGCGGTAATCTGCCCTTTTTTTTTAAGAATTTCATGTCTGACAGAACTTTCTCTGTCAAGCTTTTTTCGGATACAGTCACTTTCTCGGACACTTTTGTCCAGCCAAACGGGATCCCCCAGGGAAGTGTTCTGTCTCCGACCTTATTTCTTTGTATGATTAATGACATTCTACCAGCTCCTCCTCGAAATCTTAAATACTCACTGTATGCTGATGACTGTGCAATATGGCACTCCAGCCATAGTGCACAGTTTTCGGCAACTCGAATTCAATCGGCACTGGATTCGATCCATAATTGGGGCCTCCAGTGGGGTTTTAAGTTTTCAATTAGAAAAAGTGTAGGGGTTATTTTCACTCATAGGAGGAAACCAGACGTTCGGTTGACCATGGGTGGAAATCCCCTACCTATTCAAAATTCAACTAGATTTCTTGGACTGATTTCTGACAGTCGACTGACATGGACTTGCCATGTCAGTCAGTTAAAAACTAAATGTTTAAAAGCACTCAATTTACTTAAATGCATTTCTGGTACAGAATGGGGAGCAGATAGGAAGTCTTTGTTAATGCTATATAAATCCCTGATCAGATCTAGAGTAGATTATGGGTCCATAGTGTATGGTTCGGCATCTGAGTCTGTGTTGAAAGGTGTGGATGTTGTGCAGAATGCTTGTTTGCGTGTGTGTCTTGGAGCCCTACGTTGCACTCGAATCGAGCGGCTAGAGGTGGAGTCACAAGTGCCTCCCCTCCGTCTAAGATGAGACCAGCTAATGTTAACATACTTCGCTAAGAAAGCCAGGGTGCCGAGTCATCCTCCCGGTAATGCCTTGCTTCGGCAACCGCACCCGGGGGGGCATGGCGTTAGGCCCCTGGCAGAGGGACCGAGTCATCCGTCCGGGAACCCCTGCGCCCCAGGGGGCACTGGCGTTAGGCCAAGGGACACCAGGCCCGCTGTTTGTATTCCCGGGGAGCCGAGTCATCCTCCCGGTGGTGCCTTTTTGCACCTGCAGCCGGGGGGCCATGGCGATAGGCCCCTGGAAGGGCCAAGTTATCCGCCTAGGGGACGCACGGCCCCGGAGGGCACTGGCGTTAGGTCCCCCAGAGCAAGACTCCACGACCTCGTAGAGTGTGTCGGTATAGACTTATCAACACTCGATTCCCTGGTTATAGTAAATATTGCACCTTGGGTAATACCCTCTTTTATTTGTGTGGAATCCTGTTTACCAGGGGTTAAATCCCAGGTGCCGGAGGTGGAGGTACACCAGAGGTTTCGTGAGATAATTGTCAAACATCTTTCTTATTTCCAACTGTATACCGACGGGTCGAAGACGGATGAATGTGTGGGTGCGGGTGTATGGTTGACTGAATGTCAGTTAAGATTCAGACTGCCGAATCATACATCTATTTTTCTTGCTGAATTATTTGCTATAGATAAAGCTTTGGATTTTGCCCTATCGACGACCCACGATAGGATAGTCATATTTACTGATTCATTAAGTTCACTTAAAGCTATTAAATCTTTGAATACAACTAACAATGAAATACAGGGTAATATCATTAGTAAGCTATTTAGTGCCAATAAATTGATCAAGTTAATATGGGTACCATCACATTATGGTATCTATGGTAATGAACAAGCTGATAAATTAGCAGGGTCGACTGTTGATCTGGACCTTAGCATAGTCCGTACGGATCTCAGGTGTTTTGTCTCTCTCATAAAATCTAAAATTCATCTCCTGTGGCAAAGGCAGTGGACCAGACTAGACATCAACAATAAGTTCAAAGCAGTTATTGAACCCTGGGCTACGTCTTCCTGGCGTAGTCGCAGGGATGAGGTGGTGTTGGCTCGTTTAAGGGTCAACACCACCAGGCTAACTCATTTAGAACCTTATATTAATAAGGATTATCCCCCTATTTGCCATCACTGTGACAGTGTAATGTCAATAAATCATTTACTTATTTATTGTGATCGGTATAAAGATCAAATAATTAAAATTAAGATATTTTTTCAACTAAAAAATAAAGCATTTACCATCGAGAATGTTTTATCTGTTGATAAGAATATTATAGACAAACTGCTCTGTTTTCTGAGGGAGACAAAACTTTATGACCTTATATAAATTGATAGAATAAAATGGATTATACTGGCTTAATGAACTTTGACTATATGTCGCTGGTTGATAGCCATAAATCCAACAAACCAAACTACCAAGGCGTCAGACTTCCAGTGTTCTCATCTCTGGGCTGACCACTTCCATTTCCACTTACACTTACACTATTATTTACGCTTCTACTTCACACGGTGGCAGAGGCTACTCCTCTGTACGTGTGTCGTACTTTACATTTAGAGAGCAGAGCATTGTTATTACAGTAACTTAATATTATTCAATTGTGTGTATATTTCTATTTTGTATTGTATATATTATGTGTGTTAACTTGTAACCAACTTGTGATATTGTGAATGATCATTCTTGCTATTTAATATAATACCTAAAATGCAGACTTTACTTTACTTATTGACCATCAAACAATATAGTAGGTTAAACCTGCACTGTCTCATATTCTGTCATAGTTGGGAATCCTGATTTCATTTATTAATTATTTTAATGTTAATTGTTTGTCTTTGTGTTTGTTCATATTATTAATATATTATAGAAAGTCAGAGTAGTTCTCTTATCGTTTTTATTCATTATACCTGAACCTGGGTATATGTTTGGACGGTCTCTTAGGGTTGTGCTATCATTCTTTCATATAGGCTGGGTTTGTAATTTTACTTACAATTCATAACTCTGATAGTCAGATAACTGCCACCCAGTGCTACTTTATTCTGTTGATAGCTTCTGTTGACTCTTCGTACAGGAGATAAGCCTTGGTTTGATGACCACTGTCGTATGACTTACGAACTCAAGCAGTCAGCATATAACCGTTGGAAACTTAATAGAACTGCGGATAATTGGAATGAATTTCGTGTTAAACAGAACAGAGCTGCTGTCATATATTTAGAAGCTGAGCGTAGTCATGGTGATCGAGCTAAAGATATCCTGGGCAATGCAGAGAATCCTCATAAGTGGTGGTCTACACTGAAGAGTTCTGTGTTTGGTGTAGATCCTTCTCTTCCACCGCTTATCAGTGAGGGTGGTGGTCTGGTATCCGATTCGAAAGCTAAGGCTGATCTCCTACTGCGTCATTTTGATAGCAAGCAATCGAGAGATGATATCACCATTCCATCTGGTTGTCATAAATGCCCACAGTTTACCTCCTTTGCATTCAGATCTTCTGAAGTATTAAGGATATTGACTGATCTTGATAGCTATGGTGGTGTTGATCCCCTTGGATTCTTTCCTCTTCTGTTCAAGAAGTTGGCGGCCGTATTTGCCCCACAAATCAGCATTTTGTTTAGGAAGTTGTTTCGGTTTGGTAGCTTCCCCACCTCTTGGAGATCTGCATGTGTCACTCCAGTTCCAAAGGGTTCTCTTTCCCCTGTGGTCAGTAACTATCGGCCAATTTCTATAACTCCTGTGCTGTCGAAGGTATTTGAAAAGTTGCTGTCATCCAGACTGAGTAGGTACCTGGAACGATCTGGGTCATTGCCTCAGACTCAGTTTGCTTATCGCAAGGGTTTAGGCACTTGTGATGCATTACTCACAGTATCTCACATGGTTCAAGGGGTTTTAGATTGTGGTGGTGAAACTAGGATTGTTCAGCTAGATTTTAGTGCTGCCTTTGATAGAGTTAATCATTCTGCAATTTTACATAAGCTGGGGTCAGTGGGAGTGGGTGGTAGTGTGTTGTCGGTTATTGGACAGTTCCTTAGTAATAGGACACAATGTGTTACGGTTGATGGCTCTCATAGTGAATGGATTAGAGTTGTATCAGGCGTTCCTCAGGGTAGTGTACTTGGGCCCATACTGTTTTTACTGTATACTGCTGATATGTACTCTATGCGCGTTTCTGTCACAGAATCTTTAAATCGTGATCTTCAGAGGATCAGTGATTAGTGTGTGATGTGGGGCATGAAATTAAATGCTAATAAGACTAAGACTATGATTGTGTCAAGGAGTCGTACATTGTTGCCTGGATTCCCTAACTTGGTGTTAAGTGGAGTGAGCTTGGTTGAATCCAGTGATCTTCTTATTCTTGGTGTTCACTTTGATTCTAAATTTACATTTGAGAAGCAATTACGTTTTCTCGCTAAATCGGTCTCCCAGAAGATTGGTATTATGCGTAGAGTTTGGCGAGTCTTTGGTGATCGTAATTTGTTAGTCCGGTGTTTTAAATGTTTTGTGCTCCCTATTCTTGAATATTGTTCTCCAGTATGGGGATCGGCTGCTACTTGTCACTTAGTGTTGTTGGATAGAGTGGTTAGATGTGCAGAATTTATTGCGGGAGGGGCCGGGTAGAATCTGTGATCTTGAGCACAGGCGTAGTGTGTCGGCGCTTTGTATGTACTACAAGATCTGGTCTAACCGCCTGCATCCTTTGAATGAGATGCTTCCTGCACCATTTGTAGCTGGTCGTGTCACTCGTGGTGCAGCCTCGGCCCATCGTAACGTGCTAAGTATTCCAGTGTGTAGGACGTTTCAGTTTAACTGCAACATGGAATGGGTTAGCTGATTCTGTTTTTGAGGGTGTAGGAGTTAGCGGCTTTAAGACTCGTGCTAGTCGTTGGCTTTGTCGGTTAGATTAGTTTTTAATATAACTTTCCGTGATCGTGGTCGCAGTCTGGGGTCTTCGGATCTATGAATAATTTTATTCTCTCCCAGCCTGTTCACTGATTATTACTACTAATAATAATAAGATAGCTAACGTCGGGGCAAGTCTAGCCTAGCGACTAGTACAGTATCGTATCTCTACCCTCCGTCCGTAACATATAAATTGGCGACCTCGCCAGGATCTCCAATTTTTGCCAAACTGAGACTGGTGTTCCGTCATTGCATTACTGTTGTATTCTTCTTGTATTATAATTTTCCATAATTGTGTACCTTTGCCTAATAGTTAGTGAGCAATGGAGACTCAGGGTGTGGCTAGTGAGAAGGTTGCTCCACTACATATTATCTCTGAGCAGGATGCTGCAGAGTTTATTAATTCAAGTCCTAATCCCGAGAGGGTAAGAGCACTGGGGAGAGAGGAATTATTACTTGTTGCACAGAAGTTGAACATTGCCATTGAAAGATCCAACGCATTTTCACTAGCTAACCTGATTTGCCACCATTTATGCGGCACTGATTTGTATGAATTTGTTGAGAGGAAGGATAATGCTTCTGTCGTAAGTGACTTGTCTGCACCTACTGACTTGCTTGAAGCCACTATTGTTCAGAATAATCAATTTGCGAATGACCAAGCTGCGCGTGACCATGAGTTCCGAATGCTACAATATAAGATGCAGGTGGAGGAAAGGAGAGCTCAGAGGGAACTTGTGGTAAGGAAACTGGAGTTGGAGATGGAGAAATATAAAGTGGACCATGAGCCACGACGACCTGTTATGTCAGGGGCGTCATCAGAACAGCACAGGTTGGTTCCTAAGTTTGATGAGGACCATGTTGCTGATTTTTTCTAGAGGTTTGAGAAGGCTGCTGAGGGTAGTGGGTGGCAGAAGGAACGATGGGCAACGCTGGCACAGTCAGTCTTTTGTGGTAAAGCTTTAAGAGCATTTGATGCTCTCAGTTTTGAGGAATCCTTGGATTATGAGAAGCTAAAGTCTGCTGTACTAAGGACATATGAATTAAGACCAGAAACTTACAGACAGAAGTACCGTAATAGTAAGAAACGCCCTAATGAGACATGGATTGAATTTTCAAAATATCAGAGTGACCTATTTCGAGCATGGATAAGAAGTGAGAAAGTAGAAGAAAATTATTGTAGGTTGGAGGAGGGGGTTAAGTTGGAGCAACTTCTGAGCCAGATGGAGCCAGATTTGCTGATGTTTATAAGTGATAAGAGAGTAAAGACAGCTGAGGAAGCTGCAGTGTATGCTGATGATTACGTTTTAGTCAGGAAGCAATTTAAAGTCAGAGACAAAGGGCACAATAAACCTCTTCCAACCACCAATAATAAAACTCATGATAGCGATATCTCCCCGAATTCTAAAAGCACTCATGTCACTAGTCCCAGTCTCCCAGGTATCTCACATGCACAAACACCTACACGACCCCCACACAAACCTTGGACACGAACTGTCGCATGTACATATTGCCACAAAACAGGGCATACTGTAGACAGATGTTGGAGAAAGGCAGGAGTTGTTAGGCCAACTAATTTTGTTTCTTGTGACAGAGCTATTGTCACAGTTTCTGAGCCCCGAAAGGATAGTAGGGATAACTCTGTTTTACCCACTTCTAAAGTTGGAGTTCTTTCAGAAGGAGTGCAGGGTAAAGTGGATGATGTTCCCATGTCTGACGTTACAGGTGCAGTTGTCCAGTCGATAGCTACGGATACTACGGCTGAGGATTGTTATGCTCCGTATCGGTCTGATGGGTTGGTCAAGCTTGGGGAATCCCAGTATTCTGTTAAGATACTCCGAGACACTGGTTCTACAATTACTCTGTGGGTAAGACCGAAACATATTGAGGTGGGTTCCAAGAATTTTGTTTTGCTCAGGGGAGTTGGAGGCTCCCTGACGGTTCCTTTGGTGGAGTGTAGGGTGAGTTGTGATTTATTTAAGGGGACGGCATAGGTTGGAGTGGTGGAGTCATTGCCTGAGCCCGATGTGGACCTGATACTCGAGAATGATTTGGTTAGGGGTGAGGAAGTGAGTGCCCCAGTAATAACCAAGGATCCTGTACCTGCCGAAGTTGTGGAGGAAGAGGACCAAATGAACTTTCCCGTATGTGCCGTGACCCGATCGATGTCAAGGGTGGAGGAGAGCCGGCGTGTGGAAGCAGCCGAGGCACTTTTAACTCCTTCCGACCCACCGGTGGAGGACGTCGACGGTGATGGAGAATCACCGGATGACCTCTCTTTAACTAATCTGTTTTCAGTTACCTCTAGTGAGCAGTTGTCTTTAGAGGGTGTCGATGTTGAGAAATTTAAGAATTTGCAAGGTAGTGACCCAGGTATCCAAGAGTTTAGTAGCCTGGCAGTTGAAAATGTGGGGGAAGAGAAGGGATCATGTTTATATGAGAAGGATGGAGTTTCGTACAGGAGGTGAAGACCTCCTCATGCTAGTGTGGATGAGGGATTGAGGGATGTACACCAGCTAGTTGTGCCGAGTGTGTGCAGACAGGAACTAATTAGGCTAGCTCATGATATTCCATTTGCTGCCCACCTAGGAGTAAGGAAAACACTTGAACGACTTAGGGCAGAATTTTACTGGCCTGCCATGAGGGCTGATGTGTACCAGCATGTGAGGAGTTGTCATACATGTCAGGTTGTGGGACGGCCTAACCAGAAACCATCTTAGTCTCCCCTAATTCCCATCCCTGCTATTGGACCACCTTTCTCAAAGCTAATCATAGACATAGTGGGTCCACTTCCTACTACTTCTACTAGATTTCAGTACCTTCTTACCATATTAGACCCTTGTACTAAGTACCCTGAGGCAATTCCCCTCAGAACTATGAATGTTAAGGCTGTTGTGAAAGCATTGTTGGGGTTTTGTACAAAGTTTGGGTTACCTAAGGAGATACAGTCTGATAGGGGTTCTAACTTTTTGTCTAACTTGTTCCAGCAGACGTTGGAAGAGTTAGGGGTTAAACATGTCAGAAGCAGTGCTTACCATCCTGAGTCCCATGGTGCCTTGGAGAGATACCACCAGACCCTGAAGAATATGATGCAAAAGTACTGTTTGGAACACAGCAAGGATTGGGACAAGGGAGTTCCCTTCCTACTGTTTGCAACGAGGGAAGTACCGCAGGAGAGCCTGGGTTTCTCTCCGAATGAACTCGTCTTTGCACACCATGTCAGAGGTCCTTTGAGCATTATCAAGGAGGCATGGAATAGTGACGTCGACACCAGCAAGAACCTTCTACAATATGTCCTGGAGTTCAAGACCCGTCTGAGTGACACTAGAGAAGAGGCGAAGAAGAATCTTGAGGAAGCCCAAGGGAAGATGAAACAGTGGTATGATCGGAAGGCCAGATGGAGGGAGTTCCAAGTTGGTGATGAAGTGTTGGTGCTTCTACCACTTCAAGGTCAACCCCTGGCTGCCAAGTTTCAAGGTCCGTACGTGGTAGAGAAGAGGCTGGGTGAGACCGACTACCTTGTGAAGACGCCCGACCGGCGGAGATCTCATCAGTTGTGCCATGTAAATATGTTAAAGCCGTACTACCGCCCTTTGAAGACTCCAGTGACAACACAGCATGTTGTGGCTGTGGAAGAAGAAGCTGATGATGTGGCAGATGTAACCTGTGAATTTCAAGAGTGTAGTTAGGTGGACAACGAGGAAGCAGAAACGACTCTTCGGGACAAGGTGTCACATTTACCTCCAGAGCAAGTGGCGCAGTTGTGGAAGCTGATGTCGAACTACGGCAAGGTGTTCGCCAGTGTTCCCGGAAGGACTGACTGGACTCAACACAACTTGGACGTGGGCGAGGCTACGCCAGTTAAGCTGCCGCCCTACCGAGTCAGCCCACGCCATATCAAAGTGTTGCGGAAGGAGCTGAAGTATATGTTGGACCACAACTTGATAACACCGTGTGCAAGTGCTTGGAGTTCCCCTGTGACATTGCAGCCTAAGCCTGATGGTTCTGCATTGACTACAGGAGAGTAAACGCAAGTACCTCTGACAGACCGAGCAAAGCAGGTCTCGTGCTTTGTGGCCGATGGGCAAACGTACCAGTGTAACGTGATGCTGTATGGTATGAAAAATGCACCAGCCGTCGTGGTCTACACTGACACCTGGGACCACCACCTGCAAGTGCTGCAGCAGTTACTGTCTCGCTTACAAGATGCCAACCTAGTCATCAACGTCATGAAAAGCGACTTTGTGTGTGCCCGTGTGCAGTACCTAGGGTATGTGGTAGGACATGGTTTGGTCTGCCCGCCTAGTTCGAAGGTGGAGGCCATACAAGGTTTCAAGAGGCCTCAGAACAGACGGGAACTCAGACGCTTCTTGGGATGTATTGGGTACTACAGGCGATTCTTGAAAAACTTCGCGACTGTAGTGGCACCCTTGACAGAGTTACTTAGAAAAGAGGTCAAGTATGAATGGACAAACGAGTGTGAGGAAAGTTTTGAAAGTGCCAAGGACATACTCGTTCACTATCCTGTGATGACCGCACCTAACTTTGACAAGCCATTCACACTAGCAGTGGACGCTAGCAATGTGGGAGCAGGAGCTGTGTTGATGCAGGAGGACGAGCAGGGGTTGGAGCATCCTGTCTCATATTTCAGTAAAAAGTTCTCCACCAGTCAGAAGAACTACTCGGTTATAGAGAAGGAACTCCTAGACCTGATCCTCGCCCTGCAACACTTTGCTGTGTATGTACCTGCATTTGGACCATTACTTAAGGTGTACACTGACCATCACCCTCTGAAGTACTTGAACAGTTTGGGGGGCCAAGAACCAAAGGCTTACCCGTTCGAGTTTGTCCCTCCAACAGTATCATTTAGACGTACGTCATGTAAGAGGTGTAGATAATGTGATAGCAGATTGTCTTTCTAGAAGTTGAATGTTTTGTTTTTGAATTTTTGCATGTTGTACATAACTTTTGTAAACTTAAGAACGAATTTTCCAGAGGAATATTCTTTCTTGGGTGGGGGCGTGTTACGTGTGCCTGAATTATTATTGATATGTATGTATTGTTATGCTATTAACTTTGACTGTAAGCTGTGAGTTGTGGTAGTGAAGGCCTACTTCTGACAGTGCTGTGTCCGAAGATAGCTTACCTATTTCACTCCATTTTCTTTGTGTACTTATGTTATAAGGCCGAGAGTGTCGTGGCCTGTTATGTTTTCCAGATTCGTACACATCCCTTCCCCCTCGTATGGGTTTTGGTGGGAAAATTGTCCGTTTCCGTTTCTACTGACCACCAATAGTAGTTAATTAATGAGAGCATGTGTGATGGGTATTTAAGTCTATGTTAACGGAACAATTCGGAGACGCGCCTATGATTCTGTTGTAACATGTTCACTCTCTTTGTCTAGCCAACGGTATATAAGCAGGGGGTTGAGCCTGTGGGTTTAGATACTGGCGAGACTTGGGACGACAAACAGTGTGTTTTGTAAGTGATTGAGTGTGGTAAGATTCGGGACGAGACACGCAGACGTATCGGATAAGTATAATTGTATTTACTTCTACATTTTTCTCACAATGAAATAGGGTCACACTCTCTTATATATTGGGGTAACTATTACTAATATTATTATATATATTTGTGATTGTTATTACTATATTATTACTATTATGTTGTGATGCATTAATGTTCCATTATTATATATGCCAGTGTTGTGCTAACTTATCATTATTATTGATTGATTAATTCTGTGCTTAAGTGTATTGCGTTATTGATGTGTGGTTATTGAAGTGATGACACAGTGGTAGTGATTTATTGAGTGATTATTGCAAGTGCATTATTTAATCTGGGAACTCTGTCTCATATTCTGTCATAGTTGGGAATCCTGATTTCATTTATTAATTATTTTAATGTTAATTGTTTGTCTTTGTGTTTGTTCATATTATTAATATATTATAGAAAGTCAGAGTAGTTCTCTTATCGTTTTTATTCATTATACCTGAACCTGGGTATATGTTTGGACGGTCTCTTAGGGTTGTGCTATCATTCTTTCATATAGGCTGGGTTTGTAATTTTACTTACAATTCATAACTTTGATAGTCAGATAACTGCCACCCAGTGCTACTTTATTCTGTTGATAGCTAACGTCGGGGCAAGTCTAGCCTAGCGACTAGTACAGTACCGTATCTCTATCCTCCGTCCGTAACAATATCTAAGTTTATTTTCACTCTCTGATATCGTTATAAAACATGTCAACACAACAACAATAAAGTCACTGTCGTTTTTACGAACATATATGGTAATTACAGGAAAAAAAGAGCTTTGGAAATACGTGCTACCCTCACTACAAGTTCAATACTGGCAAGGCCGCAAGAGGATGGTTGTTGGCCATGGGGTATTCCATACAAGTCCAAAATCAGTGTTGCCACCCGACACAACCATGTCTCACCCCATATGGGGCCCACAATTTAAAAACCTGCACTATTGAGAATTCTTATCACTCGCGGTCCTCAACACTTGTTGCTGGTGGCGAGAATTCTCGTCACCCACGTTTTAAGGGTTAAAGTGGGATAGGTCTAAAGCGACACATCCTGTAGGGATTGTTCTTCTGACTGATTCAAGTATTTGCCAAAAAAAAACATTACTAGAAAATTTTGGTGTTAAGGAATTAATGCATAAAATTTTCTAGTTGTTACGAACCCCTGATGTGTTGTATACGAATGTTGTATTCTAAGGCCGTCTGTACATGTATAAATACAGTCACACATACTTACATACTATTACGTGATCTTGTGTTATTGAGGGTTCATATATTTTAATGGTGGGGGCGCCGATGGTGTAATGGTTAGTATTCTCGCCTAGCAATTGAGTAAACCTGGGTTCGATTCCTGAGTCAGTGGAATTGTTGGACAATTTTTTCAGCCCCCTATGTCCTTGTTCATCTAGCAGTATGTAGGTACCTGTAGGTAATTGACTGACCTGAGAGGGACAGAGAGGGAAATAATTTGTTCCTGGGTCCAGTTGGCCTCCATTAACTCCGGCACACGACACCAATACTCCGGAGTGGTGCCAAGGAACTGATATGAGAAGTACCACATGGGCAAAGTGAAGCTGGCTGTAGGAATATTAAATAACTCGTGTTATTATTATTATTATTATTATTATTATTATTATTATTATTATTATTATTATTATTATTATTATTATTATTATTATTATTATTATTATTACTGTTGTTAACTTACCAAAGGCACATGTGAAAAAGAGTGTATAGTTCCATCGACCTCTGGTACCCACAGCCTCCATCAAGTCCTCGAAGGTTGTCATGGGTCGTGTGTTGTCACTGCCACCTTGATCTTGTGAGTCCCCACTGTCCCCTTCTGCCTTTTCTATGTAGTTGTCTCTTTCGTTGTCTCTCTCTCCTTCATTCTGATAGTTATCTCTATCGTTATCTGTCTCTCCCTCATTCTGATAGTCATCTCTATCGTTATCTGTCTCTCCCTCATTCTGAGAGTCGTTTCTTTCGTTATCTCTCTCTCCCTCATTCTGATAGTCGTTCCTTTCGTTATCTTTCTCCCCTTGGTCACTGTAGAAGTCTCTATTGTTATCTTTATCTCCCTTTTTCTGGTCATTCTCCTTCTCTCCTTGTCCTTGTCGGTGTTGGTGTGTGTCCTCGCCAAACACCACACGTCTGTTGGTCTCATTCGCTGCTCTGGGCACACCAACCATGTCTTCGGTGAAGTACAGTTGGCCACAGGATTCTTACACAGACCATATGGAAAGAGAGGTAATTATTTTAAAAGTGCTACATTGAATGATCTAACAAGTGATTCAGTGATTAACAATATAACAAACCTAGTAATAAAATAACAAACTTAATTATAAAGTAGTATTGCAAGTAGGAAATGTTACATTTTCTGTATGTTGTAAATGATCGTAAACAACAGCGTGTGTAAGAATTCTTGTGACCAATAGTACTTGCTCATTAATAATATGGGACAATTAACTATACATTCGGTACATTGGAACAGCTTGATTCTTCCAAACTATGCCATGAAACAGATCCCCTGTTAGTACCATTACGGGCGTCTGTTGTTGTTGTTGTTGTAGTTCCCCGGACTGTCTGGCCGAGCAGTCCCGAGTCTGGTTGACAGATGCCATGCTCAGACCCCCAAATAGGAGTCAGGGTGTGGTAGAGGATGCCAAATTCCTCATTTCTGGATAGAACCAGCCCTCACCAGTGGGAAGGGGTGATAGAGAGGTGGGACAGCAAGTATGAAGGAAAGAGAAGGAACGTAGGGATACTTGAAGAACTGAAAAGGATTGGCTGGGGCCGAAGGGATGCCATAACCCTTAAAGTACTACCCACGTCACCACAGGCAATACTTCCCTTACGGGGACGGGCGTCTGTTTTCTGGCATCGTTAGGAGGAATCGGGACCTTCCAACTCACCAGGAAGAGAATGTCCCCTTTTAGTACAGATGAGTGTCCCGATATCTCTAATATGCCAGGAAACAAGACCAACCAGAATTAGTGGTAGTCTGTTGCTTGGAATAGTTTGGAGGAATCAATAGATCCAGATTTTTTTTAACCAACAGTGGACAGTATCACAGGCTCATTTAAGTACTCTCAGATATCGAACAATAAGTTTGGCAACCGTCAGTTTATGCATTTATGTATAATAAATATGTAGTATGTAAAAAATAAGACAATAGGGAGTTTTTAGCTCATCTGACGGAAATGACGTCACGATATCAACACCCGCCATGATGGCAGGTATTGGGCCCGTAGAGAGAGTGCAGTTGTGATAGTAAGAAGTTAATTTACACTAATCATCACAATAATGGAGCATTCCACTTACCTCAAGAGCCTTAGTGCAACAGACCATGCCTCTTACCTGCAGAAATCAAGTAGTGCTGGTGTGAGCGTGGATCCATATGCAGTGCCCAAATGTAAATTCAGTACTGACTTTGAGTTCTACCCTCCGGTTACATATCTCGACATGATTGACTTCTTTATTTCTTCACCAAACCCAGACTACAACTACAAGACAATGAAATATACATATAATTCTTGGTTAAACAAGTCTAACACTGTGTACAATTACCTGAAATGAAGTGCTTGGAGCAGAATCGCCAGTTTTCAGGGTTTGATGTCTCCACTCTGGATATTTTCAATGCTCTCATTTTAAAGGTAATTATCCTAGATTAACGTAATTTGGGGTTATTTAGAGTAAAGTTTTGACAATCTAAGGTAAATATTATCGATTTTTCCGTTATTTCATGGGTCGTCGTAAAAGAAAAATGCATTGCTATAAAAAACTATTATAATTTCATAAAAGTATCGTGTGTCAAGGGTTCAGTTTATGTCGTTATGGTCACCTATTTCAGGATCTAAGGACATTTGGCTCAATCTAAGGTAATAATCATGAGAACCCTGGATATTCTGAACAACCACACACTCCGTCTAGTTAGCATCTTCTCATGAGCTTCTCCTTGGGTTTTTACCACCTTTGGGATCCGAAATCTTGACACACCAGGAGTCTTGTCTGAGTTACCGCATGCTACAATACAGCAGTAATTTCGCATCTTGAATTTTGTCCGAAAAGGAGGTAAGTATTTAATTAAAAACATACAGCTCCCTCCTGGATATACAAACTGCCCTCTCATTGTCAGGGTTACCAATATGAGAAGTTTCGGGAGGCGCTAGACTTACTAATAAAAAACGGTATTTTTAATAAAAGGACGACGTATACTACCGACTTTTATAAATGAATATTTGCTTTTTGTTACACCAAGATTCTGAAATAATAAAAAGACACCAATAAAAGGCGCAACAAAACTTCTACTATATAAAACACGCTGTCTGTTTGTTTAGCCGCTATGCACGCCATAATCTTCTTACCGAGAGTAATAATGTTTACATACGTGTTATCGCTGAAACCTCAGGAGTGTCCACCGCTTACTAAAAAAGATGATTTTCAATGATTAATGGGGGGGGGGGGGGCTCGAACCCATGCAATAAGGACCCTGGAACCGTTTCTTTGCTATTCACGGTTCCGAGTAGATACCGCCAGAATCGGTTCTCTAACTTATTACCCTCCCAAACCCCCAATGCATGCTCTCTCTCTCTCTCTCTCTCTCTCTCTCTCTCTCTCTCTCTCTTCAATAACTTTCCTTATACAAACACTTTCAGTAAAACACACGTTAATGTGTGGAAACAAATTATATGAAAAGTCCTCACTCAGGATTCGAATCCTGAGTATATACTTAGGTTATTTCGACTTATCATAAGGACATTTGGTGGCGTAGTGGTTAACGGCTTGGTCTAATAATGTGATGGGACGTGGTTCGAATCCTGACAATTCTTTCTTTATTACATTTTTTCTTTATTCCTTCCTTCCTTTGTTTATTCCTTTATTCGTATATTATAAACAATTCAGTATAAAATAATGTTACTAATTCTGTGCGTGCGTGAAATATAGAGCGAGAGAATGTGTGAGAGAAAGAGTAATTGTGTGTAGAGAGATACATATAATTATATAGAGAGATAGAGATAGATATAGAGAGATACGAAACTCTCGCTAGATCACTTTAAAAAGATTTAAATGGAGCCCCTAAAGCACTAAGTTGGCAACTCTTTTCCTTGTAAACAAAGCTCCTGCCGTAACATATTGGCCGCCGAGCGTGCCGTGACGTCACAGTGACCTCACGCGAAAGCACCCTATTGAATTAATTAAGAGATTAGTATCATCGTCTATTACTAACCATAATATATACAGCGATGTACCAGAAATATCACTGATAGGGAAGGAAAAGTAAGATATTGATCAGTTGCAAAGATTTAATGCAAAATAAATACCTTAAAAGAGGATCAAGACACTCCCCCTTCCTCCCTTTACCTTATCACACCCACCAGATCCTTAACTCCCCCCTCTCCACCTAATCCATTCTCCCCCTCCGCTTCCCTTAACTTTAACCTCCCTTCCAACCCATAATTCACTCACCTAATCTCTGCTTAACTCACCTTCCTATATGTTATGTATTCTCTCATATGTATGTATGTTATGTATTCTCTCTTACATATGTATGTTATGTATTCTCTCATATGTATGTATGTTATGTATTCTCATATGAATGTATGTTATGTATTCTCTCTTATGTATGTATGTTATGTATTCTCTCATATGTATGTATGTTATGTATTCTCTCATATGTATGTATGTTATGTATTCTCTCTTATGTATGTATGTTATGTATTCTCTCTTATGTATGTATGTTATGTATTCTCTCTTATGTATGTATGTTATGTATTCTCTCTTATGTATGTATGTTATGTATTCTCTCTTATGTATGTATGTTATGTATTCTCTCTTATGTATGTATGTTATGTATTCTCTCATATGTATGTTATGTATTCTCTCATATGTATGTATGTTATGTATTCTCTCTTATGTATGTATGTTATGTATTCTCATATGAATGTATGTTATGTATTCTCTCTTACATATGTATGTTATGTATTCTCTCATATGTATGTATGTTATGTATTCTCATATGAATGTATGTTATGTATTCTCTCTTATGTATGTATGTTATGTATTCTCTCATATGTATGTATGTTATGTATTCTCTCATATGTATGTATGTTATGTATTCTCTCTTATGTATGTATGTTATGTATTCTCTCTTATGTATGTATGTTATGTATTCTCTCTTATGTATGTATGTTATGTATTCTCTCTTATGTATGTATGTTATGTATTCTCTCTTATGTATGTATGTTATGTATTCTCTCATATGTATGTATGTTATGTATTCTCTCTTATGTATGTATGTTATGTATTCTCTCTTATGTATGTATGTTATGTATTCTCTCTTATGTATGTATGTTATGTATTCTCTCATATGTATGTATGTTATGTATTCTCTCTTATGTATGTATGTTATGTATTCTCTCTTATGTATGTATGTTATGTATTCTCTCTTATGTATGTATGTTATGTATTCTCTCTTATGTATGTATGTTATGTATTCTCTCTTATGTATGTATGTTATGTATTCTCTCATATGTATGTATGTTATGTATTCTCTCTTATGTATGTATGTTATGTATTCTCTCTTATGTATGTATGTTATGTATTCTCTCTTATGTATTCTCTCTATTCTACTTTGATAATAGTATACAGGCATTGTGTTGTTGGTCGAATTACAGAAAGGGAAAGGGATATGGTATATTTTTGGTACATTGGAGTGCCTTCATTGCTCCACACTATGCTAGGAAACAGGACCAGAAAAAAACAAAACTAATGGTGACCTGTTGCTTGGATTAGTTTGGAGAAATCAGTGGCTCCAGATGTTGCTCAGTTGAAAATTACTAATAATGATTTTAATGTTGCTGATTTGCCACTAGAACAAATGTAAGTGTTCCCTTTATAACCAAACATATTACATTTCCCTGTATGCAGTCTTGAAGGAGATATTACAATATTGGTAAATCTATATTTACTATATTTATTCATTTCAATCAAACACCAACAATATTTAATTAAACAAGTAATAAATTAATTTCCACATACATACACTTTCACACGAATTTAATGCTATCTAGCTAATATCACAATAAATCGAGAATTACAGTACTAGTTTGTTTTGTAACGGTCTTCGCTGATCCTGCTTAACGTCATCGAATGTTCTCCTGCCATTTTTCTTACGATTTTCTCACGGAATTCTTTCGATAATCCTATCTTACGCTAATTCCAATGATTAAGCAAGTCTAACACTGTAATTAATTATCTATAAGGTGCTATTTCAAGACCTTCCTACTCAATCATGGTAATTACTGTTCAAATTCAAACTGACATTGAGACGAGTTCGGAATATCTAAAATTTAAAGATCGCTACATAGACTTTTAGTTAAAGACTGTACTCACACCCGTTGCATTTTTCACTGTCTATTCACACTGTATCACTCGTAATTACGCACCTTCTTGGTAGACCCCAAGGCAGCCTCGAAGGGAAGCCGGCTCACCTCTCCTAACCTTATATTCAAACAATGGGGAATTTCTGGAATTAATCCGCTAGATGTCACTGCTGTGCAGTCAGTTTATGCGACATGAGCTAAAATATTGTTTTTAAAAATCCCATCAGCATACAAATGCATAGAACCTTGATCATTATGATACTTTCGAAATCCTGCATCGACTTTTTAATAACCTGTATGGATAATTTTGAGATAAGTTGGTTAAATTAGATATTTTTGTTTCGTGATTATCGACCTTCTGCTTTCGATATTTAAAGTAAGGCATATGCCAAGGCTAAAATCTATTTATTTGGACAATACAAATAAATATGATTAAGACTGTACTACATATTATGACTTAACATACCCAGTAATATGGTAATATATAGATATAGTTATTTTTGTGGAGATTTAGCATCTCCTTCACCAAGTGAGCGACAAGGCAAAAGTAGCCGAGCGAGACTCAGTGAGTTGGAACCAAAACAAACATTTGAGAGCCTGAGACTGAGAGTCCTCACTCCTCAAGAGCTCAACAATCAACTTTATCAACCATGCCATTATCGTGTTGTGTCCCTCAATGTGTTAATAGACATGGGGGCCACAAATTCCCCAAAGAAGCTGGACAAAGGAAACGGTGGATAGTTGCTAGAACTTCGCCAGCACATTCGAGTTGCCTATTCTCAATTGAAATATGTATTTCAATAAACCAGGAAGTTGATCTATGTAATTCGGAGTTTTAACTATCACCTGCATGTTCTTTTTATGTTTATTGTTTTTTCATTTACTTTTTTTCCAATCAATGGTGTACCTGTTTGGTAATCCCGAGATAATCTGAATGCCAATTTCACCAAAAAATCAACTTAACTCCTTTTGATCACGAATAGTACTATTTTACTTGTGTTTTACTACTTAGAAATAATTGTGTAGAAATATGTATCATTTAAGCTCGATGCCTTTTTTTGTGTGTATAGAATGACTCTGAAGGAATATTTTATTTTGCTTGTGTGCGCGATGAACCGCCGATTGTGATGCCACCTGGTGGCAACCACGAGTTTAGAAAATTCCCCATTGTTTGTTGCAACCATATAATAATTAATCCTGAAACCTTGTGAATATTGGTATCAATTACCGACTTATATTGACTTTGGGTTATCTCTTTGTCAGCGATACAAAGGACTAGATAAAGGAGAAAACAAGGACGAGGAATACAGCTTAATATGCACTCCCGAAGATGTGAGACCAAACTAAGGCTGTACGGCAAGCTGTTGTCATTACGTTACATTCCATCACTACAGCTGGTGGCATATCTGGTCAGCATTGCCTGGTGCCACACGAACTTGTTTGAATGCATACCTATGCTGACTCTGTTACATCCTATATTATTATACACGTCAATCATACATACAATTCTAATTAACAACGTATAAATAATTTCCTATTATTTTGTTTCCACCTCATGATGCGTATACAAGCACGCAAAGAACCTGTCTTCGATACGATTATTTCCCTCGGTAACAACATCACCAGGAAGTACGAACAAATTCACAGTTGAAGGACGCTACGAGTACAATACACTTATTTCGAATCAGCAAGCTTCATCCTCCATATTCCCCAAGGGGATGGGAGGGGAGTACAGTTGACAGACTGAAATAACAAACCACCTGACTGACTGATAGTGAACCGTTAACAAGTCAATATCAATATATAAATTTTGATAAATAGGCCTTAACTTTGGGTAAAATGGGATCCATCATAAATCAAAATACATTAATATATATGCCATGGTAATTTAGAATAGACTGTGAAGTAACTGATAGAATATTGTGAGGTTGAGGCTGTATACGAGACGTATTTTAGTATCTTGAGGATTTTATGATGGTTGACTTTGGGCGAAGGGACTAATGGAGATGGAATTCACATTAACACACCTATGTATTGATTATTAGCATTGTCATCATATTGTTAAGAGTATTCTCATATATAAGTATTGTTCGATATCAAAACTGTAATGACATCACATGGCATCGGTGTCTATAAAACTTGACATATTTCATGAAATTGCTATACTCAATGATAAATGTGTTACAACAATAATGAATATATTACACAAAATTATGAGAACCACAATTATCCATACATTACTGTATATTTTATTGTGAAAAGAATATACTGTAGAACGGAATGAGACAATCGAATCTATCTTGCAGAATATAGGCTTATATCTAATGAAGTGAAGGTTCGAGTCATGTGAACCACAGTTCCCAATACACACACACACACACACACACACCAAATCTTGTAGCTTTTGCAGGCTTACCAACTTAACACACGGGAGACAAAATAACTTGTTCTACATTACATATAGTGTATTATTAGATTACAAGTAAATTTCTGGCCATAACAAGGAAATCATTAACACGTAGACATAGTAGAATAAAGCTAGTTACTATTTGTGAAACATATGATAATCAGTGGTGACATTATATTTTATAATAGGCTACAAACACTTTGATAGATATTGTTAACTTGTATATAGCATTATAATTAGCATATAAAAATTGTATATCATTACAAAAAACATAGACACTTACTTTTACATCAGTAAGACTGTTAATTCAATTACGGCAATAAGGAAAAACAAAAGAATATAAAAATAATAATAAAAAAGATATGTTGCTCAAGTATCCATAACCACTCTGTAGTTTACGAATAAACGTAATGATTGAATAATTGTCATCTCGTTCCTGCCACACGTGTCAATATCCTTAGGATATTTATTCAAGTATATCAAGGCTACAGATGTTTGTGATTTAGTTACACAGTTGTTTAATACGGTACTATATACTAGGGTCATTTTAGATACGAGGTAAATATAAAAAGCAAGAAAAACGTCCTTTGTTATACAATTTGGTAAGGATGTAATATATTATAAATTATCAACATATGAGGAGACCAGGATTATACGTAACGAAAAAGAAAAAAAAAAAAAGATTTGCTAATGTTCGTAAACGTGTAAATATGAATAGAAGAAGGGAAGCTTAAGCAGTTCAAACTGAACCGAATGGTGTCAACTAGATGGTTCAATAAGATTCGAACCCCCTCCCCCCTCTCTCCCCTATAACTCGCCGGGTAGAAACAACCGTGGATGTGCTTGTTTGGATGATGGTGGTGTTTCCCTTCCATTGCTCCCCCACTTTCCCCTTCCACTACCCGAATATGGAGGATGAAGCTTGCTGATTCGAAATAGGTGTTTTGTACTCGTATATGCACAGGAACACACACAAGCGAAGCGCTGTAGCCACATTAACCATGTCGGGTGAGAGGGTGGTCCAGGCGGATTTTTGGCAGGGTGTACAAGCGGAAATTTCCACAGTTGCCTGACTTAGCTATGCTACGACATTATATTATAATATGTCATGAGCATCGACTTGTGACAATATAACAAAATCTCGAATATTAATTTATTTACTTGTTAGATGGGTCAATTCAAGTTACCTGCAGGTGTTCCAAAATGTTGAAAACTACAGTCCCTATAGAAAGGACGGTATGGGAGTCGGACGAAGATAGTATAGTGTGGTGATGGTGAGAACAAAAGAGAACTGTTGTGGTGTAGTTGGGTCTGGTCTGGTCTGGAGGTGATGACTGACTGACTGAAGAGAGAGAGAGAGAGAGGCACTACAGTGACAATCCAAGCTGGTTTAACATGTGATAAGATCAGAGTTGTGGGTGATGTTACGTACACACACACCATACCAGAGTTTCCTGTGGAGAACTTACACACACATACACCAGATTACAGTTGCTAGTGAGGAAGTTACATACACACACAGACACACGAGCGTTCAAACTAATTGTCTATGTCCAGAATATCATATATATCAACTGCATGGTATACTTTTGGCAAATCAGATCAGATGACATGATATGGAGTGTTGATGTTTTCCAACAGTGCCCCCGTATAACTATTTAGGCCAATATCTTCCCTTGCATGTTGTGTTTATATCTTCTATCTGGGTTTACCTCCGTCATCATTCTTCTCTCTCTTCCTCCATATATTACTTAAATTTTTCTCTTTCTCAATATTATTTACTTGAAAAATAATCTTCCGACGATATTTTCTCCTTCAAAAATAATCTTCAGAACAATAATATCATATGAAAACGTGAAAAAATAATAGTCAGCAATTTGTTTGAGTTATTCATTTGTATAGCCATGGCTGATAGTGCTTGACCAGGGTCCAAGGAGTGTTGGTGAGCAACTGAACAGAGTTCGAACAAGTGAATTTTTCAAACCATTCTCAACGTTGAGAGAGGTTTAGAAGACTCACTTTTTCGAACTCTGTTCAGTTACTCTCCGCCACTCCTTGTATACCCTGGTCAAGCACTATCAGCCATGGCTGTACACTCGCGGTGAAGAATTGTTCCCTGATCCCTTGGCATGATGAATTACAAATAGCTGAGCTTTGATTATTCTAACCACTGTGTGTTGTCAGGAGACTCACAGTTGTTCAAACCTTCAGAACTAGGCTGTTTGCGATTCATCTTGCCAGGGGTAGTGCTGGTGACTGTATTATTTATTAATTGGTTAGGTAACCCGGTTCCCCCACAGATGTAGGAGTGATAGCAGTATCTCTTGTGGGCCGTTTCAGTTTCAGCTACAAAAATTGACAACCTATTACCACACTACGAATACTTAGTTGCATCTCGTATCGTACTGTGTGGTTGCATCTCACAACATTTCATCACAGATTCTGAGGCTTTTTTAATATCAATGTTCGTACTTGATTTATTATAGAATATTCAATACACTTTTCAAGAAACCTCACAGTACTTGCAGTACTTGTTCCAGATATACCAACATTGAACTTCCACCTTAATTTAAGATTCTGTGATGTTTTATTGTGTATGAGACCTGGTGGCTTCTGATGCATCCGTGGTGTGTCAGGCTACAGTGTTGGCGTACAGTCTCCTCCACTCCCGCTTTCACCATTTCAGCTCTGCCAACGTATACACCCGTATTGTGTGAGCTATCAATTCCGACTCTCGAATCCGAAACACCTACCAGTAAGAGTAAGGATTGATGGCAGGTGTTTCGGAACTGGTAGCTCACACAAGGCAACGCTGAACTGGTGAAAGCGGGAGTGGAGGAGACTGTACAGTCGGCCACACTTCTGGCTGTTACAGACTCCAGGTGTCTAACGTTGCATCCCTGACTTTCTGAATCATAGGCTCGAAGATTCTCAGTGGTGAAGAGTTTGTAGTACTGACTGTAACAGCCAGAAGTGTGGCCGACTGTACATACATCTCTCATCCTGAGGTGCGTCTGTCATTACCTCCTCGACGAAGCAATCTTCTACATCTGTTGGGTCAATGAAATGTAGACCAAATTATAATTTCTCAGTCTCAGTTAACACCGTGTGAAGCATTATGACACACCGAATGATACTTATTGACATAGGGAACGAATGGGATTAACCTTGCCGCTCATTTGATAATGGTTTATTAGTGAGGTTCCAACGCGGTCACTTTTCGAATCCGCGCTTTTTATATACGCCCCAGTCAGGAGGGGCGCGATATTATTGTCCACGACTGTACAACTCTCACAAAAATATGATGCTCCCATCGCCCTGAATAAAGCAAAGATTGTAAGCCTAAACGATTGCTAGCTTACATTGATACTACAAAATACCCGTACAGTCGGCGGCAAAAGTCCTGCCACCTCACCTGCTTCACCGAGACGCCCAGTGTTCATGGAGTCGAGAAATACACACGTTTTATACACTTAATAATCTCGAGTCTATGAACATCACGTGCCTCGGTGAAGCAGGTGAGGCGACAGGACTTTTGCCGCCGACTGTACATTAAGGATATATTTTCACATCAAGAGATACTGCCACCAGCAAATTTAATACCATCTCATAGCGAGTTACTAGACTAGGATTCATTTTCTCCAGCCCTCCACCTCTACCTTCTCAATTATTATTCTATAGATGTGGGCATACAGTAGGTATACTCACGGTATAATGACTATAGAGAGGTATGCGCAAGGCGAATATTATTGGAACCACGGGCTTGGTCAGCCCCTTTTGTGACGTCACGTAGTCAAGTAAACATTCTCGGTTCTGGTGCGGTAGATGTGATCCCTCTGTGTTTTCGCCTTAATTTATTTATATATTGACTCATTTGTGCTTCTAACTTACTTGTTAAGGGGAAACCAAGAGTCTGTGCAGTATATGGCTGCACATCTGCCAAGAACAACAATCTAAAATATCATATATTCCCAAAAAATACAAACCTTGCGAAAGCATGGCTCCATAACTGCTGTCGGCTTGATTAAGTCAATATTGAAACTGCCGTCATTTGCCAAAGACATTTCAGTGCTGCCTAAAAATTATGCAATTTAAGAGTAGAACTTTTGGGTTGTGAAATGCCACGATATGTGAGGAATTTAAAAGAAGACACAGTACCTGATCAATATTTGCCACTACCATAACACCAGGATATTGGTCTTCATCAACATGAAATGCCATAATAACTTGGGAGTGCGGTGGAGAAGGCTACAGGATTTTTTATTAAAAGAAATATTTAGAGGTGGTTTGGTCACTAGCAGAGGATGGAACATGATATAGTAGCCTAGCCTATACCCAAATGGGTGTCGGTATGAAGTAAAAGTTAGTTAGGGAGATCATTAATAATTTTAGATTTTGAACCTACCCAAAATTTATGAGATATAATAAAGATTAGATCAACAGAAAAATAATGGTAATAAATAAATGAATTGTTAAGCTTTGCAGACTCCTTTCGAGTGTATCCGCCGTTCAATGTGTCGGTATGAAATGTTGAACATAAATGATAAGTCCCTATATATTTTAAACTCCTACCTACTAATGGCGAGAAGGATGTATTATAATTACTAATTTATCATTTATTGGGGAGAGAGACTACTGAGAGCAGAGATAGTAGCTTTACTACGTGACGTCACAACCCATCTATGTTTTGAGCGTTTGGGAAGACTTCCCTCTAGTCTAGGGCAATGATTTTAAGGCTCCCATGCGCCTACCTCTCTAGTCCTTATACCGTGGGTATACTATTATAGAGTACAATAAGGTTCTGTGGTTTACTTCAGAGTTGTGTGTGTGTTGGAGGGGGGGGGGGGTGTTCCTGCCTATCGATCAAGGCCGTCGTCAAGATAGCTGCTTGCTTCCCGTTCTATTCTTCCCTCCCTGCCTTACCCCCTCACCCTTCCTGACTGACCTTGAAGTTATGTGTGTTGAATGACTGTTAGGGATAGGGGGAGGGTGGGTTGGTAATTAGGGAATGAGTGAGGAAAGGTGATGAGGGAATTAAGAAAGGGAGTGGAGATAGCAGGGTATTAATGGTGGGGAGAAATATGTAAAAGAAAGTACAGAAAAAGGAAAGATTAAAGTAGTGGGATGGAAAGAGAGGGAGATGATGAACGGGTAGAGAAAGAACGAGGGTGGAATGAGGGAATGAAATAAGTGGAGTGTGAGAAGAGTGGTGGAGAGAAGGATTACCGAGGAAGGATGAGAGAGAAAGAGAACGAGTAGTGGGATTGGACGGGAGAGAGTGTACAGTTGGCGGCAAAAGTACTGTCGCCCCAACTGCTTTATCGAGACATGCAGTGTTCATGGACTCGAAAAATATGCACTTTTCTATACCTAATAATCTCGAGTCTATGAACATCCCGTGCCTCGGTAAAACAAGTGAGGCGACAGGACTTTTGCCGCCGACAGTACATTCTGTCGATGCATGTACCCCACCCTCGTTCAGTTACTCGCAGTTTTAGCCAGTAAAACCTGGAGACTGGAGTAGTAAGCAAGGTTATCTTACAGTGTTTGTGATTGGTCAATCTAATATCTGCTGTACCCCTGATTTCTACTCCAGATTTTACCAGCTAAAACTGCGTGTAACTGAACGAGTGTGGGTACTAACTCAACCATAGGTACAGCTCCGGACTGATCAATGGTCCACACTTCTTCCACCCTTGCCTTGGTGTGGGCCTCAACGGATATGGTATCACTGACAGGTGGAGGGGGGAGGGGAGAAATGTGGGCGGAGTTATATAGGGGGGGTAATGAGGGAGTCTTTACCACGTAGCGTTGCCAATGTTGAGCCATCCAGAAATTTGAATCCCGAACCACTTGTGATCATGGATGTGAACCACTCACTTGAAGGTGGTAGGAGAGGAGGGGTTGGGTTGGGGAGAGGGGGGGTAAAGCTTCACCAGTGATCGAGATGGAGAGAATTATTGGATCAAGTAGCTAAATGTTTTCTTCTGTAATCTAAATCCAACTCTGATGCTGCATTCCATGGGATATTCTTTATTATTTGAAATGAATCCAAATTTTACCTAATATAATTAACACGACACCAGTTTTTGATGACTAATATATCAAGCGATGCACCACCTACCCAGTGTTAAGTTACATTTCAAGTAAATCCTTTATTTTTATCCTGTATCATTCATGACATTTTCTAAGAAACGTCTATTGTGTAACTGGTTACCAAAGGATAATAGTTATAGTGTAAGATGTTAATTACCTAATTACTACTCCATCTGTTCTTCCTCACCCCGTCCTCCCTTATTCAATTCACTGTTTCCTCTCCCTCCATCCCACCATTCCTTTACTCTCCATCTTACCACCACCACCATCATTCTGTGTGTTGCTGCATAATCTGTTAATGCGCAAACACGACCACAATAGAAATAATAGTGATATCTGGTATGCAAATACAATCCGTTATATATGACGAATATATTTATTATCTTTATTTATTTATCTGAGGTCAACATCTAGGCCAGCCATTCAGACGCCCAGTGTTAGTGAACCAATCACAACATTTAGAGGATATTGTGTCACAACTATTGTTATTACTAATTAAAATTGGGAAAACTTGAAATAAGACATTTATTGGTTATTGTTTACATGACTTTGTCAGTTTAAGTGAAAGCTCCACAAGTCCTCGTCACGAAGCATTCAAACCCATAATCCAACTGGGACTGTAGGCACCACACTGTAAATGATGAACACGTTGGTGTCATACAATCATAATAACTTAATATAACCGTTTGCATTAAACATGTGTAATGTTTGTTTTGTTTTCTTATTATTATTATAAGCACCTATATATGTATTGCTTTAGACCCTTAGCCACGATGATATACAGTATATACACTATTTATATACACTTCTATGAAGATATTAAGGCTTGAAATACTGTAGATTACATATTTCATTTTATTACTCATCAATTTGTTGCTAGTATCGTGTTCAACCACCCTCCTTCTCAATGACAGCCTGCAGTCGCTCGGGCATTGAGGCACCATGCCTCCTCACTGTATAATATATATGGTTTTCCCCGAAAAATCTCCCACTGTGTTCTGGTGTGACGTAGCAAATCTGCTGTGGTTCTCTGTCGTTCTGGCTCCCACGTGTTAACGATAGAACCTCATACATTTTCTATAGGGTTCATATCGCAGTCTAAAATAGACAAATCTATCACCTGCAAATAATCATGAGCAGCAAACCATTCTTGAACTTTCCTGGTCATATGGATAGGGCATCGGTCGTGTATAGGACAGATAAGGGTGAGTAGTTGAAAAGATATTAAAAACATTTAGAATATGTGCTTCATTATATTGCATTTGATCGATCTATTAAACAAAGACACTGTCAGTTGTTCACCCCCGTAGAGAGATACTGATTATAATTATTATCCTTTAGATATTAAACGACAAATAACGGAGCCGAGACAATTAATTTTCTGTCTTCAGCTTTAACTGTATTCTTTTCACCCCTCATGCTGGTAGTCCCCCTCTTTATCACCTTTTCTCGCCGTAAATTAACTTAGTACCTATATCTTTCAGAAGGCAAGGAAGGATGAGAGAGAGAGAGAGAGAGAGAGAGAGAGAGAGAGAGAGAGAGAGAAGACAGGGGAGAGGAGGTTGTGTGAGGTTGCCAGTTACTTGAAAGATATAGATATTAAGTTTATTTTACGGCGAGAAAAGGTGAGATGTTGGATTCCGGCAAGGTCGAGCGCGACACAGGTAATCCCATCTTCAAACCTGATGTCGTGTTTGATTATAACATCAACATGAGACTCGTCGACAAATCAGACATGATGATCAGTACAATCGATTGCCTGAGAAAAACTTGCAAGTGGTATAAAAAGGCGTTCTTGCACCTGATCGACATCTGTGTATTGAACGCCTACATACTCTACACCCAGCAACATCAAGGCACGACCGTCACCCTTCGCCAGTTCGAGAAGACGGTCGTGAAGGAGCTGCTGGTGGAGTATGGAGTCAGAACACCACAGCAGCAGGCACGGCCACCGGCAGGAGGGCAGCTTGACAGACTCCAGTCAAGAGTTTGGGCCGAGCGCCACTTCCTTGACGACCTGCCTACCCTCGCGTCAGGCAGGTCAGGCTTCCGCCGGTGCTATGTCTGTATGCACACGACACGTCGGCCCACCAAAAGAAGAGAGACTAGATACTGGTGTACCGGGTGTCAAGTGCCACTATGCCCCGGGAAATGCTATTCTGAGTATCATACCTTAGATGATATATAGATAGCATGAAGTGTGGGAAATGAAGTGACAGTGACACTTTTATTTGTATATACGAGTGTATGGTGACAGTGACACAATAGTTTTAGTGAAGTGATAGTGACACGTTAGATATAAGGAACTAGTGCAGTGATAGTGACACGTTAGATATAAGGAACTAGTGCAGTGATAGTGACACAATAAGAAAATACGGAAGTGAATATGTGATAGTAACACGAATTTATTCATTCAAGTGTACATTTTATTATTAGTGCGGTGATATAGACACAGGACGAGTGTATTTTTACTCGTTATTACTCCCACACTTCATCCCGGGGCACTAAAACCACTCTGGAATGGTCAGCAAGCCACACAGTAGAGGTTGCAAGTAGGTATAACACAGCGCGGTAGGCTCGTAGCGACGCGGTGAGGAGGAGTGTGCAGCCACGCGCCCGGCACCCTAGCCACCGCCACCCCCACCAGTCGAAACACTTCACGCTTACCGCGCAAAACATGATCCACTTCAACTCGCCCTATCTCCACAACTACTCATCGTACAGCCCTCCCGATGGTACCATTGGAAAGAGGAAGAGTTGAAGGTATGTAAGATACTATTTTGAAGTTAGTACACTATATAGGTTAAGAGTGTGAGCGTTGTGAATATAGGGTAAATCGAGTTATTTTGACGCGAGCGGCTGGGTAGAAACGTCGAGTGAGCTTACCCCCTACCGGACTGCAGGGGTTAATGCCAAAATATTCTGTATTTCATTATAGTACACTGGGCACACTAAACAGTAAACACACCTACACACACACAAACTAAGGCAAGTTCGGTTACATTAATGACATATCATACACTATGTAATTACATAACACGCACACACACATACTTCCTTATATATATTAAGAAAAAAGTTGTTACATTATTGACATATTAAATCGAGTTCCTTTTTATCATACAAGGCCTCCTGTATACACATACAAAGTAAAGTAAATTTTGCTGTATTAAATTACACAATATTTTATAATATACACACACACACACACATACATACTCTATATATATACACTAAGCCTGCTTTAACATCCACCAAAATGTGGATATCGGATTAATACAGCATCTAGGTTTTTATCTTCTAGTAGGAATTTGCATACTTGAATTAAATCTTGGTCCTGAGGCAACAATTCTCTCACTGGGGGACACTCGAGACAATAGTGTTGGAGATAATTAGCGTTAGGTCGGTCACACAGCTTGCAGGTAGAATAGTGAGGTACGTCCCCCACCCCACCAACCTGCCACAGAGGCCTGTATCCCAGTCGAAGCCTTGCACTCACAATGTTATGTCTACGAACCATGAGTCCGTGTCGGCGATATCTTGGTTGAGAGAGACGAAAGTTGTCGTAATGCTGTATTGATACACTGTGAGCCCGTTCAGCATTCATACGGTTAAGGGTAGGGAGAAGAGAAGCCGAGTGTATTATGCCTTTATACCAGAAAAGTGAGGGTGTAGCATCATCAGGTAGTGGGAGTTCACAAGCAGCTTTAGCTAGGAGGTCCACCTTGTCGTTGTTAACTATCCCAACATGGGAGGGAATCCACAAATATCTTATGCAGAGGGAGAGTTCCTGAGTTGTGACCAACTGATGTAAGATCTGGTGGATGAGGATGCGGTGTGTCGGTAGTACAGATGATATAGCTTGAAGGGCAGACTGAGAGTCACATATTATCACTCCATTTAGTTGCCGCTGACAGAGCATTCTTACAGCTAATAATAGTGCCTGTAGTTCACAGTATGTGGAGCTGGAGGAGTCAGGCAACCTGTGACCAGCCCAGTCTCCTTCCGGTGGGTCCAGATTTGATGAGTAGATGGCACAGCCCGCACTGCCACATGGTTGTACAGACCCATCCACATAGAGGTGGTGCACAGCTGGGACGGAGGAAGATACCGTGGCAATATGCTCCAGTGCTAGTTGTTTCTGAAGGAGTGGTGGGTCTTTCTTTGAGGTGGGTGTGTAGGATACATGAGGCTGGGGAATCTTTCATGGAGGCGGCCCATGATCAACCTCTTCCACAGGGATGTCGAGATGAAGACGCTGCAGGGTGTATCGCACTATGTTGATGAGGGTACAAACGCCAGGACGAAGTGGAGGGCGGGGAGCAGCAGGGTCAAGTGTAGCCCTCAAAACATGAGAATAGTCCGGAGCAAGATGGGGAGAGTGGAGACACTTGACACTGAAGCAGGAAACATTTGCGTGTATTCTCTCAACAATTGAAGGAAGATTAAGTTCAGTCAACATATTCACTATCCTAGTAGAGGTTGAACACCCAAGAATATACTGCATCACTCTGTTCTGGAATTTTTCTAAAGGTTCTAAGCAGGTCCTCGAGAGTTGACATAGGGCTGGGGAGAGATAGTCGATGACTGACCGAATGAAGGTAACGTATACAGTCCTTGCCAATAGACATTCCAGCAGCATTATTTGTGAGCCACTTGAAGGGAACAAAACGTTGTTCTAGCCGATAAAGGAGGTCTTGGATGATAGGATGTACAGCTCCGGACTGATCAATGGTCCACACTTCTTCCACCCTTGCCTTGGTGTGGGCCTCAACGGATATGGTATCACTGACAGGTGGAGGGGGGAGGGGAGAAATGTGGGCGGAGTTATATAGGGGGGGTAGCGTTACCAATGTTGAGCCATCCAGAAATTTGAATCCCGAACCACTTGTGATCATGGATGTGAACCACTCACTTGAAGGTGGTAGGAGAGGAGGGGTTGGGTTGGGGAGAGAGGGGTAAAGTTTCACCAGTGATCGAGATGGAGAGAATTATTGGATCAAGTAGCTAAATGTTTTATTCTGTAATCTAAATCCAACTCTGATGCTGCATTCCATGGGATATTCTTTATTATTTGAAATGAATCCAGATTTTACCTAATATAATTAACACGACACCAGTTTTTTATGACTAATATATCAAGCGATGCACCACCTACCCAGTGTTAAGTTACATTTCAAGTAAATCCTTTATTTTTATCCTTTTGCTTGCATAAATTTGAAGGACTATGGGTGATAAGGGAGAAAGGCCTATGTCATTAAAACTTTCAAAGAACGAATGAGAAGGTTAAAAATATGAGAAACAAAAGATAAAAAATACTACAGAAGGCAAGGAAGGAAGGGGACGTGAGAGAGAGAGAAGACAGGTGAGAGGAGGTTGTGTGAGATTGCCAGTTACTTGAAAAATATAGGTAGAAATTTATTTATTTTACGGCGAGAAGAGGTGATAAAGAGGGGGACTGCCAGCATGAGGGGTGAAAAGAATACAGGTAAAGCTGAAGACAGAAAATTAATTGTCTCGGCTCCGTTATTTGTTGCTTAATATCCAAAGGATAATAATTATAATCAGTATCTCTCTACGGGGGTGAACAATAGACAGTGTCTTTATTTAATAGATCGATCAAATGCAATATAATGAAGCACATATTCTAAATGTTTTTAATATCTTTTCAACTACTCACCCTTATCTGTCCTATACACGACCGATGCCCTATCCATATGGCGAGGAAAGTTCAAGAATGGTTTACTGCTCATGATTATTTGCAGGTGATAGATTTGTCTATTTAAGACTGCGATATGAACCCTATAGAAAATGTATGAGGTTCTATCGTTAACACGTGGGAGCCAGAACGACAGAGAACCACAGCAGATTTGTTACGTCACACCAGAACACAGTGGGAGATTTTTCGGGGAAAACCATATATATTATACAGTGAGGAGGCATGGTGCCTCAATGCCCGAGCGACTGCAGGCTGTCATTGAGAAGGAGAGTGGTTGAACACGATACTAGCAACAAATTGATGAGTAATAAAATGAAATATGTAATCTACAGTATTTCAAGCCTTAATATCTTCATAGAAGTGTATATAAATAGTGTATATACTGTATATCATCGTGGCTAAGGGTCTAAAGCAATACATATATAGGTGCTTATAATAATAATAAGAAAACAAAACAAACATTACACATGCTTAATGCAAACGTGAGGTCGAAGTATAAACTTCAGGTTATAATAAGTTAACAGTTATTATAATTGTGGTTATTATAATTACAGTGTGGTGCCTACAGACCCAGTTGGATTATGGGTTTGAATGCTTCGTGACGAGGACTTGTGGAGATGTAAACAATAACCAATAAATGTCTGATTTCAATTTTTCCCTGTTTTAATTAGTAATAACAATAGTTGTGACACAATATCCTCTAAATCTTGTGATTGGTTCACTATACTGGGCGTCTGAATGGCTGGCCTAGATGTTGACCTCAGATAAATAAATAAAGGTAATAAATATATTCGTCATATATAACGGATTGTATTTGCATACCAAATATAACTTTTATTTCTATTGTGGTCGTGTTTGCGCATTAACAGATTATGCAGCAACACACAGAATGATGGTAGTGGTGGTAAGATGGAGAGCAAGGAATGCTGGGATGGAGTGAGAGGAAACAGTGAATTGAATAAGGGAGGACGGGGTGAGGAAGAACAGATGGAGTAGTTATTAGGTAATTAACATCTTACACTATAACTATTATCCTTTGGTAACCAGTTACACAATAGACGTTTCTTAGAAAATGTCATAAATGATACAGGATAAAAATAAAGGATTTACTTGAAAAATAACTTAACACTGGGTAGGTGGTGCATCGCTTGATATATTAGTCATAAAAAACTGGTGTCGTGTTAATTATATTAGGTAAAATCTGGATTCATTTCAAATAATAAAGAATATCCCATGGAATGCAGCATCAGAGTTGGATTTAGATTACAGAATAAAACATTTAGCTACTTGATCCAATAATTCTCTCCATCTCGATCACTGGTGAAGCTTTACCCCCCCTCTCCCCAACCCAACCCCTCCTCTCCTACCACCTTCAAGTGAGTGGTTCACATCCATGATCACAAGTGGTTCGGGATTCAAATTTCTGGATGGCTCAACATTGGTAACGCTACCCCCCCTATATAACTCCGCCCACATTTCTCCCCTCCCCCCTCCACCTGTCAGTGATACCATATCCGTTGAGGCCCACACCAAGGCAAGGGTGGAAGAAGTGTGGACCATTGATCAGTCCGGAGCTGTACATGCTGTCGAGCAGGTAAGCCTGGAGTGATGCGCACTGGTGTTCCTAGGTACAGGTACTGTGTACAGGGCGGGATAACACTATGTCCTGCAGTGAACATAGGAAGTGTTACAGGGCCCCTTGGGGAAAAAACTCTACTTTTGTCCTGGGAAAGGATGAGGCCACAATTGGTGGTGGAGGTGGAGGTGGCGGTGGCATATTGGCAGCAAGGGAGATGGCAGTACGGGAACGTCTCATACAACCATGCCACACATTGACTCCAGGCTCGTGACACCGGGGGCATTTCCACTTCGATGTGTCTGGGGCGGGTTGTGGAGAATGTTCTGAAGCAACATCGTCGGTAGAAGGCTGGGAAGGAGTCCGGTGTGGGCATGTGCGGGTTGAATGAGTACCAGCACACTAGCCACACTTATCAAGCGTAGCTTGGCAGTACCGGGATATATGCCCAATACCCCAGCACCTAAAGCACCAGGGCCTCTCATCACTCATCCTTCTGAATTCGCAGGGTGGAAGGCAAGGAAGGAAGCTGAAGCTGTATTCTAGTGATGGTGGGTGAGCGAGGCTCCAAGTGACTACAAGACGATTGATGGGAGTGTCATGTTGTTTGAAGCGACGCACTGCGTATACGCCTGGAAGCTCCTTTGCCAGGGAGGGGTCAATGTCAACAGGGTAACGAGTAACTAAATATGTCGTGTATTTCATGGGCCTCTCAATCGAGTCTTGTACAGCAAGCTTCAGAGACAAAAATTCTCCTTTTGTGGCACTTTCAATGATGCTTGCACGTTTCCGTGAAATATAGATAAACCTTGATGTAATGGCAGCCATTTTCACCTCCGCCAACTCTCGATCAAGGGAAATGCCTTTGTGATTTCCGACAGCCAACGAAGTTTAACATCCACAGTAGGGTTATCAATAAACATAAGTTTAACATATTCACTCCTTGGAGCAAATGCATCTGTAGGTGCTCTGTTGATGGCAGGGATAGGAGACGAATCAGGAACAGAAGAGTGTGTCTTGTCAGCATACCTAGAAACCTTGGGAGCAGGAGAAGGTGAATCGCTCGTATCTGATGTCTGATCTATAGATCGCTTGGAGGTGGATGCTCGAGGGGCAGGTTGGTGTCAGGGAGAAGGGCCAGCATGCTGAGTGTGTGATTCCAGTGGGGGCCAGTGCCTGTCAGCAATATCATCCTCATCACTAAGGAGTAGATCAGCTTCTACATCGGCAAGGGAGGCAGGTCCAGAATAATTCATATTTCCTGATGTGGTAGAATGACTCCACACACGAGATGTAGAGACGGTGTCATGACAACCCCACACGTCACACACCCTTCACTGCGCATGCGCAGACGAGAGAAACTTTTGACAGGAGGGGTTTGGCTTGGAAGGTGACTTTTATAGCAGTATTACGTCTAAGTTCAATGGTCCTCTATTCGTTTGATACACCAAAATGGTCTCTAGTGCTTACTATTAATGTCGGCTAAGGCTTGAAGGCTGCAGACAGCTATAAACCCCAAGAATTCGTCCAAAACAGGAGAGCTCTATCACAGGTGTGTTTACAGTCAGGCCAGTGTTGTCAGATCCCCAGAGAGAGAGAGAGAGAGAGAGAGAGACAGACAGAGAGACAGATAGAGAGAGTTAGACAATCCTTTCATCCAAACACACACACACAGACACAATCCCTCCACACACACACACACACACACACACACATACACACATTACTACCTACTACCACTAGACGCTCCAAGACCAACACGGACAACAAGACGATGTAACAAGCTACAACCTATCAGGGCCAGAACTGAGAGATACAAGAAGAGCCCCATCCCTACTATGACTAACATTATAAATAACATGTGAACACACACACACACACACACACACACACACACACACACACACGATAATCCAGCCTAGCCCTTTCCTACCTGACATCCAGTAATCCTCACCAGACCTCACACCTACAGTCCCCCACTCCCAGATTCCACTATCACACACACACACACACACACACACACACACACACACTCTCTCGCTTATGTATATACTATTTATTATGCTCATCATTATCATGCTCATTCCCATAAAGTATTGTCACAATGTATATTTTCAGCCCTATGGCTGCCAAACCAATCAATAAACCGTTTATTATTATTATTATTATTATTATTATTATTCCCCTCTCGAGCTAGTAACAATTACTTTCAGAATGACATGGATAGTGAGTGAGACGTATTATTAGTAACGGGTTAGAATCGTACGTTTGGCAACTACCGACACTAGAGCGCCAAGACACCACACACACAGCTTGTTTAAAATGACGTTTGATAGTATTCACTCTTTTGAAGATTTTAAAGTTATTTTGTTATGTACCAGCATCAAAATTATACCCATAGAATGGTTAAACAATGTAGTTTCTTAATCTAAATAGTGTAAATTATTATTATTTACCAATTCTCCATATTAATCTAATATATCAGTACGAGCATAACTTTTCACCTTTTCTCCATGACAGTCGTATTTATTTTACCTGTAATATCTTTCTTAATAGGGAACTGAACACTTTTTGCCATATATCAGTTAAAAGCTGAGAAAATTTGGCCTCTAATGAAGTCTTAAAAAACACAGTAAATGTTATATTGTGGTCATATCCCGTTGGTGAAGTGAAGTAACGGTCAACAGATTATTCGTGTTTACATTATGCGTGATTATCACCTATATTTTGAAGGCAATTATCTCGCCTAAGTGGGCGTGGCGCTTTTTTGGTTGTAACACAGAGAGAAATAATAGACAGAACAGTAAGTACTTTCGTATATTACATCCTCAGACAGAGTGAACATTCTTAATCAGTGTCATAATACAGCAAAGAAACACTTTTATTACGTAAGAGATGAGAGGTTACCTCACCAGCCATATCGAAAGATGCTTGTTCTTCCAATTCATGAAAACTTTATTGATTGTATTCAGGTACTGATGAAACTCAATGTACATATAGTGTTTAAATATGATGATACAGATCGAAAAACTCTCATCAAGAATAGTCCAGAAAATGACTCTGGTGTAATATATAAAATTCCATGTACGGACTGTGACCAGTTTTATACAGGACAGTCTGGTAAAGATTAAAAAACTAGAGTATCACAACATAAATATAGCATCAAGGTGGGACAACAAAGTAGTGGATTATTCCAACATAAAGCTATCAATAATCACCATATTAATTGGGCTGGCTCTAAAGTTTTAGCTAAGGCAAAAAAAAATTATGAAAGAAATGTAATCGAATCTTGTATGATTTTTAATACAGTACTCCCTCGTTATCGACGGCTTTATTATCGACTGTTTCGATTATCGACGGATATTATCCACGGACTAGCTATTTAGTTTAAAAGTGAAGAGAAGTGTTCAGTACTGTTACTTTACAAATGTAAATACAGTATTAAGGTTTTCGCAGACAACTCATGAATGAAATGAGTCGTAAGCATGTGTGGTGGTGGTAGTGGTGGAGGTGGTAGGGGGGAGAGTAGGGGGAAGGGAGGAGATAGCGTGATATCGTTTGTTTACATTTTATTGAGCATATTTTGGTGTTTCCTTCTTTCTCTGTTCGAGAAAAACCTTCCATCTTGATATGGAAGGATATAACCTTCCTTTTTGTAAATGCACCACCTGACATGACTGAGTGTTGAAGCTAGTGGTTAATAACTCGTAATTACTAAAGACGAGCGAGTGACAAGGCAGGCTAGGCACCTTGGCTAGGCCTATATTCCTTTGCCCTTGAGCTAGGGTGAATGGAGACTGAGGGTAGGGGGGGGGGGGGGGAGGAGCGCGGGAGAAGTGGTGGCAACACAATCCCAATAGTCCGAAATTTTTAAAGTGGTAATAAAAATGTCAATTTTGGTGTCCGAGTGGCCTATGCGGGGATTTTCCAGGTGTATTGTCACATATGCCTATATGATTCACATACAGCTGGGCCATCCACACTCTCACACCTATTAGGCGTACCTATGCGCAAATTAATATTAAGTGGAAGTGATTTTTCAAAGAAAATTACCAAAATTAATTAATACAAACTAAGGAATGTTTGTGCACGAATGAAAATTCAACGAGTTTTAGTGATAACTGAAAATTTCACCCCACTCTTCTACACTCGTCATAAGCTAAACCCCTTTATAATGAACAACTTATCAATACGGGCATTTTTCATACTTTTAACACATATCACGGTACAGACATTTGATATGGTGAAAAGTGCAAGTGATTGTATGAGAAAACTACGAAGAATAATTAATATAAACTAAGGAAATGTGATTGTATGAGTAGAAACTCATGAATTATTGGTGTTAACTGAACTTGTCAACTCGTCACGCACTACACTCATGCTATTAGGCCTAACCTTTTAGAATGAACAACCTTTAAAATCATTCATTTTCCATACTTTGGGCTCAAGTTTAGAGTTATTTTTAGTCACTATAAAAAGCTGTGTATGGGAACCAGAGATACGAGTGAAAGCACACGTAGTTTTGAGAGTGAGTGTACAGGCAGACAGTCAGTCATACGCATCAAATTTAAGCCCTCGGATATCTCTGATCTTCTGATAATCTTTTTCCATATCTGTATTTGGAGGTCCAACTGTATATATAATATACATATTGTACAGTACTTTAATATTTTATGTTTATGTGTAAAGGATTTTTTTTGTATACTCTAATGTGGTATCGACGGATTTTATTATCGACGGCCATCTTAAGAACCTAACCCCCGTCGATAACAAGGGAGTACTGTACATATGACAGAAATGTGAATTTGAGTTATGGTCATTTTAGGGGCGATAAAGTGTTGACAGATATGGTAACTAAGAGATTCCCGCCAGACTAATCTGGACAGATGAGGTGAGGTGAAGTGAGGTGAGGTTTCTTTTAGCTCCACCTCCAGGTAAGTTACAATATTAAATATACTCCGACTATACCCTTTTATGTTTCACTCTGTCTGAGGATGTAATATACGAAAGTACTTACTGTTCTGTCTATTATTTCTCCTGTGGTTATTTTGCATATATATATATATATATTTATTCTGTAGATATTCAACAGATCCCCAGGCCACGATAGACGACCATCCCTCACGCCAGACGGAAGAATGGACTCATAAATCCGAGAAAACATGTAAAAAAAATTCACCCTAGCAAAGTTTAACAGGTCATAATTATAGATATTTTTGAGGTTAGTCAGTGGCATCATTCTTTCTTTCCCGCCCTGTCTTCATGTAGTGAGTCACAGAGCAGAGGTTTTTTTTTCTAGTTTTTTTTTTTTTAATTAAATGTGCCGTAGCGTCAATCAACAGGTAGGCAACAATACATACGGAACCCATGAGAAACTAAATGACTATAACCACACACACACGTACTGTACAAAGCATAGGTGTGATGCAATGGGCCATATTCAAGAACATACATTGGTGGTGTATACAATGGCGACGTGGTACTGGTCAGACGATCGATATATAAACAGACAACAGAGCCATCGTACCGGGACCATCATAACATCGTAAACACCACCAATGTTCTTGCCTACGACCCAAACACATTATTACCACTATATACACCCAAGATCTACCTATAATACACCAACCACTTTTACAAAGACGATATCGATATTTAGTATCATAATTGACTAAGTTAGGTTTAACACTTTGAGTTAGACAAAAAATTGAAAAATGAGGTAAAAGAGTCTTACCTTAACTATTATGCAAATTTATTATTGTAATAAATAATCTGTCTGAATGGGTTAGAATATTTAGCTTCGGACAAAAGCTCACTACAAGGCAATAAGATCTCCACAAATTCTTATTAGGCCCCCTATACTGTAACATTCAAGAATTTTGAGGTACCAGTGGTTTGAATCCCACCGCTTTTTACAATAAAAAAAATGACACACCAGTGTATAATACTCTATCCTTATACTGGATCAACCCGGTCTGGAAAAAAAAGGACTGAGTACTGAACTTGCCTTGCGAATACCATAAAAAAAAGAGTCATACAAAGGCAAGTCCAGTTCCTCGTCAGTAAACGCTGCCACCACCAAACCACAGGTTGATCAGAGGAACCAAGCTATCATACACTGGATAGGTAACGTACCCTGAACCCCAAACACGTGCGTAAGCAACCCAGAATTACTTTAACGGGGGTTCGATCAGTGTCTTAAATCAAGTCAATATCAATCTAAGGAGGAACACAGTCTATTCGTATAGTATACGGTATCGGTGACAGAATACTCAACTAATTATAAACTAGTTTATTATGTACATTCATTAAATCAATTTCAGAAAAAAAACGATATATATATATATACTTCCCTAAATTCCCAATCCCCCAATCCTACCCCCAGCTGACACTAGAACGGGGACAAATCCCGCGTTTCGCTAGTGACAGAGCTAAACAAACAAATAAATAAAAATAATACACTTCACTTCCTAACTAATAATAAAAAAACACACATACACATACATAGAAATTATCAATAAGAAAAAAAAATATATGGCCGAAACAAATATATTTTATGAATTTTAACTATGCCAGCAATCTCAAATTATTACCATTCTCGTACACCAGTATTATAGCTATTCAAGGGATTGTGCTTTTATGGCTGTTCACCACGGGAGACGAAGAGAGACTCTTAATAATACTATTAAATATTTACAAAAAAACCTACCTCCTGTATTAACACTTGTAGACACTTGTAGCAGTAATAATCCAGTAGAGTTACCTTTTCACCACAGGAGACGAAGAGAGACTGATTGTGAGCAACTGCTTCACTTCCTTCTCACTTCGTCTCCGTAATTGTGGGGCATCTACTCGTGAAAAACTAGTCCCCTAGAACCTATATTTATTCCGCCAACAGAAAATGGCTTGTCCCCTTTTTGGGACCCTACACCTCACTTAACTAATGTTCTAAGTAAGTTACCAGTATAAATGCTGGTATATCAAGAGAGTGAAATTAGTGATTATACATTAATTAAAAACATCCTAAATAACATACATAATAAAATGGAGGTGTTACACACGTCCCCTCTTCCCTAGCTTGAACTTACAGTGAATATTAATTTACATATTTTTCTAATTCAATTCCCCCCCCTAATATTTACATACAAACCATTTGCCACTATCGCTATACCTTATTAAACAACATCAGACATTATTCCCTCTAACTTGTTGGTCAGTGTTGATAAACTGCCAACTTTACTTACAGTCCTTAGACTGCCTTTCTTTCCCGCAATAGATATTAGTGACACCTCGTCCCAGTCAGACTCCTCTGTCAAGTCCTTAACCCCGGGAGAACTTCAATAAGGTTCTACCGTCACTAAACCCATCCGCGATTGTCCCTAACAAGATCTGAGTATACTTACATTCAAGTCAATCATTCCTATTTTCATTCACTCCTCCATTCAAACCTCAGATCCCGCACGGTATGACAACCCGGAATGCAGTAAGTGATACAGGGGCCTTGACAAAGGTTCTGACTGTGTATTGGAAGAGCCCTATGGAAATGTAGGGTGTATACTCCCCACCATCCTTCTCTTCCCATTAAAACTAAGTGTCCTTTAACACCAACAATAAAAAAACAACAACTATGAGCTGGGTTCCTAGCTCGTACATTAATGTTGCCCTGTGTTGACTTCAGGTTATACTAAACCATGACATTATCCAATGTAACTTTCCTACTTTTACCCTATTTTCTATTAATTTTTCATTCACTGTTTTCTAAGTAACATTATTTTTTCTGCCTTGTTTTCACCTCATTTTTCTATATTTCCTCCAGAAATCTCCTTGGAGGTCGTCTATGACCTAGAGAAAGTACAATATCCTCATCGTCATCATCTTGGTCGTTATTTTCTATTAATTCCCCTAACTGTACTATTAGGTCACTGTGGCTCATATAGGGCTTAATTTTTTCTGCAGCCCTCTGGATGTTTTTCCCTGTAAATGGGTCCTCTAAAATATTTATTAATCCATCCCTTATGACTTCTGCCTCGTCATAGGGTCCTTTCTATTTTTGGTTCAATTTGGCACAGGTACCCGGTATTATTGTTTCCTGTTTTACCCACACAAATGTTCCTAGTTCTACTTTTTCATTTTTCCTATTTCTATTGGCGAATGCCCGATACCTCCTGAGAGATACCGTACTGGCTTCTTGTATTAGCCGTTATAATCTCCCAGCGTCGTTGTGGTCAGACGTGATGGTCGGTAGTGGGGCTGTGATGTTGCGTGGTGGATGCCTTCTGAAGAATGCGACATACGGCGTCACCCTGGTACTGCTGTGGACGGCTGCATTCATTACTTTTTGACACTCGGCCAGCAGGTTAGGCCAACGTTGTGGATAGCCCTCACACAACTGGGCCAACACCGTCTTCAGGGTCCGGTGCATCCTCTCGATCATCCCGTTAGCCTGTGAATGATACGGCGTGGAGAAAAGCAGCTCCACCCCATGCTGGTCTGCCCAGGTCCGCATCTCGTGACCAGTAAACTCCTTGGCGTTGTCACACAGCACCGATCTAGGTCCGCCAAAGTCTGTAACAAACTGGGTTAGCCTAACAACAATTCCCTTGGCATGCTTAATTTTTAGTGGGTAAAACTTGGTGTACATTGAAAAGTGGTCTATAATGGTTAGAATATATCTATTTCCATCTGCTCCAGAAGTCATATCAGTGAGGTCTATGGCAATTCTTTCTAATGGTTGTATAATAGGTGGTAATTCTTTATATTGTTGGGAAAGACCCTTAGTGTATTTGAATTGCTGGCAATTAAGGCATTTTTTTATATATGTCATTACATCAGATCTTAATGTTGGGCAATAATACAATTCTTCAGCTTTCTTAATAGTTTTGAATTGTCCAAAGTGTTCTGACTGATCATGGGCTAATTCTAATGCTGTTCTGATCAATGTCTTAGGGACTACCACAGTATAAAAATAGCTGTCATCTACATAAGTCTTTACAAAATAGAGTATTCCCTCATTCAGTTCGAAATGGTCTAAAGTGGCACGGGCTATTTTCAGCCTGGGCACTTGACCTCCCTCAAAATACACAATTAATTCTCTCCATGTGTCATCCTGTCTTTGAGCTTGCTTAAAGGTTTCCTGAGTTAACCCCAACCATGTAAATACTGGTGGTCGTGAGATTACCCGCACTGGCCTAGATAGTTGGTCAGCCACGACATTATCTTTTCCTTTCACATATTTAATTTGATAATTGTATTCCCTCATCTCTAACATCCATCTGGTAACCCTTGATGATTTAGTTCTACGTCTAAAAATACTGGTTAGTGGCTGATGGTCTGTTTGTATTGTGAATGTTGTTCCCCACAAATAATGATGATAATGGACAAGCCAAGACCACTGCCATTGCCTCTTTGTCGGTGACACTATACCTCTTCTCACATGAATTAAATCCCTGTAGGGGGGTATTGCCTATATTAATTAATGTGGGCAATTCTTACAGGGCTTTGGCGCCCCTTCGGCCCCAGCCATTAGCTTTCATTTTTTTAACTGTCCCTCTTTTCTTTTCATTTCCTTACTGCTTGCTGTCACACCTCTCTATCACCTTTTTCTGGCGCTATAGGACCTCGATGTTGCGGCGCCTAATAACCATCAATCAATCACATGAATTAAGTTTCTTCGAGAAGTAACCCAATGGTCCGACTGTCTCGTCTACTTGTACTTGATGCAAGACCCCTCACTAGCGTCTGTGACTAGCACTAGTGGTAACTCGGGTTGGTATTCACCCCATTTGAACACAGTGCTAGTTCTTGTAAGATTTGTTAATGGTGTGGCAATTTTTGAAAAGTTTGGCACAAAGCTACGGTAGAATCCACACATACCGATGAAACGCCTCACTTCTTTTACATTTCTGGGTGGTACTTGCTTACTTATGGCCTCCAAATTTTTAGGATCTGGCAAAGTACCATTCTTGGATACCTTATGTCCCAGAAACTTTACTTCTTTTTTCACAAAATCACACTTAGTTAGATTTAACTTTACCCCCTGTTCACTGAATAATTGAAATAGTCTTTTAAGCCGCTGCATTAAGTTGGAAAAATCATCCGCCCATATGATCACATCATCCAAGTAAATTTTTACCCATCCCTCACGTAACAAAGGTGATAATAACTGAGCCATTTTCCTTGAAAATATGGCTGGTGCACAATTTAAACCAAAAGGTAGCCTTCGAAACCGGTACAATGATACCCCATCTGTGAAAGTGGTTAAGTTCCGACTTTTTTCATTCAGTTCTATCTGGAAGTATGCATCTTTCAAATCTAAGGTTATATAAAATTGATGTCCTGCTGCATGTCCTACTAAATCATCTAACCTAGGTAATGGAAACACATCTACCGTTAAATGCTGATTAACCCGTCTGAAGTCCAGACACATTCTTTTGGTTCCATCTGGTTTATTTACTAACACTATTGGTGACAACCATGCTGCACTAGAGGGTTCGATCACTCCTCTTTCTTCCATTTCACTTAACATCTTACCAATGGTTTCCTTTGCATGTTCGGGATAACGATACATCGGGGATCTACATGGGTTCGGATTTGCGACCTCTATGTTGGCGGGTTCTCCTTCAATTTTCCCCAATTCTTTATCCCCTAGCATAAACAACTTATCATGTGTTAGGACCACTTGTGTTAACTGTCTTCTCTGTTCATCATCCAGATGTTTCCAATTCTGTTGGTTAATTAAAAGTTGTAATCTTTCCTGTCTAGTCCCTTGTTCCGTTACTGTATCCTGATGTGGCATTAATTCATTCTTTATGGTTATCATATTTATCGGGACCTTAAGCTCTACATTTATTAAAGAGTCATCCTCAATAAGGGCAACTATGGTATTTTTCTTGATCAACTTAGATATTTTGGTGGTGTTATCTTGGGTAATGGGAATAGTTCCTTCCGCATCTACCGTTACTAACAGGGGAGTAGTTTGTGATGAACTATTTCTGTGGGGCCTAATCAGTAGGGTGGTACCGGGTGTCTCACTCACTTCCACACGTATGACATTGGCTTGGTGTGGTTCCATATTTACATTACTCTTCACATTCACTTTCCGTCTACTACTGTCCATAATTTGAGCCTTGGTATGATCCCTTATTTGTTGAATGGTTCGTCGTCATAACTGTATATGATTCACCTGGTATGGTGCACCTCCCCAAATCATTTCCTTATCCTTACAATTCCAAGTCAAGTTTGCCTTACTAATTATTTCACACCCCAACAAAATTTCTCTATCCAAATATGAATCTGGTACTACCGTTACCCACTGACTACATACTCCTTGATCTCCTACATTAACTTCTATTTTCACCATACCCAACACTTTAAGCAGCTTTCCCGTAATTCCTACAGGATTAGTTCTACCCTTGGTCGTATCTATCTGTAACCCTAGTCGCTTAACCGCACTTCTTTTTATCAAGGTTATGACACTACCTGTGTCAATAATAGCTGCACACACATTTCCATTCACTATAATATTTATCACTGGTGATAATTCCTCCTTTGGTTTTGTTAGGTTCCTGGCTTGATGGTAATAATTAGTATAACCTGTATTATTATTAAGACCTGGCCTATACTGAACCTTCCCAGGACAGGCAGGACTAGTGCTCCAACAACCAGCACGTAAACAATTAAAACATTTTCCCTTCTCGGGTTTACTTCAGCAATTTTGCAAGTCATAAGTGGTCGTTTTACAGTAAGAACAATACCTAGGAGTTTGAGGTTTATTTTCAAATGATATCTTTTCCACCTTTAATGCTAACTTTTCTACCAGTTTTGTTAACTTATACATTTCACTTTCTTCCTTCTTTTCTACTTTAGTTTTGTTATTTTCTTCAGCCATTTGTATGTCTACCCCTGACAACATATTAGCTGGTTCAAGTCTCTGTGTCAACAATAATCTCTCATGTTCCACTCTTTCAAGGAAATCTTTTAGGGAATTTGTTCATCCACAAAAGATTCTAATCTTTCCCTACTGATTCTTGGGAAACCTTGTAACAACTTCCGTTTTATTATCCTATCCCTTGAGGGTAGTTGTTGACTTTGGAACTGTCCTTGTATTGCTGCATAGTGACATTTGTATTGGTGGGCAAATGTTTGTGGGTTTTCTGTCCACTCGTATCTGAATTCATCACCCTGGCGCCATGCCTGGTCAAAATTTAACTCGACCTTAAATTCCCTCGTGAAATATGTTTTTAACTCCTTCCATGTTACTATCTCTCCCCGTTTCTGGGCCGTGTGTATCAAGACTGCCAGCTCATTGTCTATTCGAGACTTCGCTACCTCTACACGAGTGCATGAATCGCCTGTGCACCTTTCCACTGCTTCAAAGAACATTTGTAGCCTAGCCGAGGAATCTAAACTCTGCATTGTATCTAACTCAAGTTTTGGAATATCTCGGGGTTTAACCAAGTTGGTATTAACACTTGTTGCAGGGTTTGTTACATTAGGATTATAGGTGACATTTGATAATGGAGGTTGTAATATAGGGTTAGTATTTGTGCCAAATGTTACGGGTGGTTGATAAACGTGTGTGGCAGGCAGGGAAAATTGAGTATCTATTCGAGAAGGTATAGTGGACCACTGTGAACGTGAAGCTGGTTCGGGTCTCCTCCATAATGGTGAGGATGGAGGTGTAACTTCCCTCTCTCTGACACGAACAAACTGTGTCTCTCCCGACCTTTCTAACTCACTCACAAGTTCCGTTAAGTTATCAAATTGTTCCCCTATGTTTTTCAACTGATCTAAGTCTTGTACCTTCATCGCAATCTTAGTCATTTGTTCCGTTATTAGTTTCAATTCCCGCATTTCGAATCTTACCTCCCCATCTGAATCCGTATCAGCTGTTTCCATTTCTCTATCATCAACCACCACTTCACTCATTTCTAACGCTTCTGCCATGACTTTCGCTCGCACGCCACTGCGTGTTATCATTCTACTTGTTATAGCCTGTATTTTCCTTTACCCCTCTTACGTTAATTCCCACCCCCCTGTTACTTTACTTTTCAAACCTATTTTTCCAGTGCCCTATTACTTCTCTAAACTTTCTCTCTCTCTTCCTTTGTCCCTCTCTATCGTAATGTACCCCGTCACTACTCAAATGCTGTTCTAATTCCCTACTATTGAAATTTATGTAATTAAGCCTATTTGCATTTGCCAAAATGTTATTCACTGATTTCTTTATTTTCTTATATCTCTCACTTGCAATTGGTCTTCCTGATCTATAAATTCTACTTTCTATTTCTACTAGTATTACTTTGGACCCACTCTCCTTTTCTATATTTTCTGCTATTTCTAAAATTTCTTCTGCCAATTTCCTAGGTTGAGTATTTTCCTTTATATCATTACTTCCCAACCACAATATAGTGAGATCATGCCTCCACCTACTAACACTCCACAGTCTTTCATCACTATAAAATGATTGGGTATGGGCACCGGGTGGCATATTAGTCAAGTCTGGAAGAGTATACTTCATAGGGAAAATTAGAGCCAATCAGAGCTCGAGCTGGCTGTCTGAGCCAATCAGCGCCTGAGTTGCAGTGTTACCATCTCACTCTCTTTCAAACATGCATACACACACATACATTCTCTCTCTCTCTCTCTCTCTTATACACACACATACATCTCTCTCTCTCTCTCTCTTATACACACACATACATCTCTCTCTCTCTCTCTCTCTCTCTCTCTCTCTCTCTCTCTCTCTCTCTCTTATACACACACATACATCTCTCTCTCTCTCTCTCTCTCTCTCTCTCTCTCTCTCTCTCTCTCTCTTATACACACACATACATTCTCTCTTTCAAACACACACACATATTTCTCTCTCTCACACACACTATCCCTCTCTCAATATTATTATTATATCACACACACATACACTATCTCTTTTTCACACACAGTCTCTCTTTCTCTCTCTCTTACTCACACACTGTCTCTCTTTCTCTCTCTTACACACACACAAACACACACTCTCTCTCTGTCTTGTACACACACTCCTTTTCACTCTCTCTCTCACAAAAACACACACACTCGCTCTATCTCTCTTTCACAGTATTATTATTATCTCTCTTTCTCTCTTACACACACACTCATACATCTCATTCGATCTCTACCATACATACACACATCTCTCCCTCTATCTGTGTGTGTGTGTTCACCCCTCGCTGGCCCCACCTCACCCTTCCCCTCCCCTCCCTGCATCCCTAGAGGCGGGTAGAAAGAGACGGTGTGAAAAAGAGAGTGTATGTGTGTGATAGAGCGAGTGTGTGTGTGTTTGTGAGAGAAAGTGAAAAGGAGTGTGTGTACAAGAGAGAGAGAGAGTGTGTGTATGTGTGTGTGTGTAAGAGAGAAAGAGAGACAGTGTGTGTGTAAGAGAGAGAAAGAGAGACTGTGTGAAAAAGAGATAGTGTATGTGTGTGTAAGAGATAATGATAATAGTGAGAGAGAAAAAAATATGTGTGTGTGTGTTTGAAAGAGAGAAAGAGAATGTATGTGTGTGTATAAAAGAGAGAGAGAGAGAGAGAGAGAGAGAGAGAGAGAGAGAGAGAGAGAGAGAGAGAGAGATGTATATGACTATGTGTGTGTATAAGAGAGAGAGAGGGAGAGATGTATGTGTGTGTGAGAGATGTATGTGTGTGTATAAGAGAGAGAGAGGGAGAGATGTATGTGTGTGTGAGAGATGTATGTGTGTGTATAAGAGAGAGAGAGAGAGAGAGAGAGAGAGAGAGAGAGAGAGAGAGAAAATGTATGTGTGTATGTATGTTTGAAAGAGAGAGAGAGATGGTAACACTGCAACTCAGGCGCTGATTGGCTCAGACAGCCAGCTCGAGCTCTGATTGGCTCTAATTTTCCCTATGAAGTATACTCTTCCAGACTTGACTAATATGCACCCGGGGGCCCATGGCGTTAGGCCCCTGGCAGAGGGACCGAGTCATCCGTCCGGGAACCCCTGCGCCCCAGGGGGCACTGGCGTTAGGCCAAGGGACACCAGGCCCGCTGTTTGTATTCCCGGGGAGCCGAGTTATCCTCCCGGTGGTGCCTTTTTGCGCCTGCAGCCGGGGGGCCATGGCGATAGGCCCCTGGAAGGGCCAAGTTATCCGCCTAAGGGACGCACGGCCCCGGAGGGCACTGGCGTTAGGTCCCTCAGAGCAAGACTCCACGTCCTCGTAGAGTGTGTCGGTATAGACTTATCAACAATCGATTCCCTGGTTATAGTAAATATTGCACCTTGGGTAATACCCCCTTTTATTTGTGTGGAATCCTGTTTACCAGGGGTTAAATCCCAGGTGCCGGAGGTGGAGGTACACCAGAGGTTTCGTGAGATAATTGTCAAACATCTTTCTTATTTCCATCTATATACCGACGGGTCCAAGACGGATGAATGTGTGGGTGCGGGTGTATGGTCGCATGAATGTCAGTTAAGATTCAGATTGCCGAATCATACATCTATTATTCTTGCTGAATTATTTGCTATAGATAAAGCTTTGGATTTTGCCCTTTCGACGACCCACGATAGGATAGTCATATTTACTGATTCATTAAGTTCACTTAAAGCTATTAAATCTTTGAATACAACTAACAATGAAATACAGGGTAATATCATTAGTAAGCTATTTAGTGCCAATAAATTGATCAAGTTAATATGGGTACCATCACATTATGGTATCTATGGTAATGAACAAGCTGATAAATTAGCAGGGTCGACTGTTGATCTGGACCTTAGCATAGTCCGTACGGATCTCAGGTGTTTTGTCTCTCTCATAAAATCTAAAATTCATCTCCTGTGGCAAAGGCAGTGGACCAGACTAGACATCAGAAATAAAGTCAAGCTTCATATTGAACCCTGGGCTACGTCATCCTGTCGTAGTCGCAGGGACGAGGTGGTGTTGGCTCGTTTAAGGGTCAACGCCACCAAGCAGTACATAAACAAAGAATTTCTCCCTAGGTGCACACAATGTGACACAATAAAGTCAATTAGTCACTTATTACTGTTCTGTGACAAGTATGAACAGCAAAGCCTTAACATTAAAAGATATTTTCAATTTAAACATCTAGCTCTTACCATCGAAAATGTTTTATTTGATGATAAGAATATTATAAGCAAACTGCTAAGTTTTCTGAGGGAGACAAAACTTTATGACCTAATATAAATTGATAGAATAAAATGGAAAATTTGGCATATGCATGCTTTATTAATTCTGAAAAGAAAATACTCTATTGATGTGATCTTTTTTTTTCTTAGTTTAGCTGTAATTGAGACATTTAATTAAGGGGGGGTGGGAGTAGGGGATAGGCTTGAGGGGGTGCGGGAATATGGGGACAGGCTTGGGGTAGGTAGAAAGCCTGTCCCCCTATTCCTGCACCCCCCTAACCCCCCAAGCCTGTTAAAAGAGTTATTTCATTAAGAATTAGTACTGATAAATCATTTACTTTGCAATGTATCGGTCCCTTATGACTGGCTGTATAATTTAAGCATATATATTTTAACTTTGCGTTGACTATTAGTTAACCATGTCACTAAAATGTAGCAAAAAGGCACCGATATGGACATACATGGATAAAGTTAACCCTGATTACATTCTTTGTTTGATACGCAATGACTCTTTAAAGTATGGTGGTGGAACATCCAATATGATAAAACACATATTAGAATTAAGGGAAGTATTTTATGATAGTATGTAATCGATAATGTACACTGTGATATAATGGATGTAATAGTAGTGTAGAATTAATTTGACATTCGCCAAATGTTTCAACTGTTTATCATTTAGTAAAAAAAAAAAAAAAATCGAGATGTGACCGTATGACTATGAAGGTTAATATCACTACCTACTCGGTAATCATATTACAGCTGGACTCGTCTCACACACCACAAGTGATTACCGAGTACCAGTACTCACTTGACTCCCGCTCAGTTCCTCCACTCTTAATGATTACCGAGTCCAGGGAATTATTCTCGCCTGGACAAAGCTATAATGATTACCAAGTCAGTGCATAATGAATACAGGGTAATAGGTTCCAGAACCAGTTTTTGCAGTTCCGACAGTCAGAGTACTCGGATACGTGAGTACCGAAGAAAACGATTCCTGCCAAGCCTACTGTAGGGGTTCAACCCCCCACAACCCCCCCTTTGGTCATTAAAAAAAAAAATTGTAGGCCGAGGACACTTCCTAGGCTTCACCCATCAGAGTTATGTATTACGGTTTACTGTAGGTCAAACGATGCGGCCGTGCATAGCAGCGATACACACAGACACACTTACAAACGGAGTGTTATATATATATTATTATATAGATTACAAAATCTACTACTTCCCGTAAAATCTTTCCTTACAAAAGAAAAAAACTGAATTGCAATGTGTGTTTCATTTAATATGCAAAGGAATAAGTTTATACAAATTAATAACAATTGTTTTATGGATTTTCCTTCAAATTCTTTGCAATATTCTTTAGGCGAGCAAATGCTTTCATCTTAAGCATCTAAATGATTTTTATTAACTTGGTTATTCTAGTTCAAAGATGTCGGTCCATCTATGTTTGTAAAGAGAGATGTGTGGTCTCTCTCTCTTTCTCTCTCTCTCTCTCTCTCTCTCTCTCTCTCTCTCTCTCTCTCTCTCTCAATCTTATATACACACATTAATTAGTACTGTACCTGACATAACCCACTACTTGTCTCTATCTCTCCCTTCCGGGAAAACACACACCGAAATCGGGACTTTTCTTACCCGAAATCAGAGAGAACAGATGCCGAAATTTTGCCAGTGTGAACCGGCCTATTCTATTATTATTTTATTTTTATTAGCCTTGAAGATATACAAAATGTCACAACTTCACATACTATGCAGTTTATGTTGTTTCTGCCTACCGGGTATTTGGCAGCATAAAGATGTATGGAGTAGTAGTGAAAAATACAAAAAAAATATAATTATTATTGTTATTATCTTTATTATTATTATTATTATTATTATTATTATTATTATTATTATCATCATCGAGTTTCTGGTGATGAACAAGAACAAGACATAAAGACAAAGTTAATGTGTTTCGTGTACAGTACGTCTGTATAAACATTGGGTCCAGTCATGTCTTCATTAAGGGGCAGATATCTACAGTGTTGGTAAATCTGGAACAATTAAATGATTCCTACAATATATTCTAAGCAACCAAGACCCCAACATTATATTTGTTTATTTGGTCGTCTCTGCCTGACATACTTTAGAGGAATCAAGGCACTCGACTATACCACTAAAAGTGTATTCTCCCCTTATGGGAAGATTCTCTTTTTTGGTAAATTGGAGGGTTACTGCTTCCTTCTAACTATGCCAGGAAACAGACGACCTTAATGTTACTAATAGGGAATCTGTTTCGTGGCATAATTTGGAGAAATCACAGACCTTCCAATTCACCAACAAGAAAATTTTCAATTAATCAAAATGAAATATATATGTCACATAATAAAAGAAGAAAAAGAAAACATGTATTCACCCCGACAGGAATTGAACCTGTGACCTCCAACGCGTGAATCTCATTCTTAAGTCTCCAAGGAGACATGAGAAGAAAGCTGGTGCTCTTACCATCTGAGCTACGGGGTGAGCTGTCCTTTTTGGTCAAAGAGTATGAATAAAAACATCAGATAAACGGTACAATGCTCAAAACTTGTTAGCCAACAGAAGAACATGGATATAAAAATGTAATGACAGGACAACGATCAGAATAATAACAACTATGATAATATTGTTAATGATACGTGACGTAATCTAGCGTTGGATGGTTTAATTTCAATCAACAGAGTGAGAAATGATATGTGTAAAATGTGTATACCTTGCGTAGATTTGATGGATTGACAGACACATACAAAGATATACACTTAAAATGTTACTGTTTAGGCCTACATCTAACACACACACACACACACACACACTCACTCACACTCGCAGATATGGTAGCAGCGGCTCTGGGGGGTGAGAGATTTAAGGAAGTGAAGGAGTTTAAGTTAATTGGTACAGTCCTGGTTAAACATGGAAGTATGGAAGGAAAAATTAGGGAGAGAGCAGTTATTAGGGGTACACAGGTTATAGGATTACTGGGGAGGATTTTGAAGGGTAGAAGTGTGATTATGAAATTTAAAAGGGGACTACGAAATAGTATAATACTGCCAACACTGACATATGCGTCAGAGACATGGACATGGAGTAGGGCTCACCAGTTTAGAATATAAGCAGTGGATATGAGCTACTTGAATAATAATAACAATAATAATAATAATAATAATAATAATAATAATAATAATAATAATAATAATAATAATAATAATAATAATAATAAAGTTTATTCCACCAGCAGTGGTTATTCATACACGTGATAACATCAAATTAAAATACAATTTCACACTTAAAACTAAAATACATTATGGTACTTAATACTACTATGGATATAGATGAATATGTTAAGACAAGTTGTATGGATAAAATAGTAGCCTGTATTTCCTTCTTAAAAGTCAAAATATCACAATATGTTTCCACTTAATAATGCATCTCTCAGTTTTATTTTAATAGATTGTAGTTATTGGCTTCTTTCACCTTAGTAGGAAGATTATTCCATAGTTTTGGACCCCTGACTGAAAGACATTTTGTACCGGAATGTGTGTTAGTTTTTGGTACATAAAGGTGATCTCGTTGTCTGGTGGAGCTGCCAGTAACGTCACCGACAGTTTGAAAAGTCATAATATGATTAGGGTATACATTATTAACATTTTGATCCCTGTGTCGTAAATAAATTTATCTTTAATCTTTAACTAACCATTTCAAATCTTCCAGAATTGGAGTAAAATGATCATATTTTCTTGCTTTGCCATCAAAAAATTTTGCAGCAAAATTCTGTAATTTTTGTACATGTTTTAATTGTGTAGCGTTAGTTGTGCCCCATGTAAAAATACAATAGTTCATTATACTTAATACTAAAGACTGTACAACTACAGAACGATTTTCCTTATCAAAGTAATTTTTAATCCTATTTATATACATAAGTGTTCCTGTTACTTTCTTGGTTATCTCGGAGATATGTTTATCAAAAACCATGTATCAATCCATGTGTGGTCCAAGGTTTTTTTACATGTGTGGTGTGTTGGATGGTTGTATCGTAGAGTTGTATTGTTATGTTGTTAGGAAGATGAGATAACAGCTGGTGGGAACCTATGAACATACACTGTGTTTTGGTTGCATTCATGAGTAAACCATTCATTAAAAAGTATAATGTTGCTTTATGCAGTGTTTCTTCTGTCTTACGTATGATATTATCCACATTGCCTATCAAGTCCTTATGTAAAAATTGCGTATCTTCAGCGTATTGTACCAATACGCAGTCATTAATGATGTCTTGCAAGTTATTCACAAAGATATTAAATAAGATAGGCCCCAAAATAGATCCTTGTGGAACACCATATGTGATGGGCAACATGGAACTGGTAGTGTCATTAAGGCGTATTGATTGTTTTCTACCTTTCAAGTAATTCTCACACCAGAAGTAATCAACATTACATTTTTCAAGTTTGTCGAAGAGTATTGAAAGGAGCATGTGGACTTACCAGGTGAGATGGAGAGTGTAATGAGAGTATGTATGAGAGATGTGGTATGAGTGAGATGGAAAGTGGTATTGAGTGTGGAGTGGTTGAGAAAGTGAAGTGCAATGTGGATAGAATGCAAGGTGAGGAGTTTGACAAGAAGGTGCGAGAGGCATGCAGATCTCCTGTTAGATGGCAGAACAGACTGGAAGAGTAGGTTCACTGACAGTTATTAAGAACATCTTGTTCTTGTTTCAAGTTTTGTACAATTAATTTCACTGTTTTCTATTATATCTGTATATAATCTGTATATATTATATCTGTATGTACACAGTATATCTGTAATTTTTAATTAACTTCGTTTTTGTTATTTTCTTACCAAACATTTTTACATACAATATGTTCATCTATTAAGTCACAGAGTTTGTCGGTAGAGTTTTGTACCTTCCTGTATAATTCCTTGCGTTTGTGTCCATAACCAGTAATGTTCATGTACCAATATCATTTATTTCTCCATATTAATTAATATTACCTTACCTTGTGTACATATGTAGTACTAACCGTCTTGCTCGTTGGTGGCTTTTGGTTGCCTCAGACCATCGTGTTGATCGTTACACTTTTATTTTCTCTCAAATAATTATATTTTTGTCCGTTCTTACTGTGAATAATTCTCTCCCTGCAACACCACGAGACCTTCTCTCTACAATACTACACCATCCTTTCTTACAAAACTGTATATACTGTCTTTCTGCTGCAACACACATACCCTGTTATAATTCACAAATGCACTCCTTCCAACACCACACTACATCTATCCTCACCTTGCAACACTACACTGCATTATTCCTCTCCCTGCACCACAACACCTACCCTTTTCTTATAACACTACAATCATCTTGCACCAACATATCTACAATCTCTCTTCACACCATTTATAGGTTAGTCATGTCCATCAATATCAACCCCTGCAGCTCGGCACCCTCCCTCCCTGCCTCGAAATTTTTACCCTGCCGCTCACGTCAAAATTCCTCGATTTCCCCTATATTCACAACACTCTCACTCTTAACCTATATAGTGTACTGACTTCAATATAGTTTCTTGCATGCCTTCACCTCTTCCTCTTTCCAATGGTACCATCGGGAGGACTGTACGATGAATAGTTGTGGAGATAGGCCGAGTTGAAGTGGACCATGTTTGCGCGCGAATCAGCAGTGTGTCTGTGTGTACACGCAAGATTGACTCGACTGTGGCTAAGTGTTCAGTTTCACGCGTAACTCCTTTGTCAACTCACTTGTATTACTACTATTATGTATCGTATGTCATGATTACAACAAACTGATTTGTACTGTAGGAAACACGTATATTTACCATCACTCTCCCCTGCCGGGGCGTGTTTTGTGGTGTTATTTTCTTATTACTACCATTATGTATTGTGTGTCATGATCTATACACTAAATAATAATTTGTAACCTTGTAGGAATATCATGGTGTCACTCACGTACATATATTCGGAGAGAGGTTGGGCAGGGGTAATAATATCCTCCTCCTCCGTGGTGTACGCTAGGCCAGTCTGGATCAGATTCATCACTGATGTCAGTGACATCACTGTCCAACATACAAACATATAGCTCTAACTCACGCCCTATTGCAGAGTCAGTAAGGCGTTGTGGTGGGCGGCGACGACGTTGAGGCAACGATGGTGTGGATGTGGCGAGTGGAGCGCGTCGATGCGAGGGAGTAGCGTGCACCAATTCGGACACGCCAGCACGAGCAGTAGGTCTTCCCGACATGGTAGTGGGTAGCCAACTGATGAATCTGGCTGGGTGAACCCTTTGCTGCTACACTGCTAAATCGAGTAAACCCGCTTAGAATAGCCCCGCATGGCTCGAAATAGCGCTAAATATCTTTGACGGTATATGTCATCAGCCGGTCTTTAACGTAAGATGGTGTATGCCGTCAGCCTGCTGCAGGGGTTAACTGCTCAAAGAATACTGCAAGTCTCTTATATATTGTAAAAACAATACACTCTATGGTAGCACTTACCTACATTTCAATCCTTGCTTGTTGTTGACCTCTGGCGGCCTCGGACGGCCTCGGAGGTCAACAGGACCATGCTAAACACATTCCAAGTGTAATGTTACACCTATGATCCAATTTTGGTGCTGCTTGGTCCACTGGTTTGGTCAGCAATACCATACTATGGCATACATTCATACTGTACAGTCGCGTGCACCAGTCGGTATCCCCCCTCTTGGTTGAAGCCATGGCCAGAGGAGAGCAGCGAATCGAACAACCCCTCCCTCCAACCCTCACCCACACCCTCTACACAAACCATCTCCACCTTCACCCCCACCCCCAACCCAGCCCCATTAAGAAAGTTGCTGGTTAGGCGTGATATCACTCACGTATTGATATTAATATTTATGTTAAACATTCACTTAAATTACCAATACCATCCATACCACACCAGAAGGAGCTAATCTACAATAATGTGTTAATGTGACGTTATGGAGAAAACAAATTCATATAAAGTCAGTAAAAATATACAAACAACCATAAATATAGCAATTTACTGGTTTTAAAATCAGTAAATAATTTACATATGTCCAGTGAATGAGTTATTCCAATAATATAAGATATATTACAGTGCTTAAACACAGTTTTGTTGTGTCATTCTGGTACACGTCACTTATTATATCTATCATTTTTTCAGGTGTTTTTATTTCTTTTAATTTGTTTATGATCTCTTCTCTTTTTATTGAGTCATATGCCTTCTTAAAATCTATTGCTGCTACGATTAATGGTGTCTTGTTCTTGTAGCTCTTTTCAATACAGTATCTGAGTATGAGTATATTATCTTCAATTCTTCTTCCCTGTGTAAATCCAGACTGCGATTCACTATTTAAGTAATTAACTTGTAGTTGTTGTTCTATTTTGCTCTTCATTATTGACATAAATATTTTATAATCAATATTTGTGAGTGCTATGGGTCTTAAATCCTGGGCTGTTGGCTTAACTTTTTTTGGTATCATCTCTGTTCTTGAAGCTTTCCAAGTTTGTGGGACTTTTCCTTGTCTAATTATATTATTAAAACAGTATGTTAGTTTTTCTATACATATTTTACTATCTATCAATGCCATATAGCATTCAGGTTTTACCCCATCTGGACCAGCCGCCTCTTTGTTTTTCAAACCTTTTAATGTTTTTATAATTTCTTCTTTATATATTATTGGTTCTTCCATAGTTGTTATTTTACGAGTTAGGTCAGCTCGAACAATCATATCCATATGTTCCATTAGCATGTAATTTCTGTTGTCTTGCATAGTTTCATTAATTATTTGTTCCTCTTTTTTCTTCTGTGTTCCAAATATTCTTTATGTTATTGTCATGTTTTTTATATATATCCTCCCAAAACATTTCCAGCTCTTGTGCTGCATCTTCTGGGTTAAGTATTCCTCCCTCTGTACTATATAATTCCCCTTTGTCTTTATCATAGTTTATTTCTTTACCTTTTAATTTGTTAATATATTGCCATAGTCTCTTGCTTTTGTCACTACTTTTATTTATCTCCTCTGTCACCTTTTTCTCGTGTTTTATTATTGCTTCTTTGATCAATCTTTTCACCCTTTCTTTTTGTCCTTTATACATGTTCCAAAGTCTATCTCTTACTTCTTTACTAACCTCATTTCGTTTATTGCGGGATTGCGGTGATGGTCGCTCCCAAGGAGCGCCCGGGTAGTGTTGTACGCCACTGCTATGTCGTGACCGGGCGAGATGAAGCACCGCTATTGCCAATGTCGACATTTGCGAGCCCAATTTGGCGTTTTTTTTTTTAATTGGCTATACTTCACCACCAGCCCTAAAAATCACCATCGTCAGTCAGTGTGTTACTGACTGTGAACACGGATGGATGTGAATTAGATTTCTCGTGCATGTCCGATTCTGTATTGCGTCATGCTACCATCCACCACTGACTACCACCCGCGTGGGACGCGTTCAGTTGTCGTCAGAGCCACTACACGTACGCGAACGCAACCGCGCTCCGCCCGAGAAATTACCCTTCATTCCTCACTAAATTTCTCGGCAACGGAGAGTTGTAGAGAGCTGGGGTTGGTGCTTACAAGACCAAATTTAAGTTGTTCAGTATCGTAGTTTAGACGTACGGAGTAAGTGAAATTGAGCGATTTTGGTAAAAGCGCCCGGACAGGCAGTAAGGATAGGCTGAATAGCCCCGGACTGACAGTGCGTCTATCCATAGTTATCCCGTCGCGGAGGGGTTAATATGGATAATTAAATGATATTGGTACATGAACATTACTGGTTATGGACACAAACGCAAGGAATTATACAGGAAGGTACAAAACTCTACCGACAAACTCTGTGAGTTAATAGATAAACATATTGTATGTAAAAATGTTTTGGTAAGAAAATAGCAAACACGAAGTAAATTAAAAATTACAGATATACTTTGTTTTTAATAGAAAACAGTGAAATTAATTGTACAAAACTTGAAACAAGAACAAGATGTTCTTAATAACTGTCAGTGAACCTACTCTTCCAGTCTGTTCTGCCATCTAACAGGAGATCTGCATGCCTCTCGCACCTTCTTGTCAAACTCCTCACCTTGCATTCTATCCACATTGCACTTCACTTTCTCAACCACTCCACACTCAATACCACTTTCCATCTCACTCATACCACATCTCTCATACATACTCTCATTACACTCTCCATCTCACCTGGTAAGTCCACATGCTCCTTTCAATACTCTTCGACAAACTTGAAAAATGTAATGTTGATTACTTCTGGTGTGAGAATTACTTGAAAGGTAGAAAACAATCAATACGCCTTAATGACACTACCAGTTCCATGTTGCCCATCACATATGGTGTTCCACAAGGATCTATTTTGGGGCCTATCTTATTTAATATTTTTGTGAATAACTTGCAAGACATCATTAATGACTGCGTATTGGTACAATACGCTGAAGATACGCAATTTTTACATAAGGACTTGATAGGCAATGTGGATAATATCATACGTAAGACAGAAGAAACACTGCATAAAGCAACATTATACTTTTTAATGAATGGTTTACTCATGAATGCAACCAAAACACAGTGTATGTTCATAGGTTCCCACCAGCTGTTATCTCACCTTCCTAACAACATAACAATACAACTCTGCGATACAACCATCCAACCCACCACACATGTAAAAAACCTTGGACTATACATGGATAGATAACCAAGAAAGTAACAGGAACACTTATGTATACAAATAGGATTAACAATTACTTTGATAAGGAAACACGTTCTGTAGTTGTACAGTCTTTAGTATTAAGTATAATGAACTATTGTATTTTTATAAGGGGCACAACTAACGCTACACAATGGGGAATTTTCTAAACTCGTGGTTGCCACCAGGTGACATCACAATCGATGGTTCATCGTGCACACAAGCAAAATAAAATATTCCTTGTCATTCTATACACAAACAAAAATGCATCGAGCTTAAATGATAAATATTTCTACACAATTCTTTCTAAGTAGTAAAACACAGGTAAAATAGTACTATTCATGATCAAAAGGAGTTAAGTTGATTTTCTGGTGAAATTGGCATTCAGATTATTTGTCCATCTCGGGATTACCAAACAGGTACACCATTGATTGGAAACATAGTAAATGAAAATACAATTAACTTAAAAAGAACATGCAGGTGATAGTTAAAACTCCGAATTACATAGATCAACTTCCTGGTTTATTGAAATACATATTTCAATTGAGAATAGGCAACTCGAATGTGCTGGCGAATTAGTCGAATCGTGGAGGGAATCAAAACAAAACAAACGTGTTTATCCGACTGGCGCTCACATTGGTTATTGTTACGTGGTTGGTTTGGTTCTTTTATAAGAACAATGGACTATGGTAGCTGGACGTTGCAACAGCTGAAGGAGGAGTGAGGACTCTCAGGGACTCAGGCAGACGCCAGACAGGCTCTCAGCTGATGTTTGTTTTGGTTCGAGTCTCGCTTGGCTACTTTTGCCTTGTCGCTCACTGGGAGAAGGAGATACTAATATCTCCACAAAAATAACTCTATCTATATATTACCATGTTACTGGGTATGCTACGTCATAATATGTAGTACAGTCTTAATCATATTTATTTGTATTGTCGAAATAAATAGATTTTAGCCTTGGCATATGCCTTACTTTAAATATCGAAAGCAGAAGGTCGACAATCACGAAACAAAAATATCCAATTTAACCAACTTATCTCAAAATTATCCATACAGGTTATTAAAAAGTCGATGCAGGATTCAAAAATTATCATAATGATCAAGGTTCTATGCATTTGTATGCTGATAGGATTTTAAAAAACAATATTTTAGCTCATGTCGCATGAATTGACTGCACAGCAGAGACATCTAGCGGATTAGTTCCAGAAATTCCCCATTAAAACATGTACAAAAATTACAGAAATTTGCTGCAAAAAGTTTTGATGGCAAAGCAAGAAAATATGATCATGTTACTCCAATTCTGGAAGATTTGAAATGGTTAGTTAAAGATGAAAGATAAAATTATTTACGACACAGGGATCAATATGTTCAAGTATGTTTATAAAGTATACCCTAATCATATTATGACTTTTCAAACTGTCGGTGACGTTACTGGCAGCTCCACCAGACAACGAGATCACCTTTATGTACCAAAAACTAACACACATTCCGGTACAAAATGTCTTTCAGTCAGGGGTCCAAAACTATGGAATAATCTTCCTACTAAGGTGAAAGAAGCCAATAACTACAATCTATTAAAATAAAACTGAGAGATGCATTATTAAGTGGAAACATATTGTGATATTTTGACTTTTAAGAAGGAAATACAGGCTACTATTTTATCCATACAACTTGTCTTAACATATTCATCTATATCCATAGTAGTATTAAGTACCATAATGTATTTTAGTTTTAAGTGTGATATTGTATTTTAATTTGATGTTATCACGTGTATGAATAACCACTGCTGGTGGAATAAACTTTATTATTATTATTATTATTATTATTATTATTATTATTATTATTATTATTATTATTATTATTATTATTATTATTATTATTATTATTGTTATTATTATTCAAGTAGCTCATATCCACTGCTTATATTCTAAACTGGTGAGCCCTACTCCATGTCCATGTCTCTGACGCATATGTCAGTGTTGGCAGTATTATACTATTTCGTAGTCCCCTTTTAAATTTCATAATCACACTTCTACCCTTCAAAATCCTCCCCAGTAATCCTATAACCTGTGTACCCCTAATAACTGCTCTCTCCCTATTTTTTCCTTCCATACTTCCATGTTTAAACAGAACTGTACCAATTAACTTAAACTCCTTCACTTCCTTAAATCTCTCACCCCCCAGAGCCGCTGCTACCATATCTGCGAGTGTGAGTGAGTGTGTGTGTGTGTGTGTGTTAGATGTAAACAGTAACATTTTAAGTGTATATCTTTGTATGTGTCTGTCAGTCCATCAAACCTACGCAAGGTATACACATTTTACACATATCATTTCTCACTCTGTTGATTGAAATTAAACCATCCAACGCTAGATTACGTCACGTATCATTAACAATATTATCATAGTTGTTATTATTCTGATCGTTGTCCTGTCATTACATTTTTATATCCATGTTCTTCTGTTGGCTAACAAGTTTTGAGCATTGTACCGTTTATCTGATGTTTTTATTCATACTCTTTGACCAAAAAGGACAGCTCACCCCGTAGCTCAGATGGTAAGAGCACCAGCTTTCTTCTCATGTCTCCGTGGAGACTTAAGAATGAGATTCACGCGTTGGAGGTCACAGGTTCAATTCCTGTCGGGGTGAATACATGTTTTCTTTTTCTTCTTTTATTATGTGACATATATATTTCATTTTGATTAATTGAAAATTTTCTTGTTGGTGAATTGGAAGGTCTGTGATTTCTCCAAATTATGCCACGAAACAGATTCCCTATTAGTAACATTAAGGTCGTCTGTTTCCTGGCATAGTTAGAAGGAAGCAGTAACCCTCCAATTTACCAAAAAAGAGAATCTTCCCATAAGGGGAGAATACACTTTTAGTGGTATAGTCGAGTGCCTTGATTCCTCCAAAGTATGTCAGGCAGAGACGACCAAATAAACAAATATAATGTTGGGGTCTTGGTTGCTTAGAATATATTGTAGGAATAATTTAATTGTTCCAGATTTACCAACACTGTAGATATCTGCCCCTTAATGAAGACATGACTGGACCCAATGTTTATACAGACGTACTGTACACGAAACACATTAACTTTGTCTTTATGCCTTGTTCTTGTTCATCACCAGAAACTCGATGATGATAATAATAATAATAATAATAATAATAATAATAATAATAATAATAATAATAATAATAATAAAGATAATAACAATAATAATTATATTTTTTTTCTATTTTTCACTACTACTCCATACATCTTTATGCTGCCAAATACCCGGTAGGCAGAAACAACATAAACTGCATAGTACGTGAAGTTGTGACATTTTGTATATCTTCAAGGTTAATAAAAATAAAATAATAATAGAATAGGCCGGTTCACACTGGCAAAATTTCGGCATCTGTTCTCTCTGATTTCGGGTAAGAAAAGTCCCGATTTCGGTGTTTTTTTTCCCGGAAGGGAGAGATAGAGACAATTAGTGGGTTATGTCAGGTACAGTACTAATTAATGTGTGTATATAAGATTGAGAGAGAGAGAGAAAGAGAGAGAGACCACACATCTCTCTTTACAAACATAGATGGACCGACATCTTTGAACGAGAATAACCAAGATAATAAAAATCATTTAGATGTTTAAGATGAAAGCATTTGCTCGCCTAAAGAATATTGCAAAGAATTTGAAGGAAAATCCATAAAGAATATTGAAAAGCATCTGAAGAGTAATGAAAAGATTTTGAAGGAAAATCCATAGAACAATTGTTATTAATTTGTATAAACTTATTCCTTTGCATGACCTTTGCATATTAAATGAAATACACATTGCAATTCAGGTTTTTTCTTTTGTAAGGAAAGATTTTACAGAAAGTAGTAGATTTTGTAATCTATATAATAATATATATATATATATATATATATATATATATATATATATATATATATATATATATATATATATATATATATATATATATATATATATATATATATATATATATATATATATATATATATAACACTCCGTTTGTCTGTGTGTCTGTTTGTATCGCTGCTATGCACGGCCGCATCGTTTGACCTAGAGTAAAACGTAATACATAACTCTGATGGGTGAAGCCTAGGAAGTGTCCTCGGCCTACAATTTTTTTTTTTAATGACCAAAGGGGGGGTTGTGGGGGGTTGAACCCCTACAGTAGGCTTGGCAGGAATCGTTTTCTTCGGTACTCACGTATCCGAGTACTCTGACTGTCGGAACTGCAAGAACTGGTTCTGGAACCTATTACCCTGTATTCATTATGCACTGACTTGGTAATCATTATAGCTTTGTCCAGGCGAGAATAATTCCCTGGACTCGGTAATCACTTGTGGTGTGTGAGACGAGTCCAGCTGTAATATGATTACCGAGTAGGTAGTGATATTAACCTTCATAGTCATACGGTCACATCTCGATTTTTTTTTTTTTTTTACTAAATGATAAACAGTTGAAACATTTGGCGAATGTCAAATTAATTCTACACTACTATTACATCCATTATATCACAGTGTACATTATCGATTACATACTATCATAAAATACTTCCCTTAATTCTAATATGTGTTTTATCATATTGGATGTTCCACCACCATACTTTAAAGAGTCATTGCGTATCAAACAAAGAATGTAATCAGGGTTAACTTTATCCATGTATGTCCATATCGGTGCCTTTTTGCTACATTTTAGTGACATGGTTAACTAATAGTCAACGCAAAGTTAAAATATATATGCTTAAATTATACAGCCAGTCATAAGGGACCGATACATTGCAAAGTAAATGATTTATCAGTACTAATTCTTAATGAAATAGTAACTCTTTTAACGTGAGTGTTTATTGTATGTGTAAACTAGGCTTTAAGGGTTTGGAACCCCTTAGAGCTCAGCCACTCACTTTCAATTCTCAGACTACCCTTCATTTTCTTCTGTCTACTTCGTGCTAGCTGTCCCACTTTCCAATCATATTTTCCCTCAGTCACGAGTCGAGGATCGTGACATAGAAAATTATAAATTGTGCGGCCTGTGTCCCCCTGTGACGAGCTGAATCCCTTGGCTTAGGCCTACAGCGTCCAACCGATCTACTCGTTCGTATTCGTAACATAATTGACAAGTATATTAATTTATTGATTGCAGTAAATCCTTCAAATCTGGCATGTTTATCATGAAATGGCGTTAATATGCATTGTATACTGATAGTGACGTAATTATAGCTAGGATATCCTGAATGATGGTGGTCTGCTAATGGTACCCCAATTCTCAAGGGCCCTCGTTCAGTTGGCGATTACTGGCCCATTTCCATCACTCCTGTGTTGTCTAAGGTGTTTGAGACGTTGGTGGCTGTGCGTTTAAGTAACTTAATGGAACGTAATGGTGTATTACCACCCTCGCAGTTTGCATATTGTCATGGTCTTTAGATTATTATAAGACCCGATGCACCCAAGAGAATAAATGCACCGTTGCTCTCCCAAATACTCTAGGTTGACACTATGGAGGTATACTTGAAACATTGAGAAAATAACATTAATTTAATTCACAAACACTATGCGTTTCACTCAAGTACATTGACCACATTTAACTTGTGTCAACACATTAATAACATTAACTTGACACAATACATTAATAACAATAATTTGACACAATACATAACATTACATTAACACATAGTTCTGTTCTCCCACCTTCAGCAATACAAAAATAATAACTTAATACTAGACCTTAAATATTAAACCTTAATACTACTTACAACTATTTCACCAACCCCGTCACCACCACAATGCACCACCAATCCACCTGGAGCACAAGAAGCAGAGGGAATGTCTGAAACCTTGCCTTGTTGGATTTATGGCTATCAACCAGAGACATATAGTCAAAGGTCATTAAGCCATTGGAATCCATTTTATTCTATCAATTTAAATAAGGTCATAAAGTTTTGTCTGCCTTAGAAAACTTAGCAGTTTGTTTATAATATTTTTATCATCAAATAAAACATTTTCGATGGTAATGTTTAAATTGAAAATATCTTTTAATGTTAAGGCTTTCCTGTTCATACTTGTCACAGAACAGTAATAAGTGACTAATTGACTTTATTGTGTCACATTGTGTGCACCTAGGGAGAAATTCTTTGTTTATGTACTGCTTGGTGGCGTTGACCCTTAAACGAGCCAACACCACCTCGTCCCTGCGACTACGACAGGATGACGTAGCCCAGGGTTCAATATGAAGCTTAACTTTATTTCTGATGTCTAGTCTGGTCCATTGCCTTTGCCACAGGAGATGAATTTTAGATTTTATGAGAGAGACAAAACACCTGAGATCCGTACGGACTATGCTAAGGTCCAGATCAACAGTCGACCCTGCTAATTTATCAGCTTGTTCATTACCATAGATACCATAATGTGATGGTACCCATATTAACTTGATCAATTTATTGGCACTAAATAGCTTACTAATGATATTACCCTGTATTTCATTGTTAGTTGTATTCAAAGATTTAATAGCTTTAAGTGAACTTAATGAATCAGTAAATATGACTATCCTATCGTGGGTCGTCGATAGGGCAAAATCCAAAGCTTTATCTATAGCAAATAATTCAGCAAGAAAAATAGATGTGATTCGGCAGTCTGAATCTTAACTGACATTCAGTCGACCATACACCCGCACCCACACATTCATCCGTCTTGGACCCGTCGGTATACAGTTGGAAATATGAAAGATGTTTGACAATTATCTCAAGAAACCTCTGGTGTACCTCCACCTCCGGCACCTGGGATTTAACCCCTGGTAAACAGGATTCCACACAAATAAAAGGGGGCATTACCCAGGGTGCAATATTTACTGTAACCAGGGAATCGATTGTTGATAATTCTATACCGACACACTCTACGAGGTCGTGGAGTCTTGCTCTGAGGGACCTAACGTCAGTGCCCTCCGGGGCCGTGCGTCCCCTAGGCGGATAACTTGGCCCTTCCAGGGGCCTATCGCCATGGCCCCCCAGCTTCAGGCGCAAAAAGGCACCACCAGGAGGATAACTCGGCTCCCCGGGAAAAAAAACATCGGGCCTGGTGTCCCTTGGCCTAACGCCAGTGCCGCCTGGGGCGCAGGACCCTGGCTTTCTTAGCGAAGTATGTTAACATGAGTTGGTCTCGTCTTAGACGGAGGGGAGGCACTTGTGACTCCACCTCTAGACTCTCGATTCGAGTGCAACGTAGGGCTCCAAGACACACACGCAAACAAGCATTCTGCACAACATCCAAACCTTTCAACACAGACTCAGATGCCGAACCATACACTATGGACCCATAATCTACTCTAGATCTGATCAGGGATTTATATAGCATTAACAAAGACTTCCTATCTGCTCCCCATTTGGTACCAGAAATGCATTTGAGTAAATTGAGTGATTTTAAACATTTAATTTTTGACTGACTGACATGGCAAGTCCATGTCAGTCGACTATCAAAAATCAGTCCAAGAAATCTAGTTGAATTTTGAATAGGTAGGGGGTTTCCACCCATGGTCAACCGAACGTCTGGTTTCCTCGTATGAGTGAAAATAACCCCTATTCTTTTTCTAATTAAAAACTTAAAACCCCACTGGAGGCCCCAATTATGGATCGAATCCAGTGCCAATTGAATTCGAGTTGCCGAAAACTGTGCACTATGGCTGGAGTGCCATATTGCACAGTCATCAGCATACAGTGAGTATTTAAGATTTCGAGGAGGAGCTGGTAGAATGTCATTAATCATACAAAGAAATAAGGTCGGAGACAGAACACTCCCCTGGGGGATCCCGTTTGCCTGGACAAATGTGTCCGAGAAAGTGACTGTATCCGAAAAAAGCTTGACAGAGAAAGTTCTGTCAGACATGAAATTCTTAACAAAAAAGGGCAGATTACCGCTTAATCCCATCGCATGTAGTTTCCTGAGGAGACCATGTCGCCAGGTCATGTCGTAGGCTTTTTCTATGTCTAAAAATACTGCAACTAAAAACTTTTTTTTGGCAAATGCCTGTTGAATGTGAGATTCCAGGCTTACTAATTGATCGAGCGTCTGGCGACCTTTGCGGAAGCCACACTGCTCGTCAACCAGCAAGTTCCTGGAATTTAAAATATGCAATTGCCTACGATTAACAATTCGTTCCATGACCTTGCATAAGCAACTTGTGAGAGCAATAGGGCGATACGATGAAGTCGATCTGGGGTCCCCCCCTCCTTTCGGTATGGGAATGATATGTGCAAATTTGGAAAGGCATGACCCCTCCAAATTTCATTAAACACTTGAAGCATCTTGACCATGGAATCATGATCAAGATGCTTTATCATTTCATACCGAAACTCATCGGGTCCTGGGGATGTCCCACTACAGGCTCCTAGGGCTTGAACAAGGTCTTGCATTGTAAGATCACAGTTGTAATCCAATTTATCTCCTGTGGCAAAGTTAATAGGCTGCAGCTCTGATGCTTCCTTGAGGGGCAAGAAAGCTGGATGGTAATTGTCAGACCTGCTAGCAAAAGAGAACTCCCTGGCGAGGGCGTTAGCAATGTCTCTAGGTTCGTCATGATTGACGTTATTATGTTTGATGTTGGTGATTTTATTTGAGATTTTCTTTCTATTTAACTTTTTAACAGTGGACCAGACTTTGGAGATAGATGTTACAGAGTTAATAGTAGAGACAAAGCTTCGCCAGGAGTCTCGTTTGGCTTGTTTGATGGTTCTACGAGCTCTAGCTCTCGCAAGTTTATATTTGCGAAAATTCTCATCACTGATGCGAGTTTTGAAAAGCCTGTAGGCCCTATTTCTCTCACACAGTGCTATGCGGCAATCTGGCGTCCACCAAGGAACTCTATGCTTTGCGCTATCTACTGAAGTCTTAGGAATTGTTGCCGTTGCGGCTTTGAGAATACTATCTCTTATGTTATTTACTTTATCATCAATGGTTTCTCCAACAATTTCAATATTGAGACTCTTTGTGAAGGACACCCAGTCTGCTTTTTTTACGTTAAATTTAGGTGCTGAAGGCTCTTTAACAGTGTCGTTTTTATATTTAATCAAAATATGAAAATGGTCACTTCCCAATGAGTCATCAATAGGTAGCCACTGGCAAGAAGTGGCAATTGATGTGGAGACCAGAGATAGGTCAAGGACGCTAAAATTACCGGTATTATCATCAACTCTCGTCGGACTACCGTCGTTCAGAAGAACCAAACCGGAATTACTGATAAGCCTAGCCATCTGTTCCCCCTTCCTGTCATCCCGCAGGGAACCCCATAACGTATGATGTGCATTAAAATCACCTACAATTAATTTTCTACAGGGCAGACTCTCCTGCAGATCAAAAACATCATCATAAGTTACTGTATCAGGAGGACAGTAGACAGAACAGACAGTCAGGTAGGTACCACCGAATTTCACTCTGCAGGCGACCGACTCCAGAGGGAAATTAGATGGCACCTCAGTGAAAGGGAGGGAACGGCAGATGTAGAGAGCTACCCCACCTCCCCCCCTCCCGTTTCGATCCTTCCTAATTAACTCGTAGTTCCGAAGCTGGATAACCTCGTCTTCAACCCGGTTATCCAGATGAGTTTCCTGAAGGGCAATAATATCGGCAGCGTAAGTGCAGGCCAAAAGTTTAAGTTCATTTAATCTACTTCTAAGACTTCGACAGTTCCATTGTACTATGGTCAGCGCGAAGATTATCGTGGTTTACGGTGTTTTGGAGGGCCGTGTTCGTCCTGGCGAACCTTTTTGTGCTGGGAAGGAGTACCCTCCTCTTCCTCTGCACTTCCCGGGGACCTCCCACGGGATGGTTTGGAGATGATAGTCTCCATTGCCTGTGCCTCTCCACGAGTCACAGATCCAGACCTCGAGCAGCTCGACGCACGACGAGCTGTCTGAGTCCCGGATACATGCTTCGTGGGAGTCACCTGAGCGAGAACATGAGATTGAGATTTCTGATTCTTTCCGGTGTCATTTGCCTTGTGGGGTTTCTTTTTCTGTTATTGGTTTGATTCAACAAGTTCTGAAACTATTTTTTTTAGTTCAACTACTGTACTTTCTAAACTATTTACTTTATCTGTCAATGCTTCATTTTCTTTTTCTTTTGCCAGTAGAAGTTTTAAGAGGTCATTCATAGCAGGAGCATTAGATGAGCCAGCTACATCTCCGGCATAAGATACAGTGGGAACCTGGGTAACCCCCTCCACCTTCCTCTTTGCCTCACCATAACTGACATCATGAGCCTTCATGTATGCCATTGTTTCGGTCTCCACAATCAGACTTCTGCAGATACCTGCACCTGCCTGGTGGGGGCCGCCACAATTGGCACACTTGAACACTGTCTCTGAACATAGATTCGTCTCGTGACTTCCGGCACATTTACCACAAATGAATTCTCCTGAATCTCTAGTGAAACACCTCAATGCTGTATGTCCGAATTTTTGGCACCTGAAACAACGCATGGGTTTCTGAATATAAGGTCTAACGTGAACAATTTCGTATCCAATCTTAACAGTGTCCGGTATCTGAGCAGCAGCAAAAGTCATGAAACATAGGCCAAATTTCTCTCTCATGTTCTCTCTCATCCTGGTCATACTTTGTACTTCCACAACGCCCTGGTCCTTCATTCCGTCAAGAATGTCTGCATCATCCAGGTCAGCCAAATCCCTATGGAATATGACGCCCTTACAAGTATTTGGACCAAATGGAATGGTGGTTTTCACCTTGAAAGAATGAATCTGCGTCAGTTTAAATAAATCCTTAACCTGGGAAGAGTTGAGCACTTTAACCAGGAGACTACCATCTCGCAATTTCTTAGCAAATTCCAGACTGCCACCCACCTGACCATCAAGGACCTTTTTAATGATAAATGGGTTAACAGCTTTGAGAGATTCAGAATTATCCATACAACTTATATTCACATAACGAGCATTCTGGGAAGGAATATCAATATCTTGTCGCCTTGGCCTGTCAGCCGTAGGGGTTCCATTTTTGTCTGCCTTTGTCTTAGTAAGGTCGTTGGTCGTCAGCCTCCCTCCTTGAGGAGGAGGAAGGCTAGTTGGGGGATCAGCCATTCGGGACATCGGACTAGGTCCGAGCCCTCTCCACTCACCCTCTCCTAACTCCCTTTACTATTGTATCAACCCCCCAAAATAAGGACAATAATTTAGGGAAAAATAAAAATAACCTCACTCAACCCTCCCTAGAGGTAGCCTGGCGGCGTACTCCAGTACCAGCTAGGGGATCGGAGCTAGTACGGAAGGAACTTTCCCACCACCGAACCTGCCTAATGCGAGGGGTGGTGTAGTCAGAACCCACCTCCCAAGCGAATACCGTTGCTCAGAAATATGAGACAACCGTAGGCCCAAGAGGTCGCGGAAAATATGGAAGAAAAAGAGTAGTTCGAGAAAAAGAGGTGCCCAAATGACACACCAGATTACTGGGCCCCACTACCACAGGGATTACCCCTGAGGCAGCGAGTGCTGCGGGTCTGGTGTAGGGAACAACTATCTACTAGCTAGCATGCACTACATGATGTCCTCAAGCAAAGATAAAAACACAGAAGTTGCACAACAACAGTGCAGCAAAACGCTGCAAATTACGTTACTATTTGCTTTACACAAGCAAAGAGACAACAGAGTGTTGCTGGCAAGAGGCCTCGGAAACCAAGGTAGCTCAAACGGACAATACGTGGAAACTATTGTGGCTATGCAAAGAATGAGGACGAGGTATGGACGGCACAGAGTCTAGACGCATAATGTGATGCTTTTCTTCCTTGTTGGATTTATCCCCCCCAAACGGGAATCACCTTGACGAGGTGGGGGGTGGTTGCGTGTCTCTATGACCTGGCTAGTTAGGCTAGAGGGGGCTTTGGCCCCTGCTCTGCCCCAATTTTGGGGAGAGAGGGTTTCCCATGCTAGTAAGGTCGCCAGTGAGAGACCAGACTAAATGGTTCCTATGCAATAGGCTGCCAGTACGGGCCAACAGTGCTGCCCTCCAGAGGGACTGCCTTCTAGGGGCAGTCCTATGTTGGATGGTTGGGTGTCTGGGCCGGGAGATGTTGGGGAAGGGGGTCTCAGCACCGTCGTGCGGCGACCAGCGCTCGGTCCCCTCATCTGCCCGGTTGGTAGTTGCTCTTGGCTCCTGAAAGGCAGTAAAAATATGATCATCCTCACTTTTTATGGTTCGCATATCCCAGATCGCATTAACATTAACCCCACCTCTTTTGAGGTGAAGCCTTTTGTTGAGCGTCCCTTACAGTGTTTCTGTTGTTATGAGTTTGGTCATGGGAGGAGGAACTGCAACAACTGTTCCCGGTGTGGTAATTGTTCTGCTTCTGACGCACATCTTATTTCTGAATGTCGGTCAGAGAGTTACTGCTTTTACTGCTCACCCCTTGCGGTCTCGCCAATGTAAGATGTACCTCCACTTGGCTAATACCCAATTCATTAGTATTGGTAGTGCCAGACGGCAACTCAACTTCAGGCGACAGAAGGATGGTGGTGTTAAGACATACGCCTCCACCCTTTGCCCCAAATCAGTTGTAACACCCTCTCAACCCTCTCAAGAGGCAGCTGCTTTATGCTCCAGTGAGAGCGTTTCTAAGGTTACACTACATAATACCTTCTCTGTTTTGGAAACCTTATCAGACACTCATTCTGGTGACCCTTCAACTAATGACAATTCTCAGACTTTAGCTAAAGGTGTCCATGTGGTAGAGGTTCACGCTGCCACACGCTATCCAAAAAGGAAATTTAAGTCACCTAAACGGTCACAGAGACGTCTTCATGGTTCCTCTGAGGCACTTGACTCAATAGATGTTCCTCCTTATAAGGCAACCATCTCTGAGGACTCATCCATAGTTTCCTCTCAATGTCACCAGAAGCGTTCTCGTGGCTCTGATGAATCTCTTGATTCAACAGAAGTTCCTCCTCGCAAGTTTTCTTCAGGACCATCAGAGGAGCGTGAAGTTAATGTGGATGCCACTGATGTCGCGACTTCAAAAGATTCAGTTTCTTCTCCGCTAGAACAACAGAGTGATTCTACCACCTGTATTATGGATGTTGATGTGTCTGCCTGTGTCAGTGATACCACTGCTGCACAGGACAATACCAATGTAAATGCTTCTAAGAATATCCCAGCTCATATACCTTCATCTTCTTCAAACATATCAAATGCTTCAGGGACTCGTCAGCGGGTCCCAATTACTACCCCAAGTACTACTACTCGGGTTCGCTCTTCTAGTGGCCCAGGAATTGACAAAACGTATCGTTTGAGTAGAACCTCAGGTCGAGGTGGTAGTGGGAAGTACCTCGATGAGGTTTCCCATAAACCAGGACCAAAGTAACACTTTTTAAGGTCCTTCAGTGGAATTGCCGTGGCTTGCGTGCTTCTTGGGAAGAACTTCGCATTCTTCTCTCTAGTTTCTCTCCTGCATGTGTTTCTCTTCAAGAGACAATGCTTGGGGACTACATTCCTGCCAGTCCTCCAGCATATTCTGCATTTTATTCAAATTCATTTGAAAGGCAGGGTCACCATGGTGGCTCTGCCATCCTAGTTCGTCGAGATATTCCATGTATAGCTCCGGACTGATCAATGGTCCACACTTCTTCCACCCTTGCCTTGGTGTGGGCCTCAACGGATATGGTATCACTGACAGATGGAGGAGGGAGGGGAGAAATGTGGGCGGAGTTATATAGGGGGGGTAGCGTTACCAATGTTGAGCCATCCAGAAATTTGAATCCCGAACCACTTGTTATCATGGATGTGAACCACTCACTTGAAGGTTGTAGGAGAGGAGGGGTTTGGTTGGGGAGAGGGGGGTAAACCTTCACCATTGATCGAGATGGAGAGAATTATTGGATCAAGTAGCTAAATGTTTTCTTCTGTAATCTAAATCCAACTCTGATGCTGCATTCCATGGGATATTCTTTATTATTTGAAATGAATCCAGATTTTACCTAATTTAACACGACACCAGTTTTTGATGACTAATATATCAAGCGATGCACCACCTACTCAGTGTTAAGTTACATTTCAAGTAAATCCTTTATTTTTATCCTGTACCATTCATGACATTTTCTAAGAAACGTTTATTGTGTAACTGGTTACCAAAGGATAATAGTTATAGTGTAAGATGTTAATTACCCAATTACTATTCCATCTGTTCTTCTTCACCCCGTCCTCCCTTATTCAATTCACTGTTTCCTCTCCCTCCATCCCACCATTCCTTTACTCTCCATCTTACCACCACTACCATCATTCTGTGTGTTGCTGCATAATCTGTTAATGCGCAAACACGACCACAATAGAAATAATAGTGATATCTGGTATGCAAATACAATCCGTTATATATGACGAATATATTTATTACCTTTATTTATTTATCTGAGGTCAACATCTAGGCCAGCCATTCAGATGCCCAGTGTTAGTGAACCAATCACAACATTTAGAGGATATTGTGTCACAACTATTGTTATTACTAATTAAAATAGGGAAAAATTGAAATCAGACATTTATTGGTTATTGTTTACATGACTTTGTCAGTTTAAGTGAAAGCTCCACAAGTCCTCGTCACGAAGCATTCAAACCCATAATCCAACTGGGTCTGTAGGCACCATACTGTAATTATAATAACCACAATTATAATAACTGTTAACTTAATATAACCTGAAGTTTATACTTCAACCTCACGTTTGCATTAAGCATGTGTAATATTTGTTTTGTTTTCTTCTTATTATTATAAGCACCTATATATGTATTGCTTTAGACCCTTAGCCACGATGATATACAGTATATACACTATTTATATACACTTCTATGAAGATATTAAGGCTTGAAATACTGTAGATTACATATTTCATTTCATTACTCATCAATTTGTTGCTAGTATCGTGTTCAACCACCCTCCTTCTCAATGACAGCCTGCAGTCGCTCGGGCATTGAGGCACCATGCCTCCTCACTGTATAATATATATATGGTTTTCCCCGAAAAATCTCCCACTGTGTTCTGGTGTGACGTAGCAAATCTGCTGTGGTTCTCTGTCGTTCTGGCTCCCACGTGTTAACGATAGAACCTCATACATTTTCTATAGGGTTCAAATCGCAGTCTTAAATAGACAAATCTATCACCTGCAAATAATCATGAGCAGTAAACCATTTTTGAACTTTCCTCTCCTTATGGATAGGGCATCGGTCGTGTATAGGACAGATAAGGGTGAGTAGTTGAAAAGAAATTAAAAACATTTAGAATATGTGCTTCATTATATTGCATTTGATCGATCTATTAAACAAAGACACAGTCTGTTGTTCACCCCCGTAGAGAGATACTGATTATAATTATCATCATTTGGATATTAAGCAACAAATAACGGAGCCGAGACAATTAATTTTCTGTCTTCAGCTTTAACTGTATTCTTTTCACCCCTCATGCTGGTAGTTCCCCTCTTTATCACCTTTTCTCGCCGTAAAATAAACTTAATACCTATATCTTTCAAGTAACTGGCAACCTCACACAACCTCCTCTCCCCTGTCTTCTCTCTCTCACGTCCCCTTCCTTTCTTGCCTTCTGTACTATTCTTTATCTTTTCTTTCTCATAATTTTAACCCTCTCATTCGTTCAAAGTTTAATGACATAGGCCTTTCTCCCTTATCACCCATAGTCCTTCAAATTTATGCAAGCAAAAGGATATGATAAAAGTTATGTAGAATATATATATATATATATATATATATATATATATATATATATATATATATATATATATATATATATATATAAAGCCGAAATTCTGTATGTGTGTGTCTCTGTGTGTGTGTGTGTCCTCTATGCACGCCCTGATCCTTCGTCCTAGAGTGAAAGTTTGATCGCTATAAAAAAAAATGTTTTTCATGTTTTTCAAAAAATGTTAATGTTTTGAGGGGGATTCGAACCCCTGGATTAGTGACAAACAAGTAGGGGTTGGAATATTAATTATAGCATCTACCTTAGCTGTAAGTGGTACAACATGTCCCTGTCCCACCTGGTGTCCAAGATAACTGGTAGTAGCACACCCGAATGAACTCTTGGGCAAATTCACCGTCAACTTTGCTTCTGCCAGTCTGTCAAATAGTGCTTCAAGGTGAAGTATGTGGTCTGACCAATTAATATCATATATAATCAAGTCATCCAAATAGGCTTTTACGTTAGTTAAACCAGATATTACTGTATTTATTATTCTTTGAAATGTTGCTGGGGCTCCTTTCATACCAAATGGCATTACTGTAACAAAAGCTGAAATGTTACGAGCTCTTTCAGTTAACTTAACCTGATAATATCCTTTTAACAAATCCAATTTGGTGAGGAAGCGGGAGTTACCAATGGAGTCCAGGATATCATCAATGCGAGACAGAGGATAAGAGTCCGTCCTCGTCACTTCATTGACCCTGCGATAGTCGGTACATAATCTGGAAGATCCATCTGGCTTCGGGACAAGCAGGCAAGGAGAAGCCCACTCGCTGCTACTATGCTCCGCCAGGCCATTGTCAATCAGGAACTGTACTTCCTTGCGTAGAATCTCCCTCTTGCACGGACTCATACGGTACGGGGCCTGTTTGATGGGCGATACTCCATCAACCAACACCACATTATGACTTGCTACCACACACTGTTGAGGAACATCCTGGAGTATCTCTGGGAACCTGACTAGAAGGGTCTTCACATCCTCCCTTTCCTTCGAACAAAGATGCTGCAATACAGGATCAAGATTATGTATAATACTGGAATTATTAATTCTGGGAACAGTAGGAATAAAGTTGTCTTCCTCTTGTGCACTGTTCACTTCTCCCCGTACGGTCATCACTGTCTGTCTGTGGGGAAACAGCTTCATGTTGTTGGCATGAACTTTGCGTGCTGCTTTCCTGCGTCCTGGGGTAATGATGACGTAGCGATCACTACCACATTTATCCACAACTTCATATGGTCCTTCAAACTTTGCCTGTAGAGAAGTTTTATAGGTTGGCAGTAACAATAGTACACTATCTCCTACATCAAATTATCTTTTTTCTGTACGCTTGTCATAATTTGATTTCATTACAGTCTGTGCTTGCTGTAAGTTTTCTTTTGCAAATTCCCTTACTTTCAGCAATTTTTCTCTAAAATTAGTCACATAGTTACCCAATGTTAACTGTTTGGAGTTCTCCAACCACGAGTCTTTCAAGACTCTAAGTGGGCCGCGAACCTCGTGTCCAAAAATATGTTCATGAGGACTGTAACCAAGTGATTCCTGCTTACATTCTCTAATAGAAAACAACAACATATGAATTCCCTCATCCCAATCATTTTCAGTCTCTAAGCAATATTTCTTAAGCATAGATTTTAATGTTTGATGAAATCTCTCTAGCATACCCTGTGACTCTGGATGATAAGCAGTGGCTAAGTATTGTTTTACTCCCAACAGATTCATAGCGTCCTTAAATAGTTCAGAGGTGAAGTTACTACCTTGGTCCGATTGTACTACTTTCGGAATTCCATACTGAATAAAGAAATGAATTAATTTATCAACAATGATCTTTGCACTTATTTTCCTAATGGGAATGGCTTCAGGATATCTGGTACAGGCACACATTATTGTCAATAGATACTGATTACCTTTCTTTGTCTTAGGGAGAGGCCCAACACAGTGTAATATTATTCTAGAAAATGGTTCATCAAAAACCTTAATAGGAGTTAATGGTACAGGCTTCAACACCTGGTTAGGCTTACCAACTAACTGACATTCGTTACAGGACTTACAGAATTTAGCTACATCCTTCCGTATCCCTGGCCAAGAGAAATACTTTAAAATACGTTCACTAGTCTTACTGAATCCTAAATGACCACCTATACAATTATGGGCTAAATCAAGAACAGATTTTCTCAAGACTGAAGGGACTACTATCTGATGCACTACTGACCATACTTCCTTGGCTGGCACTTTTAACGGCCGAAATTTTCTCATCAACACACCTTTGTTCATATAAAAACAACACCTTTGGTCATTCATCTCGTTCTCTGGGACCACTTCATTAAAACACTTAACTAATGAGGGATCTTGATTTTGGTAACTAACCAAGCTTTCCTTTGTTACAGGAATATTCTTAATTTGAGACAAAGACTTAGAATGAGACTCGACAGAGTCATTGCTACTTACAATTGAACAAGAAGTGTCGAAAATGTTACTGAGATCAATGTCCTCTTTAATATCAGATGTAGGCCTACATGTACTTATGTTAGAAGTTTGGGCCTGGCTTCTGGTAACTGCACAAACCGGAAAAAGACCTGGGTCCTTTTGTTCTAGCTGTTTAGTTGGACTGTCAATAGAAGGTATATTAGTTATTTTTAGTGGTGGAAATACCACATCACCTGCAATGTCATTACCAAGTAAAAAGGTTACTTCTTTTAGGGGTAAGGAATCTTTTACTCCTACGGTGACGTATCCTGTAAACAAGTCTGACTGTAAATAAACTTTAACAAGAGGAATGTTAATTGGTCCTCCTACCCCATCAAGGAGAAGGCTTTCCCCTGTAAGTAATTTGTCAACCAGAGGAAATGAGTGTTTTACCAGTATGCTGTGAGAAGCTCCAGTGTCCCGTAGTATTGAAACAGGGTATTCTATATGACCTGGACCCTCACTAGACACAAATCCCAGCGACATAAATGGACTAAAATTATCCAATTTCCCCACAGACTTTGTTAAATACTGTAACACACCACTATTAGGTTTTTTACAATTCCTGGCAATATGACCATAACCTGAACAATTAAAACATTTAATAGACATCTTTGTTTCATAAGGTTTTGAGTCTGTTTTACCTAAACCAGAATTATCAATGGGAGTATTACCAGCAGACTGCTTAACATTAAAACAAGACACCCCTGGAATCCACTTACCTCCAACCCTGTTTACAGAAGGCAGTGAACCACCTTTATGGGTCAGGACATAGTTTTCTGCCAACACAGCTGCATTAATTACACTCTGAGGCCCTTTTTCTTCTAGGTACATTTTAATTGCTGGACTAACCTGCCTTTTAAATTCCTCTAATAAAATAAGTTCCTTTAAACCATTGTAATCTTCAACCTTACAAGCATTCAACCACCTGTCAAATTGTCGTCGTTTGCCATAAGCAAATTCCAGATATGTAATGGAATCTGTTTTCCTAAGGTTCCTAAAACAGAGTCTATATGCTTCGGGTACTCTTTCGTATCCTTTCAAAATATTAGTTTTAACAAATTCATAATCATACACATTACCAAGAGAATTAAAAATAGCTTGTGCTTTACCCTTAAATGCTGATTGAGCTAACATTACCCTATACTCACTTGGCCATTTCATACACTCGGCTATTTTTTCAAACTGGGAGAAAAACTCATCTGGATCACTGTCGTCAAACACAGGCACCATCTTCAAATATTTTGTCATGTCAAACTCTACCTTAGTAGGTTCTATGGGATTGATTTTAATTTTAATATCTCAATCTCAAACCGTCTCTCAATTTCACGTTCTTTATACTCCCTTTCTCGTTCCCTTTGCTCATATTCCTTGCTCAATTTTAACTCTTCTAACTGAAGCTTTCTTAAGACCAATTCCTGATTTTCTTCTTTATACAAGTCAAGAGCCTTATGCGATAATATGCTTTTATCTACTAAATATTTAATAACTCTATCTATTTCATAATGTTCTGCTAATCTTGCCCAGTCATTTTTCCTAAGGTCTGTAGTTAAAAGGAACTCAACAGAAGGGCAGTCCACAAACTCGTTAAACTGTGAATCGTCCATTATAATCAAATTTTAAATTAATTTATAATTACAACCAACAATAACGGAGTAATATCCTGGCGAGGTCGTCACTTTCTGTTACGTATTTCTCAAGCCTCGTTCCATATACCATAACAGAAAACAAACAAAAAAAACACATAAAAAACATTGAGTGACTATTCACAGAGAGTGGACAGTTTCTTTATCAGAGTTCGAATTAAAAGATCAGACTAAATAATGGACATAATATATTTTAACACAAATAATTCAATTAACACACAATACATAATAAATACCTTAACCTAAACCTTAATATTAATACACAGAAAATATCCCTTAACCTAAACCTTAAAACTAACGAAACATCAGAAAGCCACTCATCTAACCACTAGCACTTAACACATAACATAATACACAATACACAATAGTAATCATAATAATAATAATATTCCTAGACCTGACTCCCATCCAAAACAGCCTACTGACTCCTATGTCAAAGGTGGTTCATTGCCCTATGCCTAGGAACCCCTCAAAAAGGTCTGTTTACATACCACTAGAATCACAAGCCAGGGCTGGAGGTAGTGCTGTGGTCCTTCCACGTTGATGTCTGATTTTCAGATGCCCTGCCCGGGTTTATATAGGCCACAGTTGGCGCCAAAACCAAAACAATGTTGCCCTATCTAATTAATGGTATCCACCAAATACATTCTCCCCGGTTATTCCTATAAACTTCCTACTTAATAAACCTAATGTGTTTTACCCCCCAAAGTAATTATATTTCATTAGCAACGTAAAACACATTTTATACCTAGGAAAGTATATGTAATCCACTAGACGTGGCAAACTTACATTGGAACTCATATAGGTTCAAAAAATTAGAGACATTAGATTCCTCTGATCAAAACATGAAACCTAAACTGAAACAGAGTCACAAGGCTCATACCTAACAATACATACATGCATACACACACACATACACACATACATACATACAGTACATACACACACACTCTCTCTTTCTTTCTCTCTCTCTCTTTTTTTTCTCTCTTTCTTTCTTTCTTTCTCAAACACACATACATACATACATACATACATACACACATACATACATACATACATACATACATACTGTACATACATACATACATACATACATACATACTGTACATACATACATACACACAAAATTATATACATACGTACACACATACACACATACATACATACACACATACATACTGTACATACATACATACACACAAAATTAAATACATACATATATACATACATAATTATTATTGTTATTATAATTATATTATATATAATAATATTAATACAACTGTATGTATGTGTATATGTATATGTATGTATGTGTATATGTATGTATATGTGTGTATGTATGCATGTATGTATGTGTGTATGTATATGTGTGTAAATGTATGTATGTATATATAAATGTGTGTATGTGTGTATCTATCTATATCTATGTATGTGTGTGTGTGTGTGTGTATATCTATATGTATGTGTGTGTGTATGTATGTATGTATATGTGTGTGTGTATGTATGTATGTATGTATATATGTGTGTGTATATATGTATGTATGTATATATGTGTGTGTATGTATGTATGTATGTATATGTGTGTATGAGAGAGAGAGAGAGTGTGTGTGTGTGTAAGTAATAAAACACGGTCTTTACGGTCGAATAAACTTAATTGTGTGTGTATGTATGTATGTGTGTGTGTGTGTATGTATGTATGAGAGAAATTGTGTGTATATATATATTTATATGTATATGTAATTTTTGTGTGACAGTGAGAGACATTTTGTGAGATTGTGAGAGAATGGAGAGACGGAGAGAAAACTTGGAGAGATGGAGAGAAGGAGGGAGAAATGGAGGAAAGATGGAGACAAACGGAGAGACAACCGGAGAAAAGGGAGAGAAGATATAGAGGAAAGAAGGAGAGAGATAGAGGGAAAGAGAGAAAGAATAATGCAAATTATTCTGACAAAGAGAGAGATTGTGAGAGAATGGAGAGACGGAGAGAAAACTTGGAGACATGGAGAGAAGGAGGGATAAATGGAGGAGATATGGAGACAATCGGAGGAAAGGGAGAGAAGATATGGAGGAAAGAAGGAGAGAAATGGAGGGAAAGAGAGAGAAAGAATAATGCAATTTTTTCTTACAGAGAGAGAGATTGTGAGAGAATGGAGAGACGGAGAGAAAATTTGGAGACATGGAGAGAAGGAGGGAGAAATGAAGGAGACATAGAGACAAACGGAGAGACAATCGGAGGAAAGGGAGATAAGATATGGAGGAAAGAAGGAGGAAAGGTAGGGAAAAAAACTCTAGCCATTATAAAAAACGGAATAATATTAACACAGACTTCTTTATTTTATTTATTTATTATTATTATTATTATTATTATTATTATTATTATTATTATTATTATTATTATTATTCATACAATATTTGTATATGTATGTGTGTGTGTATTTTTTATTTTGTATGTATTTGTATGTATGTATAATTATGTGTATATTTTTTATTTGTATATGTATCTGTGTATGTATATAATTATATGTATATGTATGTATGTGTATGTATGTGTGTATATTTCTCTGTTTTGAGAGACATACATACACACTCACACATACATAACCTAACCTATCAGAATACACACATATACACACATACACACATTATATACAAGTGTATGATTGTATACCAAAGTAATATGTTTTTAAAAAGTATATAATTAAAAGAAGAGAGAGAGAGAGAGAGATTTTGTGAGATTGTGAGAGAATGGAGAGACAGAGAGAAAACTTGGAGACATTGAGAAAAGGAGGGATAAATGGAGAAGAGATAGAGACAAACGGAGAGAAAATTGGATGAAAGGGAGAGAAGATATGGAGGAAAGAAGGAGAGAAATGGAGGGAAAGAGAGAGAGAATAATGCAAATATTTCTTACAAAGAGAGAGATTGTGAGAGACTGAGAGAAGATTTGGAGACATGGAGAGAAGGAGGGAGAAATGGAGGAGAAATAAGAGACAAACGGAGAGAAAATCGGAGGAAAGGGAGAGAAGATATGTGTGGGGGTGGACTGTGAAAAATAATGTGCTTTATAATAAATTACCAAAAGCTTACCTTACTGGTTAATATATAATCTCGTTGGTTGGCTGCAGCGAGTTAAACCAGAGTTATAATTCCCTGTATCCTTTCCTCCAACACAATAAATTTATTTCTGGGTTCGTCCTGCTATATATGTATTGATTATATAGCATGCAATAATGGTGAATCACAAACAACCAATGCCAATTTTCTCTATTTATTAAAATAAATTCCAAGCCAACAATGAATAATTAAATTCAATAAAAAAATCACACACACACACTTCCGTTCACAGTAACTATCTATTACTTACTCTTCCGTCGCTCGGACACGTGCTGCTAGGCCACTCTCGCTCATACGCGTACACGTGGAACAGTAATATAACGTTACTTTAATATAATTATCACAAGCTAGCACTTCACCCTCGCACACGACGATAGTTACGTTATGGTAATATTAAAGGGAGAATCAAGCAACCCAGCTGGTAATAATTCAATGTCAATATTCACACTCGTTTACTGTCCCTCGTACACACACACACTCGTAAATTCCCGGCCAGCCCTCTCCTCACCTGTAAAATGACACCTTACTAATTCTCGTCAAGCGAATGAATAGTGAATTAAATAACAATAAGCCTTGTGAAAAAGTAATTAAACAAATTCGAGTTACGTTATAACTGTAAGCCCCCAGGCAAGGCTAGGAGGGCTGGTACGAGGTGTTTCCTTCGTCGAGTGTGCTTACCAACTGATGTATTCCTTCAAAATCAAGGCATGGGTGGTGGAGATTAATTACCCTTCTGACTCCTCCCCATTCTACCTTTTTCTACCTGGCCCAACTGTCGGCCATGCTTGTCCTCCCTCTCATGTGTTCGTATAGCCTAGTCCTTGACTACGTTTACATATTGTCACTCATACCTAGTTATACATGCAAATCACTTTTCCCATAACATGCAACTGCTTGCAAATGATTCCCTTCCACTTCAAAATCGATTTCAATAAATAATAGATGCCCATTGGCATAATTATTAATGCAAAATATATATCCAGAGTAATGAAACACAAAATGGAGTGAATGGGTACTCGACCTCACCTCACCTGACATGACCCTTCCTGTCTACCTGCGGATTAAAGCCCGCTCCTACAATTTCAAATTCCTGTCTCTGGAAAATTCCACTGTTCTATGCCTTCTAGAGCATTCCCCACACGTGGTATCCCTTTGTTAATATATATATAAATATATAGCATTCTACTACTTACGTACGTTACGTTATGGTCACGGATCGATCTGTGACAATGACCATTCCTAACCTACCAATTTTTTTGGCTAAGCACAATAGACTTATTATATTGAGCTATGTAGGCTGGTAATTTCCTATACATTTGGCTAGTTTCACAGCCACTTGGGTAAGGTCAGTTATTACAGCCAAGACCATGTATACAATTCCTGTCACATATTAGAGTAGCCTACTTCTTCCTTCATCACTTACCTATCCTACTAATAAAACTATAAAATTGCAAACTAAACATAGCAAACCTACTCTACCCTACCCAACCATCTAACATTAGATCATCACATTCTACCACCTGATATATGACCATATCCTAACCTACCGAATTTCTTGGCTCAGCATACACTTTTTCACCTGCCTTTCCCAGTAGTGCTATGCAACTTATGAGGTATAGATAATAGATTGATATTTTCCTATACATTTGACTAGATCAAACTGTTCCACAGCCACTTGGGTAAGGTCAGTTATTACAACCAAGACCATGTATACAATTCCTGTTACTTGAAAAAGATGAATTCACTGAGATACCCAACAAAAACAATACAAGGCTAGCTCAAGAATAGTTTCACTTACCTAAAATTGATGGTAAATGTTTGATATGGAGCAGTAACGCTGAATATTGGAGTGGAGTGTTATTTTGGTGGTGGTCGACAATCCCATTGGGTAGGCAGAAATATTCTTCTAAAAAATAATGCTATGCATATTTTTATATAACTACAGTATATATTGCAGTCACAAATATACCATAAAGAGTTTTATTACTTTATTAAACATATCAATAACAAGAAAATGATGATAATATTAAAAAATGTTTGATGGGATCAGCGAAGGGAAGGCCAACTCGAACCCATCGAAATTCCAATAATATTGGCTCTGATGGGAGTCTTTTCCAGTATGGGAAGGGACTGATTTCACTTAATAATTTGGCGATGTCACCAAGGGAGTCCCTTTAGCCATGGGATTCACTAAGAATACGGGCGTAACTTACACCATTCATGCCTATGATGATATCAAAGTTCAGTGGTTTAGATGGTACTATTAGTACACTCACAATCACAGACTCCCCAGAGAGCAAGCGAAGGCGTACAGTTGGCTCCACTCCTGTATTTCTCCCCTGTCGTTGCCAATGTTTCGCCAGTCAGAAATTGGAATCCCGATTCACAAGTAAAATATTAGAAACATTAATATCTTTCACTCAAAGGATATGAATGTTTCGAAATTTATAACTCATAGATCAGGATTCGAATTTCTGATTGGCCCAACATTGACAACGCAAGAGGAGAAACATGGGTGTGGAGCCAACTGTACCTCACCTTTCCCTACACACACGTAACTGTCACCACTCACTGTCGTCAGGTTGATATTTTCACTCACCCAGTCAGTGCATAAAGAGGCATACATGATACACTTTGTACACCAGGTATCAATCAAAGCGTTACAGTTCACTCCATTGACAAACATCTACTGATAGTCTGGAGAAGAGGCTGGCGCTGGTACCACCACTCCTGAGCCATTTCCATGAAGAGGCAACGTGGCCTGGTCTACCACAAATGAAACAGTATACGCTGCCGCGCCCTCCTCGGCGCCCGCCACTCGTGTCAGGCAGTCACAGGTACAATGGTTTGGATGGTTGCAAGCTCGGCACAGCACGGCGATTAATACTACAGCTGCCCTGTGATTGTGGTGGATGGAGTCTGCAAATGTTGTTGTACCTCCAGTGCCTACATTTCCCTCTACCAAAACTGCTCAGGCACCGTTCAAAACCTGGGTAATATCCATGTATTCGAGTCGTGAACCTGCTCTCAGGATGTGACAAATGGAGCTAGGAAGGCCGGCCACAAATGCACAACACCAACCAGCGTCAGGTATTCCTCCAAACAAAGTAGCCACACGTCACAGGTCAGCCAAAAGACATTACCTGACTCGCCTTCATGGAGTTTGTGGATGACAAACTGATCAAATGCGACAAACTTGTCCACAGCAAACGCTGAAGTGAGAGCAGCCTTAATCTTGTCATAATCTTTCTTGTCTGCACTGCTAAGCTGCTGATACACGTAAAATGCACTGGCACTAAGTCGAAGTAGCACAAGGGTGTGTAACTCTCTCTCAGACGACACACCAGCTCCAACTTTTCCAGCCATTCCACCACTGGCTGCGATGCTCCATCAAACTCGGGTATAAGGCGCCTGTCCATGGCAAGGTTGTCTGTGTTCTTATCTGTCATCGTTGGTTGCGTTTAAAGGCCTAGATAGCTTGTAATGTTAGCTGCTGGACATCAACTGAGGGAAAGTCAGGAACACAACCAATTCTTTTATCTGCTTTATTTCAACTGCCTTATATACAATATGCTGGCCATTTCATCTACTCGGCCTTGAGGTTTGAACCATATGAAACACGCAATTAAAGAATTTGACAGACTCTAACAAATATATTGAAACACTCAACCAGCCCAACACTGTCCCAAAACGTAAATATATAACAAAATAACACAGAAATATAACATATTACCCACCTAAAATATCTGAATGCACATACACACTTTCACATGTTTATTGTTACACACACACACACACACACAGATCAATTGAAACAACCTAAAGTATTGCCAGTATTTAAGTCAGGTGACAAAAAGGATGTAAACAATTATCGACCAATTTCTATCCTCCCAGCATTTAGTAAAATATATGAAAAGGTAATATGTTCTCGGTTAATGTCATATCTTGAAGATATTAACCTATTAATTAAACAACAGCATGGTTTCAGAAATCAGCATTGAACTGAAACAGCTATTTTACAATTCGTGAATAATGTGTATAAATGCTTGGAGGAGAAACAATTTGTTGTTGGCGTTTTTATTGACCTATCAAAGGCATTTGATACCATAGATCACAATATTCTACTTTATAAATTAAATCATATAGGAGTCAGAGGGGTCACACACAGGTTATTCCAGAGTTATTTGAGTAACAGAAAACAAAGTATTTATTGTAATAAAATGTATTCGCCAAATAAACAAATATATAAAAGTGTACCACAAGGATCTATTTTGGGTCCAATACTTTTTTTAATATATATTAATGATATAATAAATACTAGCTCCAAAATATATTTTACTATTTACGCTGATGACACTACTTTATTAATGAAAGATGTGAATATAGATACATTACATGCAACTGTAACTACTGATCTAAATAACATCAATATTTGGATTAAATCAAATAACTTGAAGCTTAATGTTAACAAAACTAATTACATATTCTTTCAAAATAGGTCTATAAATCATATTTTTCCTGCTGTACTGTTAAATGATGAACAAATAACCCAAGTCCACACTACAAAATTTCTAGGTCTTAAAGTTGATGAAAATTTAAATTGGAAAATGCATAGGCCTATTAATGAAGTCTGTTTAAAGCTCTCAAAAATTACTGGTATCTTATACAGAGTCCGACATAATTTAACTGAAGAGTCCAAGATGAGTATTTATTATACCCTTTTCTATCCCCATCTTACTTATTGTATTTCAATATGGGCAAGCACTTGGCCATCATTTCTAAAAAAAATAACCATTTCACAAAATAAGTTCTTCAGATGTGTTTTCCATAAAAATAAATTTGATTCAACGGACGTAATTTACCAATCTAGAAAAATACTCAAAGTATCTTCAATACACAAATATTTCACCTTGTTGTTGATTTTTAAAACTATTGGTCCTAATTCAGTGTTCCAATCTAGAGAACTTTCTTGTAATACTAGGAGTAATAATGTAAATTTATCCTTACCTGTTTTCAGAACTAAACTATTTAAAAACAGTGTTATAAATTTTGGTCCAGAACTGTTCAATAGTCTGCCTCAACATAAAAAAGTCCTGCTTAGAGGTAGTAAACTAATTACATTCAAAAGGGAAATAAAAAAATATTTAATTTATGTACAATCTTAGATACTCTGTAATAATTTTATTATCATGAATTTAATAGGATGTTTTTTATTGTATATATATGTGTAATAATAATAATAATAATAATAAAAGGTTTATTGAGTGAGGCAGCCGAGGGCTGAAAATATACATTAAAAAAAAAAAAAAAAAATCGTGATGGAGTGGATGATAATATATGGATAAATATAGATGAATGAACAGACATACACAAATACATTCGCGCACATGCAGACATAATATTCATTCGCACAAACAGCACACAGACGTACACAGATACAATCACGCATATTCACTCACACATGGACATATATTATGGGTACATATATTTATTTGTGCTGTTGGTTTATTAATGAAACTATTGTTGGGATTGGACTATTCTTATATCTGTCCGTCCTGGCTTTTATGGGTTGGAGTAGGTTGAAGTGACGGACATCGTGACGGGGTTTGGGTATGGAGGGTGGGAGAAGATTACGGTGTCGTGGGTGGATTAACAGCTGTTTGCTGAAGTCCCAGAGGAGCTGTTGGTGTCTGGTGGCAAGGGATGGTATTGTGAGGGTATTGAGGGCTTGTTGGTAGGTGGTGTATGCTGTACCCAGAATGACACGACATGCTCTCTTCTGTACCCTCTCTAACTGTTGCCTCTGTGTCTGATTGATGGCTGAAGACCAACAAGGGCAGGCGTAAGTAAGTTTGGGAATGATGAAGGTGTTATATATTCCCACCAGTTCCTTCTGCGGTGTCCCTAGAGTCTTCAGTCGCCTTAATATAAACAGGCGGTATGTGGCTGACTGGATGATGGTGCTGATGTGACTTTTCCAGTTAAGTTTGTCATCCAGCATGACACCTAATAACTTGGTGGTGTTCACTATTTGTAGATGTTGTTGTCCTAATGTTAACACTGGTGGTGGTGGTGGTGTGATAGCAGTGTGAAATTGCATCACTACTGTCTTGTCTTGGTTGATGGAGACGTTGTTGTTGTTGGTCCACGTCTGGAGGTTGTTAAGATGTTGTTGTAAGGGATGGTAGTGAGGAGACATGTTGTTGATGACTGTCCCAACGGTTGAATCATCCACATACTTCCAGCGAAAATCTGCATCTGTCAAGGCGTCGTTGATTAGGATGAGAAAGCTTAGGGGTCCGATTCTTGTCCCTTGGGCCACGCCACATGAGAGGTGTTGTATACAGTGTAGACAATGTACCCTTGTGACGCACTGCTTGACGTCTGTCACACACGAAGTTTGCCAGCCATGCTACTAGACTGGGCTCCACTCCAATATCAATAGCTTTCCTAAGTATTACGTTATGGTCTACTAAATCGAAAGCCTTTCTGAAATCAATGAATGCAAGGGCAACTGAGGGCTTTCTTTTTTCCAGGTTACTGTATATGAAGTCAAGCAGGCTAATGAGACAGTGGGTGGTTGATGATGACTTCATGTTTCCAAATTGTTGGGGGTCAATTACATTTGAGATATTGGCTGTGACCCAGTCGAACACAAAACTTTCACATAACAGGCTTGGGAGGGGGGTTATGGCAATGGGTCTTAATTGATCAAGTGACTGGGGTTTGGAGACTTTTGGTATTGGAGTTACATAAGCTGTCTTCCAATCCTGTGGGCATTTACTCTGACTAAGGGATGCGTTGATTATTGAACAAAGGGGTATTGCAAGCTCAACAGCAAACTCACGGTATGCATGTGTGTGTGTGTGTGTGTGTAGGTATGTGTTTAGATGTGTGTTTAGGTATGTGTGTATGTCTATATATATGTATTCATGTGTGCATGTCTATGAGTGCATGTGTGCATGTCTATGTATATGTTTATTCATGTGTGCATGTGTATGTGTGTGTATGTATATATGTATGTATATGTGTATGTGTGTGTATGTATATATAAATATATATATATATATATATATATATATATATATATATATATATATATATATATATATATATATATATATATATATATATATATATATATATATATATATATATGTTGTACTATATTGTATTTGGCATTTTTTCAACTGTATTCATTTGAATTTATTTGTTATAATTTGCTTGTTTGATTGTTCACATTAACACAATTTGTTTTTCTTGCCATAATTGTTTGGTCTGTTCACCTTGCCACAGTCTGTTATATTTGATTTTATAATCTGTCTGTCTCAGGAGTTACGACTCGACAGACCGTGCCTTACTATGTATTATTGTTATCTTCACATGTTAACAATTGTAAATAATGGCAATAAATTTACTTTACTTTACTTTACTTTACACACACACACACACACACACACACACACTCCAATATCTTCGTTGAAGGATTAATCAAATATATATATTTGTAGTTTCTACAGTCCTACACATCTCCCTTGCTTCTGTAAATAGATCCTAGTTCACTTTTCCTTCAACTTCTCTAGCATCCTCTTATCTTCAATGTTCATGTTGAACAATCTGGTTAGCCACGCCACCGCCATCTTTCCAAAGCTCCTCCACGCTTCCATTGGTATGTTATCTGGTCCTACTGCTTTGCCTCCCTTCATCCTCTTCATGGCCTTCCTCACTTACTCCCAGCTAATCTCTCACACTTCCTGATTCGCTACCTCCACCCCCACCTCATACGACCTCTTCTCCCTTTCATTTTCTCTGTTTATCAGCTCTTCTTAACACTCCTTCCACCTTCTTAACACACTCTTCTCACTCATCAACACATTTCCATTTACATCCTTCATCTTTTTAACCTGTTGCACATCCCACCCAGCTCTGTACCTCCGCCTGGCCAATCGACACATGTTTTTATCCCTATTTCTACTATCTAACTTCTCGTACAGCTCATAACATGTATTTTCCTTTGCCTTAGCCATCACCTTCTTTGTTTCGCTCTACTACTTATATTCTTGCAAACTTTCTTGGTCCCTTTGTCTGTCCAATTTCTTTTTTGCTTGCTTCTTATACAATATTGTACTTGGCCTCTTTTGTCTTTCCTTCCCGATGTCATTACAAGTACCTTCTGTGCTTTCTCCCTCACCACTTCAGAAAAAGCTGCCCATCTGTCCTCCTCCTCACCTATAGCCTGGCTCACCTCCCTCTTAACTTTTCTAATGTAATCTCCTTCCTTTAGTTTCCAACACATAATCCTTCCTTCAGTCCTCATTTTCATATTTACCTTCACTTTCAGACTCATCTTACCAACCAATACCCTATGTTGAATTGTTACATTCTTCCCTGTCACTACCTTGTTATCAGTTTATTATTTTAACTTGCATCTCCTACAGGATATAGTGTACTAGTGTACTCCTACCACCACTCTTGTATGTAATCCTATTCACCTCCTTTTTAAAGCAGGTGTTTACTAGAAAGATATATGTACTGTAACATTATGAAAAATCCACAATTATCTGTCCCTCTGTCTTCCATCCTCCCACTCCATACCTACTCATTACCCTCTCATCACTCATCACCATTACTGTCCCTGTGTCTTCCATCCTCCCACTCCATACCTACTCATTACCCTCTCATCACTCATCACCATTACTGACCCTCTGTCTTCCATCCTCCCACTCCATACCTACTCATTACCCTCTCATCACTCATCACCATTACTGTCCCTCTGTCTTCCATCCTCCCACTCCATACCTACTCATTACCCTCTCATCACTCATCACCATTACTGTCCCTGTGTCTTCCATCCTCCCACTCCATACCTACTCATTACCCTCTCATCACTCATCACCATTACTGTCCCTCTGTCTTCCATCCTCCCACTCCATACCTACTCATTACCCTCTCATCACTCATCACCATTACTGTCCCTGTGTCTTCCATCCTCCCACTCCATACCTACTCATTACCCTCTCATCACTCATCACCATTACTGTCCCTGTGTCTTCCATCCTCCCACTCCATACCTACTCATTACCCTCTCATCACTCATCACCATTACTGTCCCTCTGTCTTCCATCCTCCCACTCCATACCTACTCATTACCCTCTCATCACTCATCACCATTACTGTCCCTCTGTCTTCCATCCTCCCACTCCATACCTACTCATTACCCTCTCATCACTCATCACCATTACTGTCCCTCTGTCTTCCATCCTCCCACTCCATACCTACTCATTACCCTCTCATCACTCATCACCATTACTGTCCCTGTGTCTTCCATCCTCCCACTCCATACCTACTCATTACCCTCTCATCACTCATCACCATTACTGTCCCTGTGTCTTCCATCCTCCCACTCCATACCTACTCATTACCCTCTCATCACTCATCACCATTACTGACCCTCTGTCTTCCATCCTCCCACTCCATACCTACTCATTACCCTCTCATCACTCATCACCATTACTGTCCCTCTGTCTTCCATCCTCCCACTCCATACCTACTCATTACCCTCTCATCACTCATCACCATTACTGTCCCTCTGTCTTCCATCCTCCCACTCCATACCTACTCATTACCCTCTCATCACTCATCACCATTACTGTCCCTGTGTCTTCCATCCTCCCACTCCATACCTACTCATTACCCTCTCATCACTCATCACCATTACTGTCCCTGTGTCTTCCATCCTCCCACTCCATACCTACTCATTACCCTCTCATCACTCATCACCATTACTGTCCCTGTGTCTTCCATCCTCCCACTCCATACCTACTCATTACCCTCTCATCACTCATCACCATTACTGTCCCTCTGTCTTCCATCCTCCCACTCCATACCTACTCATTACCCTCTCATCACTCATCACCATTACTGACCCTCTGTCTTCCATCCTCCCACTCCATACCTACTCATTACCCTCTCATCACTCATCACCATTACTGTCCCTGTGTCTTCCATCCTCCCACTCCATACCTACTCATTACCCTCTCATCACTCATCACCATTACTGTCCCTGTGTCTTCCATCCTCCCACTCCATACCTACTCATTACCCTCTCATCACTCATCACCATTACTGTCCCTGTGTCTTCCATCCTCCCACTCCATACCTACTCATTACCCTCTCATCACTCATCACCATTACTGTCCCTGTGTCTTCCATCCTCCCACTCCATACCTACTCATTACCCTCTCATCAGTCATCAATGTTATCCCCTTCTTCAACATGTCCATTGAAATCCACACCAATAACCACTCTTCCCTCCCTGTGTATGCTCTGAACCACTTACTCTACTTCACCCTATAATTCTTCCTTCTCCTCCAACTCACATCTCACTTACGGGGAATATACATTGATGACATTCATCAGTACTCCTTCAATTTATGTCTTCAAGCTCTTTACTCTGTACGACACCCTCATTACCTTCAATACACTTTATATAAATATGCAATGGAATAATTATCAACATTTCAATTCTAACCCCTTACCGTAGACTCTTTACTGTTATAGCAAAGTGATGGAGGGTTAACTCTCTCTCTCTCTCTCTCTCTCTCTCTCTCACTCTCTCTCTCTCTCTCTCTCTCTCTCTCTCTCTCTCTCTTACACATGTATACACATTCTCTCGCTCTCTCTCTCTCTCAAATACACACAAACACAAACACATACAATTTCTCTTTCTCTCACACACACATACACACATTCTCTCTCACTCTAAATTTCACACATACACACAAAATCAGTAACATTATTTTATACCGAATTGTTTGTCTCAAAGAATTGTGTGAGAGAGAGAGAGAGAGAGAGAGAGAGAGAGAGAGAGAGAGAGAGAGCGTGCATTGGGGGAGGGAGGGTAATAGGTTCCAGAACCGGTTCTGGAGGAACCATGAGTACCAAAGAAAACGGCTCTTGCACATGGGTTCGAACCCCCCATTAGTCATTAAAAACATTTTTTTTATAGGCTGAAGACACTTCCCAGGTTTCAAGAATCAAAATCATGTAAAAAAAATCACTCTAGGCCGTGCATAGGGGCCGTGCATAGCGGCTAAACAGGCAGACAGAGTGTTTTATATAGATAGATAGATAGATGAAATGGGGAAATGTTGAAAAAATATATTAAGCGCATATAACCAAACCAAACCAATAGCAGGGAAACAACCTCAAAGGAACGACCACAAAACCAAATTGAGGTGCTTCTGTAATTGTAACAGAAACCGAACAATACCAGACTTATTAAGAATAATATTCTACGTAGCAGAATCGCATTTCCTTGAACATAGTTTCCATTTATATCATCCAGTGGAACATTAAGGTATCATTGAGAACCACTTTATAATCAGGTGAAATACAAAGATTACATCAGGAAAATTAACCAATATCGATATAACTGCAACACAAAATTGATGTGCAATCAATAGGTAATTATACTGTTGCATCTCATCCCCGTAGGGTGGCATTGCCTGCATTAGTGATGTGGGCAATACTTTAAAGGTTTTAACGCCCCCTTGGCCCCAGCCACTAGCTTTTAGTTCTTCAACTGTCCCTCTTTTCTTTCTATTTCATTCCTGCTTAATGTCTCACCTCTCTATCACCGTTTTCTGGCGCTATATGACCGTGCTGTTGCGGCGTCTAATAACAATCAATCAATCAATCTTGCATCTCATTCAACAAATTGAAATGATACATTAATAACATCAATATAATATTATGTTCATAATATTGAAATTGACAAAACAAGACATAAATAACAAGACATCAGAAACCCAATTACCTACAATCAAACTTCACCTTAAAAGCAATAATAATCTTTTATTCTACACACTGTTATATAATCATCGTTCATGTAAATATATTTTGCAAATTCTTCCATCTATCCTTCTTTTAATCAGAGCCAAAGATCTTACACAGGCCATGATGCTCCTCAATTTCCCCTGTCCTTCTGATGGCAGGTTTGAATCTATCAAACCACATCGAACATTTAATTATAGCAAGGGGACGTATATATAATGAAGACCTGTATTAATTCTCAGAAGAGGACATTTTTGCTATGTGCCCAGACAGTGTCCAACGAATAACAAAGATGAAAGGCAGTAAAAATATGATCATCCTCACTTTCTATTGCTCGCATATTCCAGATCGCATTAATATTAACCCCACCTCTTTTGAGGTGAAGCCTTTTGTTGAGCGTCCCTTACAGTGTTTCTGTTGTTATGAGTTTGGTCATGGTAGGTGTGGTTTTTGACCCACATTTTACTTCTAAGTGTTAGTCAGAAAGTTACAGCTTTTTCCGCGGGGATGCTCACCCCCTTCGTTCTCCTCGAACAGGATGTCCTCCACCTGGTTAACCCCAATCCATCAGCAGTGGTAGTGCCAGACGGCAACTCGACTTCAGGCGACACTAGGGTGGTGGTTTAAATACATAGCCTCCTCTCTTCGCCCTCATCATTCCAAGTCGACAACATCTAATTCTCACCTCTCCCAAGAAACAAGAAACAGTAGCTTCTTACTCTGGTGAGAACGTTTCTATAGTTTCAATACATAATAGTCTTGGAAACTGTATCAGATATTCATTGTAGTGAATCTTCCCCCTGATTACAATCGCTTTAACTAAAGGTCCATGTTGTGGGCCCAAGTTGTAGAGGTTATCGCTGCCACACACGCTTCAAAATGAAAACCTAAGACAACTAATTTGCAACAGAGACGTCATCGAGGTTCCTCTGAGACACTTGACTGCATTACAAACTTGCAGTACAAACATCTTTCAATCCTCCCAGAAGCATTCTCGTGGCTCCGATGAGCCTCCTGATTTAACAGATGTCCCCCTTCGCAAGTTTCCTTTGGGAACATTAGAAGGGCGTGAAGTGAATGTGGGTGCCTTGGATATTATGACTTCAAATGTGGTTGTTTCATAGAATAACCCTGATCATTTCCCTTCGCACTCCTCAAACACACCAGATGCTTCAGGGACTCGTCTACGGGTCCCAATTACTGCCCTAAGTACAGTCGGCGGCAAAAGTCCTGTCGCCTCGCTTACTTCGCCGATGTACGCGATGTTCATAGACTCGACATTATTAGGAGTAGAAAACGTGCGTACTTTTCGAGTCCATGAACACTGCCTGTCTCGGTGAAGCAGGTGAGGCGACACGACTTATGCCGCCGACTGTACTAAGCCTCAGGATCGTTCTTCTTCTAGTAGCCCAGGATTAAAGAACACTTGTCGTTTGAGTAGAACCCTTTGGTAAAGGTGGTAGTTGAAAATCTCCTGTGTTGCCTGCATTTTTAGTGGTAACTTTCTTAGAAAATTAATTAAGTTAGGAAGGTCCCAAAGAGGACACGAACTATTTCTAATGGTGGAACAATATTTGTACTGAATATTTGTAAAACTGTATTATATTTAACTGAGGAAGAAGGAAATGTATTAGAATAAGAAGGATAGAAGTTAATAGTAAAATATAACTGTATGATACACCTATAAGGGTGGAACTAATGGAAATGTCGAAAGATAGGAGTCAGGGGACTACTTTGTATGGAAGCATAAGGCAGAGACGAGGTGAGAAGGAAGTGAAGCATTTGTGTCTCACTCAGTCTCTCTTCGTTTGTTGCGGTGACAGGTAACTCATAGGATAGCTCTGGAAATAGACTGGACTAAAGTGTAATAGAGATTGATATAACAGGTGTTCAAGGACTTAGTCCGTGAATGGAATTGGATAAATAGAGAATGTTGAAGTGTTCAAGTAGGGGATTTTATTAATTAATATATGTTACAAGCACTGGGCTTCGCCCACCGCGGCTGTGCCGCGGGTGCACTGCGGCACTGCTCGCTGCGCTCGACCCCCCCTCCACTCGCGGCTCGCTTCGCTCGCCCCTCCACCCACCCCCACCCCCCAATCAGATGTCACACCAGGTAGTGAAGATGTTAATACTTATCTCTGCTAAATATAAAGGGCAAGGTCTCTTCCACTTAATAGTGAAGATGTTAACACTTATCATGATGTCACACCTGGTAGTGAAGATGATAATACCTATCTCTGCTAAAAATAAAGGGAAATGTCTCTTCCAGTTAATAGTGAAGATGTTAACTCTTATCTAACCGACATTTGTAACATAAAATACATTGTCACGGAATCTGCCTGGAATCGATCTTCACTTCGGGTTTTGGCAGTTCTTTTATTTTTGAAAAGTTTTTGAAAAGTTATATTTCTATATATTAACAAGCACTGGGCTTCGCCCACCACGGCTGCGCCGTGGGTGCGGCGCTGCTCGCTGCGCTCAACCCCCCCCCCCCCCCCACTCGCGGCTCGCTTCGCTCGCCCCTCCACCCACCCCCACCCCCCAATCAGATGTCACACCAGGTAGTGAAAATGTCAAGTAGTGACGATGTGTTGAATTGCAACATTTTATCATGGGATGAACATGGAATATTTTTTTAGATTTTTTGAAAGTTTGTAAAGGTTTTAAGATTTTATGGAAGTTTGGGATTGTTACAATTTTAATTAGATATTGATATATGATTAAAGGAGTCTCTCTTCATTTGTTGGGGTGATAGCCGAATTAGCATACCCCTTGGCAAAGTGGTCCATATGGAAAAAGATAGTTTGAGAAATTGCTGGCAAATAATTATTTCTGTTATATATATATATATATATATATATATATATATATATATATATATATATATATATATATATATATATATATATATATATATATATATATATATATATGTATATATATATATATATATATATATATATATATATATATATATATATATATATATATATATATATATATATATATATATATATATATATATATAATGCCTCGTCAATCATGTTTTGTAATTCATCCGTAAATAGAAACATCATAGAGTCAAGTTTGATTAAACACACAGAAAATATTAATATGAATTTAAACAATGGTATGTACAAGTTGGATAGTTTCATCATAGACATGATTCTTAATAAGATAAGTCCTACTGCTATTCCTTAATGACTGAGGATAATCTTTGGTTTAGAGGTCATGTCAGGTAAATCCTTTTTAGCACCATATGCATGGGTGTATATATTGTTTTGAACTCACAGTGGCAACACCTTCAGGTTGCCATTTAGTTATTAAGTGTATATAAGGTGTCTCTCGGCAATCATTCCTTAATGACTGGGATAATCTTAGGTTTAGAGGTCATGTCAGGTCAGGTCAGGTAAATCCTTTTTAGCACCATATGCATGCTTTGAACTCGCAGTGGCAACACCTTCAGGTTGCCAGTTTGTTGTAAGTGTATCTGTATATAAGGTGTCTCTCAGCAACCATTCTTTTACATTCTGTTCTTTCCCCTGAAGATGTGAATTACACGAACGCTTGGGACTCCGTGTTTATTTTTCCTTCCTTGTGGATTTATGCATATTCCTGGATCACGTGCCACCAAGTGATTTATTTGCAATATATATATATATATATATATATATATATATATATATATATATATATATATATATATATATATATATATATATATATATATATATATATATTGTTATGGTGTTCGAATTCTTTGTATATATATATTTTTTTAATGTGTCACCAGCGCAGCTTCGGAAGTGTTACAGGCCTGATGACAGAAGGGATTAGGGAGAGAGAAAAGAAAACTTTTATTGTATTATTCTTGTTTAAAAAAATATGTGCCAAGTTATAATAAACGGGTTTATGATTAGTCGAGTATGTAACAAAATAGACTGTGTTCCTATCTAGATATAACTTCCCAATGTAAGACACTGATCGAACCCCATTAAATTCATTCTGGGTTGCTTGCTCGCGTGCCTAAGCTAACGCTACGTTACCCAATCAGTGTGTGGTCACTTGGTTCCTTTGGTCGACTTGGTCTGGTGGTGGCAGCGTATACCCAATACTGAAGAGGAACTAACCTTGTCCTTTGTATGATTATTTTTAGTATTCGCAAGGCAAGTTCAGATACTCAATTGTTTTTTTTTTCAGACCGGGTCGATACTGCGATAGGATAGAGTATCATACACTGGTGTTTTTGCTTTGTTTTTATTGTAAATGGCCGTGGGTTTTGTTCACCTCTAATTTAAAGTAATGGGACAAAATTAATTCGTTACACATGGAAGACTTATCTGTTAAAAATAATAAAAATATTTTATTACAGATGAAGAGGCTTGTAGGCATCTACAGTTTTTTACTGCTCATTACCTTACCTCACTCCTTGGTATCTGATGCGTCCATCCTACAGTATGAAGAAGATGTTCAAGGCGTTGGTGAGATGATCGGCGAAGTGGTGGGCAAACACCTCACTCATTGTCAACTCATTATTCTCTCCCTGATGTCAAACCTGCCTATTGTAGCTGCAATAATTAGGTGAATAAAGATGCAATTATTCAATATGACTCATGTTCGGTTATGGTAGTACTGTCTTTTTTCTTTTTTCTTTTATGAAGCAAGTATATATTTCAGAAATGCAGATCTACAAGTTCAGCAGATCCTCCTCCTTGTAGATTTTGTTTTCTTATCGTGGTTGAGGGGCTTGCGTGCCCCTATGACCCACAAGTCGCTGGTGGGGTCCACCTGCTGGCTGTTATGCCAGGAAAAAGGTATGCAAGGAAAAGTTAGGACCACTAAAATAAACAGAGGGACAAATAACTAATGATGAGAAACAAAATTAATGTGCGACATGTTTAACGAATGTTTTGCATCAGTATTAACTACAAATTATCTGATCGATATGCCATCAGCCCAAACTGTCCATAATACTAGCATGGACAGTGTCCTAAGTGTAGTGGATATCAATAGAAATTATGTGTTAAAAGAAACAGACTACAGGCACAGACCCAGACGAAATCATTGCCAGCATATTAAACGAGTGTACAGTAAGGAAGAAATCTGTTATAAATACAGGAGTAGTCCAAAATCATGTCTAATATCGTTCGAGATGCCAAGACACATTGCGTTTGAAGTAGCATAAGTCGTAGTAAGGTGGAGAGATGAGTGAAGGTAGAGTGTTCCAGAGTTGACCAGTCGTGTATATGAAAGACTGAGAGTACCGGTTAACTCTTGCATTAGTGAGTTGGACAGAAAAGGGGTGAGAACGAGAGACTTGGCGAGTTTTGCATGCTCTCCTGAGGGGAGGAAACATACATTGAGAAAGTTCAGAAGAGCAATGGTATAAAGTAACTCCAGATAATTAAAACGGTTCAATTGTTTATTTTGTGGTAAAAAACAAGTTCACCGACATCAAAATATGAAAAAGAACCACTGTGAATGTTGACTCGTCCGACCACAGTACCTTCCTCCACTGATCAGTTGCCCATCCTTATGTTATAGCAAATTTCATCCTTGATGATATGTGGGCCTTGGAAAGACAAGGTTTGCGGAAAGCAATGCAACGTCGAAACCCCAGACTTTTGTTCATCGTCTTCGCCGTGATTTTAGGCTTTTTTTCAGGCCATGGTTTGCGAGTTGGTAGAATTTTACCTCCATTGTCGCGAATATTTTTCGTCCACCTTTGTACAGATCATAGAGATATACAAGTTGCTACTAACATATCCTTATTGCTTTTCCCCTCCTTCCTTAAACCGTTAATAATGAATGGCCACCTGTTCCTCAGAGAGATCCGGCTAACTTTATGGTTAGATAGGGGAGGGGAGGACACAGGGAAATGTAGCCACAACAATGTATTGTGCACCATACACACCACCACGAGCTTCTCGCTAAAGTGTATTTATTCCTAAACCAGCTCTGAAAAAATATATATTTAAGGAGAGTATATTTTGCTTAAAATTGCATAACCATTCATCTCCCTCCGGCCCTGCTAAAACACGCGGGACACCCTGTATACACTACTTTTTAGACACATTTTTGTTTTATTCATTACTCAACTTTTGTTTATATCCAATGACAAAAAATAGAAAGTGCATCCTTCCTTTTATTATGGGCTAGAATAGTCTCACTTTGTCACTGTTGTACTTTCTCAAATATAAAAGCCTACCGGTACTTTTTAACCTATACATTTCAAAAATACGTTGGTATAATACTACTTAGGCAAATTATCACACTCATGATGGTGAAATCCATAGGCAGTAGGGATTTCTTCTAATAACTTCTGTATTAATCAGAACATAATCACCATAATCTCTCTTGGAGAGATCATATTACCTCTCTTCCTAAAACCGCCTCAAAGAAGTTGAGTGTGCTGCACAGATTATGTGAGTACTTCACCCCCACACAGTTGGTGTCTCTGTACAGGGGTCTAATCTGCCCATGTATGGAGTTTGGCTTTCATGTGTGGGGTGGTTCAACCTTCACTACACTCCTGGACAAGGTGAAATAAAATGCTTTTCATCTCCTAAACCCTCTCCCTCTTACTGATTCACTATAACCTCAATCGCTTTGCCACAATGTTGCATCACTCTCTCTCTCTCTCTTCTGGACTCTCTCAATGTATGCGTCCTCCCCTCAGGAAAGCATGCAATACTCGCCAAGTCTCTCGTTCTCACCCCTTTTCTGTCCAACTCACAAATGCAAGAGTTAACCGGTACTCTCAGTCTTTCATATACACAACTGGTAACTCTGGAACACTCTACCTTCATCCATCTTTCCACCTTACTACAATCTATGCTCCTTCAAACGCAATGTGTCTAGGCATCTCGAACGAAATTGGACTTAATATTTTACTATTCCAATATTCTTGTAGATGAGGACGATTAGCGGGCTGAAGTATGCTAGCAGACTCCCAGCCTTTGGTTCTCATCTTCTTTTCATATACATATGATAAAAAAAAAAAAGTCTACGGGTGATTTATGACACATTGGATAAAATTAGAAAATGTTGATATAACTGCATTTTATTCAGTCAAACCATGACAAAAACAAAGCAAAAAAAAAAGCAGTGACTGTGGATATCATACCCGCGTATTTTATTTAGGATCAATGGGGCAAGGGTGGCAGTACAGTACGGTACGAACAAAATATTGTAATTCCGCACGCTTAAAAATATCGTACCATAATTTCGTACCTTACCCAAAGAACCGTACCGGACTAGTACGAAAAAGTAAGATTTCGTACCGTAATTTCGTACCCAATATCGTACCAATGCCATAAATTATATCTCTAAAATTAATCCATTATATGAACTACCTCTGTAAACAGTTCCTTGTCCAGACTCGATTAAGTTCCCATAATTGTGTCTTTCGTTTTGTTATTAGTGAATATCACTGTAAATATACTAATATTACTGTAAATAGAGTAAGTGTGTGTGTGACTGTGGAACTTGCACTAGGTTACCAAGGGTGAAGGCTGTAGTATAGGATATTATTACAAGGCAATGAAGGCGGCATACATACACCATGATAATTGAAGGGTAAATTAGAACTGCAATTTTTTTTTTCTGTTAGCAGGTGCAGTAGTATGAACTTATATAATAGACTATACTGTACACATTTTCCATATTTGTCTTGGAATCAACTAAACAAATCGACCAATAACACATTACGAGGAAATACTAAACAGACGTCAACATAAGCTTTGCATTTTATTAGAGGAGTCCCGAGTCCCGAGTCACTGGACACGAACTGAACACGATAACGACAGTCTACAAGCAGCAGACGAGTAGATGACACAAACACACGCTAAAACAGAGTTAAACCTTAAAGTAGAACGTTCGTCAAGAAAATTAATTAGTTGCTTTTTCATCTGGATATTAGGTTATTCTTGACAGAGGACAGTGGAATGTATATTCGAATTTTTAATAAGGTACGGAAAGGGTACGAAAAGAGTACGGAAAAGACCCCCTAAAAATAACGTAATTTCGTACCGTACCGTAGTTAACAAAAATTATCGTACCGTAATTTCGTACCGTACTTTTAGATTAAAAAATAACATACCGTACCGTAATTCCGTACCGTACCATACCATACTGCCACCCTTGCCCGCACCACAATCCCTAGCCCACTTGAGTTGAAGCCCGAGATCTGGAGTAGGCTGTTCCTGGATGACAGCCCACCCAAAGCCTCCATTGGTTTGAAATGTGTGTGGGGCCTCATAATGTGAAGGGTGGGCTGTCGTCCAGAATCCGCTTGCTTCAGATTTCGGACTTCGACTCACGTGGGTTAGGGATTGTAGTGCCCAACTGTACTGTACTATCAATCAGAAAAGTATATGTGTCTTCTCCAGCCAGCTCTCCTCCTCTCCCAGTCACTTGGATCTTGTAACAGTGTAGATCTTACAACCTGGGTTGCGAGTGAACCTTTTATCAGAAAGATCTCCAGTCTCGAGTGAAGTATGCATTCCTTAGCATGTATTATTATGTTAGTAGGACTGACTATATTTCTTCATAAAGCATCTTCGCTTTGTATGTTTCATTACATATATAGTGCATTTTTTTTTCTCTCCAAATGTATTGTTCTTCATAACAATGAATGATTCCTTGACGTAATCGAACATGTTTCTAGTCCTAGAAAAGTTTACTTAGGACATACTACCCCTCATGCTGTAATAAAAAAATGACTTGCTAAGGCACTGAAAGAATTATATTATATATATGTCTATTATATGTCCCACGTTGGAGATCCAGTGTAATAATAACTTTTTAGTGCAATATTTGAATTATTATAATTTATATAATAATTAAGTAAGTAAGTATTAATTAAGTAATGACTTACCTTACCCGGTTTTATTAATTAACCTTCGTTATGTTAGCTCCAACAAACGTTTCAGAGGTTTAAATTATTTCCTTATTCTCATTGCAAGTTTTTTTATCAACATATTTAATTTTTACGTGAGCTCTTACGATATGTATGCATTATAATTATATAATCAAAGGAGATATGGTGTATGAAACAACCAATCACAATCGCTTTACTATATTTATTAAAATTCCAGTATACACCAACATGAAAATCAATAAATTATATTCACACACATTCACTTCCATACGCAAAGCTAGCTAACTAAGAATAAATTACGATAATATATATATGACTCCTGTTTTCTTTTCAATGTCCTTGGAGTCATCGTCGATTGTCCTCGCTTTATTTCCCATCGAGTATATTTCCTATTGTCCTCCAGTGTTGAGTCGATTTTCTATGTTCCTCACCTCAGTTAATTTTTTCATGTTCACACCTATAATTGTCACTCGTCATACCCACCTACAATCACGAGCATTGAATCCAGCTATGATTTGCAATGGTGGACGAGAGTGAATATTACTTGTGCTTTCTGAGGCATATATAATATTACTTGTGCTTTCTGAGGCATATATATATTTTCCTAACACTGTCTTATTTTTATGGTGCTATTCCAGGACCTCCTACTCAATTGTTTTAATTAATAATCAATCTAAATCTAAATACGAGTTCGAGTATCTATATGAAATCGTTTACTAGACTCGTAAGTCCTTCACATCTGTAATTTTCAAAGTCACACACACATTAGCACTCGTTTTTTACATATACCAAAATTGGATGCAGAACGCTATTAGGCATTATGGTGCTATTTTTCATTTTTTTTTCAATTGCTTTTCTGTTGCAAGTATTGATAACATAAGTGACTCATGAAGCGTTGGAGATGAACTAGTGGGTCGCTCCGAATTAATCTAGCTTTCATTGCCGCTTTGTTATGTAACATATGTTACATAACAAGACGAGCCAGGTCAAGAGAGCTACGAGCATGTTTTACCAGACGTGAAGTCGAACTCGAAGTTCAATATTCATATATGAGGTTTGTTCCATACTCATAGATGAATATATTGTTCTCACACTTGCTAATTTTCAATGTCAATACGCCCCATAGCACTCGTCACGAATCATTCTATTATGCAGGAACTAAAAAATAACCGACCTTCTAACCCTGGCTCTTCACGAAAGAAACCAGGTTTCAACTACATTGATTGCAATTAATCAAAAGTCTGTAGCAATCGATTTAGCGCAATATGAGTGACCGTAACGCTTTGGGAATATTGATATGTATCTAATTATTCATCTTCAGGCCCTCTCTTTGTCACGTAACAAAGCAAGGCGAAGGATAGAGCGCCATGAGTGTATGTCCTGTGGCAGTGGCAAGCGTGATTGAACTAATTAAACAAAATACAAGAGCCTCCAGCCAGCTACGAAGGCCCACGGCGTTGTTAGGTTGGAAAACTCTGGAGCCCCAGGCCAGCCGCTGGCTTTCTGACCACACCCAAACATTCCAATGATTTGAAACCTAATTGCCTGTCTGACTAGGTCTTCATAGTATCTCATTTACGCACTAGCTATACATGCAATAATAATGACACCGCATAAATTATTTACAGTAATTATCCACTTCATGAATCATAAGAAAAATTAAGGAGATTAATCTGTGTGCCTGCGAATCAATATTAACGCAACCAACAAGTGGAGAACCGAACAAGTCAGCCGTTGGAGGGGAGCAGAGAGACAATGAAATATACACAACTTGTGGCTCATTCTACCCCCCACACATTTGCTGAACACTACTAGGCTACTGCAGCGAGATTCTTATCTATCTACCCAGAGGCAAAATGATTATGCCGACTGGTAAAAATTCCTTATCCCTATGCTTACGACATTAATCAGTATGCCACGAGTCAGATGTGACTCGTAACACATGTTTCATCCTCCTTTCGACCTATACCTATAGAGTCTGCCAGTAATAGGGCTTTTTGTCAATTTTTCTTAACGCTATATCGCTTGAATTTTTGTGTAGTTTGAAAAAAAATATTTGCTACTTTTTTTATGTTCACAATAATCAATATAACCTTTTTTTTTTTTTTTAATTATTTATATGCATTTTATACAAACGTAATCAAATCGTCACGCTCGTCTATTAGTATATAAAGCATCCTGTTGCGCATCATGCATAATAAAATATTAGAAAAACAATAAAAAAAGGAACAAAATCTTTATTTGAGCATATACTGACATCATCTGAGTATGTGTAATGTATATATGAAACTTGCTACATAAACACAATAAAATTGTTTTCTTTACTAATTCATTCCATCATGGCTATGCGATGATTCTGGCTGCCTAGCCTTGCCGTATACAAAAAATATAAATTCAATTCAATTCACCACTTCATAGAATACAAAATACAATGTTTTCCTTACCACATAACAAAAAATAAGTAACACTTTGTGACTAGAAATAGTAAATCTTCAACTATTTACTTAGTGTGGAACTCAAGAAAACAGTTTTTATCTTTGGTTTTGCATAAGTGTACTTTACACTTGTTGCAACAGAAGACTGGGACAGATTTACAATTTGGGTTTTTGCACCTACCTCTCACCATCACCACTGGGTAATGGTGATAGCCATCAGTTCGGATTTCATCACCTGGGATGGCTTTAGTAGCAGGAAACCCTCTTTTTTTCCTTGCAAACTCAGCAGCAATTGAGCCGGCAGAGGAAGGACGCCCTCTTTTCCTAACTAGAACACTTTTACCTTCAAGAAGCAATGCTTCTGCAAGAGACAATTTGAACTCCTGGAGCATCATTATTTTCCGTGAAGGAATACCAAGGTCCTTGCAGTCTCTACGGTACAACAACCAGCAGTTCACAACAGTTACATCCAAAAAGTGAAACAACAGCTTATGATAATATTTCTTAGACCTGGTATGGATTCTGTACAGTGATAGAAGTGAGTCCATCAAATCTACGCCCCCCATAAACTTATTATACTCAAGCACAATTGCAAGACATGGGATCATGACGCTACTCTTTTTTTTTCTTATCATACCGTTTACATTCACTCTTTGGTTCTACAGATGCAAATGTTGACAGCAGATTGACTGATCTATTATCCATCCATTTCACTGCTCGGACCTCAACATCATCTATCAGTGCACTCTTTTCTTGGTGTGTACCCCTTCCTGTTTTGAGAAGATCTTTTTCACTACCAAAGGAAATGCCTGGAAGTCTATTTACTCTAACAGTACCCAAACACAGTATCTGTTTCTTGGCTAATGTGGTCATTAGTGGAAGTGAAGTGAACCAATTGTCAAAATACAACAGGTGATAGATACCAGTAGGGACACTTTTGACTAAATCCAGTACCACATTGGAACTTGCTCCTAGATCTGGTTTTCCGGGCACAGGCAGAATTTTCCCTGTATATACCTCAAAGTCATACATTATACCATCTGCACCACAAAGGCAAAATATTTTGTAGCCTCACTTGTGAGGTTTACTTGGTAAATACAGCTTCAAAGAAGAAATACCTTTGAATGGAACCATCTGCTCATCTACACAAAGTCTTTGTGGCTTGGGAATTGCACGAAACTTACCAGCAAGATGGGTTAGTAGTGGTCTGACTTTGAACAGTTTGTCCGAGTTGTTATTTGGCAAAGTACTATTATCATTGAAATGTAAATTTGCTTTTATCTCCTCCCACCTGTCCCTACTCATATTTTCTGAAATCATGGGACGTTGAAGTTTGGCCTTCCAATAAAGACGTGAGCTTGATAGTTTTACTAAGGACATGGCAAATAATGATCCCATAAACTGCTCAAATTCAGGTACACTCAAGTTCAAACTTCTGGTAACATCTTTTTGTGTTGCATAAAAGTTACTTTGGGACACAATGTCATGCATAATATCGGGAGTAAAAAAATCCCTAAAATATTCAACAGGGTGCCTGACTGTTGTGGCAGGTTCAATTTTGATAGTAAAGATACATATATATATATATATATATATATATATATATATATATATATATATATATATATATATATATATATATATATATATATATATATATATATATATAGGTACATAAATATATATATACAGTACCATATATCCTTAGCCAAAATAATTTGGTGGTTTGGACAGTGACTATAGATAAATAAATACCTGTATGAATATATGGCTTATATATGCTGTATCTATATAAAAGTTGTAGAATATTTACTTACCATAGTCAGGTAATTCATTATCACTTATGCTTTGATCACTGTCTTCGATCTGGCTGCTAATCCCTTTCTTTTGTTAGCTATAAACCCGAAAGCAGTCCATACCTGTAGAAATAATGTTTTTACACATAACTGACGAAGTCAACCAATAAGTCATGTATGTATTTTCACATACAAATGTCTTTATTTCATGTTTATTATGCCTGTTTTTCACACATACTATATCAGCAATTCCTTATCTTCAAGTTCTGATTTTACTAAGCATAGCACTCACCTATAAAAGTATGTAAACATTGGTAAATCAGAGGAAAATTCCTGTGAACGTCAACAAGTGATGGAATGTAAACACTGAAGTATTGTTGCCAGATAACATGAGTGAGGGTGTTGCCAACCCCTCCTCTGAGCTCAGTAGAACGTATCTAAATAGTCATATTCGACAGTAAAAGATATGGTCAGAAATTTTCTCATAGTAACAGTCTACTTCAAGCGTTACCAAATCATCAAACAATATAATGGAATATATTTATTCAATATAATGGAAAGAGACCAGATGATTAAAACATGAACTTCATTATAATTAGCCCTTCTTACCTCTCTCTTTGAGACAGGTCTCACAGTCAGAGAAAATCATCATTAAACAACTCGGATTGTAAGGTTTACATTGTTACCAGATCAGTGCGATGGGTAGAGGAGGAGAACTGGCTAGAGAAGTCGCATAAACTTTTCTGAGTGATAGTACAGTCTCCTTCACTCCCGCTTTCACCAGTGCAGCGTTGCCATCGTATACACCCGGCATCGTATGAGCTACCAGTTCCGACTCTCGCATCCGAAACACCTGTCAGTAAGAGTAACGGTTGATGGCAGGTGTTTCGGATGTGAGAGTCGGAACTGGTAGCTCACTCGATGCCGGGTGTATACGATGGCAACGCTGAACTGGTGAAAGCGGGAGTGGAGGAGACTGTACATGGTAAATATATTTTAAAGACAGATGTTGATACGAATACTATAAGCTGCACGTTTGAGTGTAGTATGTGAATAGTACAATAATAATTATGACGTAGTATATGTATTTTTTTAGCAAGGAGAATGTTACTAAGGATTTTATATAATCAGATGTGTTAGTGTTCCTGTAGTGATTATGGACATGCAAGGTATCCAGGACGATCTTAATCATGAATTTTTGGGGAGCAACAGAACAACCTGCCGAGCCCTCATCCTACACCTCAACAACAGTAGTGAACACAACAACATTACACTAAGGTAATCAGTTCATAATGGTAAAGTAGAGCTCTATTGTTAAATTTAGACATTATCATATTCTGATACAATAAATACTTAACCTTTAGGTAACTGAGACTTTCCAATGCTTTTTTGTTTTGTTTTTTAATTAATTGCGCTGTAGCGTCAATCAACGGGCAGGCAACCATACATACAGGTAGGCAAAACCCATGAGAATCAAATTGCTACAACCATACATACACACATACACACACACACACACACACACACACACATCATGAATACACAACATAATGAAGCACAAGCCTACAGACAAATATTTACGTTATGACCTACTTAAATCCACCAAAACGAGGGTGGCGTACCAGAAGATCCTCCAAAACCTGATAGTTCAGCAGGTGTTGACAAACCACATCAAGTGGCAGGCCCCGGGGCAGCAAGAGTCAGACAGTGGGGCAGGCCAGGCAATAGTGCTCTATGGTGTTAGCACGAGGCACTCGACACAAGCGACACTCAGTGAAGGGAGGCTCACCCTGCATCCCAGCAACCTACCATGGTGGCCGGTAGCCAAGCCTCAAACGAGCAGAGACTTCATTGTGCCTATGAACCATGAGGCCTCGACGATGGTAGGAATATTTGTGATGGCAGACAGATTTGTAATGGGTGTCGCCATACAGGAAGGAGAGCGGCGGAGCGGACTCTAGAGAGGTAACATGTCAGGGAGAGAGGACGTCCAACACCACGAGGAGGCAAATGGCAGGCTTCCTTAACGAATCTGTCAATTGTACCATTGTGATATAAACCTACATGGGATGGTACCCATAAGAATTTGACAGTCAATTTACGATGACGTAATAAGGCCAAAAACGATAAAATCTGATGAATAACATTAGTGAGGGAATGAAAGTAAGGTTTGGAGTCACAACAAGTGGCAGCATTCACTACACATTGACAAACAAAACTAACAGCATCCAGAATAGCATACAGTTCACACGATGCTGTACCATCCATTTTCAATGAGCCATCAGTGTAGAGACAGTATGGATCTGTGATGGAGGACGTCATTGTTTCTATATGTTCCACAGCCAACTGCCGTTGTAGAGAAGGCAGTTCCGATTTGGAAGTAGGTGTAAAGCTCACATGAGATATTGGTAGCATCCACGAAGGGGTCCCTGGAGGGACGTCTGCAATCATTATATCTATATTAAGACTACAGAGCATAGAAGAAACAGACCTTAGAAGAGCATGCCCTGCAGGCAGTATGGGAGGGACCGAGTAGCTTGTCGAAGAAAAGTGCTGACTAACTGAGAGTAATGGGGTGAAAGATGTGGGAAATGGAGGCACTTGACAGTGAAGCAAGTAACATTAGATTAAATTCTCTCCACTAATGGGGGAAGACGCAACTCACGCTGCATGTTCACTATCCTGGTTGACATTGGACAGCTGAGAATTATCCTCATTGCTCTATTCTGATTTTTTTCTAAAGTTTCAAGAGTAGCCCTGGGAAGTTGAATTAGAGCAGGGGAAAGGTAATCAACAACTGAACGGATAAAAGCAATACCGGTATAGATGGTCCTGGCTACTGGGATGGAGATGCCTGAGGAGTTGTTAGAGAGACATTGAAGTGGTGTAAGTCGGCGCTGGAGACGACCCAACAAGTCCTGAACAATAGAATGGTCTTGAGGTCTGACAGGAAAAATTGGCCAGATATTGACTGGCTCACCCAGGTAACGGTACTGGGAACACATGGGAATGACAGTCCCTCCAATGGTGAACACTGGCCGAGCTTGAGGAAGGAGGCAGGTGAATATTCTACTCTTATCTTGTGAGACAATAATACCACAGTCACAGTGAGAGGAGGCCACAGAGAAAGAGTCAAGAAATCACTGGACATCCCTTGGTGATGTAGAATGAACACAGATATCATCAGCATAGTACGTAATTGTAGTACCAGGAATATCAAGGAGAGAAGTGAGCAGCCGATGCATCAAAATATTAAATAACAATGGGCTGAGAACACCCCCTTGAGGTGTACCAAGATGAAAACTGTGCAAAGGACTGAGCGCACCACTGAAAGACACACGGGAGATCCTGTTACTGAGGTAGTCCCGAATCCATCATAGTAGATTACCCTTTATACCAAAGGCAACCAGTTATTCCAAAATGACGTCTCTATTAGCAGAATCGAAGTCACTTCGAAGGTCAATGAAGGCCACCACACTGTCCCTGAAAAGGCGAGAGTACAGGTCAACTAGGCAGTGGTGTTTGCTCCGCTGGGGAAGAAAACCAAACAGACGTGGAGAAAGGCGATCCTGCAGTCTGTACATGAGACAATTAAGTAAGATTCTCTCCATAACCTTACAAAAACAGTAAGTAAGGGAAATAGGCCTGAACTTCGCAGTGCCGGGCTTAGGGATGGGTATTATTGTCTGCTGGTCCAGGCTCGTGGTACACAACCATCACGAAGACAAACATGCTATCAGGGAAGACGAGAGGATTTAATCCAGAGTACCTCCCTAGCAATGAGTGGCACCGATAGTGTCCCAACATGTCAGATGATGCATGCGGATATATGAAAGGAGACGAACACCATTACGATTAATAGAGCCAGAACCATCACCCAAATCAGATTGCCGAGTATTAAAATCTCCCATATACACCATACCACGCACTGATGGAAGAGGAAGAGCCTCAAGAGTGAGTCTAGCTGGTGCAGAACAGACATTACACAAGGTAGAACCTCAAATAGCTGAAAGGTCATGTCAAGATCAGTGGAGTTATGGAAAAGGCGATATGGCAAGGATCTATGTATGTAAGTCAGGAGACCATTCCTTACCAGATGAACATATGTCACATGGACTTGCGGAGGGCCAAGTCCGGAGGCGAGGTGAGGGCTGGTAGGAGGAGCAGTCTGGGGAGGTGGTGGTAGATTGATTGATGGGTATTAGGCCCCGCAACATCGAGGTCCTATAGCGCCAGAAAAAGGTGAGAGAGAGGTGTGACAGGAAGCAGAAAGGAAATAAAATGAAAAGAGGGATAGTTGAAGAACTGAAAGATGGGAACTATTTAGTCTGGTCTCTCACTGGTGACCTTCCTAGCATGGGAAGTCCTCTCTCCCCGATATCGGGGCTGAGCAGGGACCGGAGCCCCCTCTAGTCTAGCTCACCAGGTCTCAGAGACACACAAGCCCCCCCACCTCGGCTAGGTGGTTCCCGTTAGGGGGGATGTGGTGGTAGAGGTGGTGGAGGAGGAGCAATAGTAGATGCACGAGCCTCGACCTGACGTCGAGTACATCCATGCCACACACTAACCCCTGACTGAAGGCATCGTAGACACTTCTATCTAGATTCTAGAGGTATCCTCAGGAGGTGAAGACTCAGAGGTGGAGGCAGCAGGACGTGATGGTTCACCCCTGACAGGACATGTCTTTGAATCATGTTCGGAGGCACACCATGCACATTCGGCCTGGCAGAACAGTACCGGGAGATATGACCAACTCCCCAGCACCTATAGCACCAAGGCTGGTCATTATAAAGTTTCTGCACCTTACATGATGGAAGACAGGGGAGGAAATCAAAGGAAATCTCATATGGAGGTGGATAAGGTTGACTCCAGACTACAACAATACGGCCAATGGGGGAACCATCTTGGAAAAACCAACGGGCAGAGTACACACCAGGGTATTCCTTGGCAAGTTTGGGTCAACATCAATAGGATAACGGGTGAGGATGTAGCTGGGGAACTTACGAAGCCTCTCGGGTGAGTCTTCAAGAATGAGAGCCAGAGATAAAATTTCACCAGCCTTGAATCTATCAATAATGTCCTGACGTTTACTCGAGATGTAGACAAACCGGGAGGTGACATCAGCCATCTTGACTTCAGCTAGTTCATGCTGCAGCTGGAAGGCCATGTTGACTTCAGACAACCAACGCAGCTTTGTGTCTGTAGATGGGTTTCCAGAGAAGGATAGCTTGACATAGGCAGTTCTCGGGGCAAAAGCAGGAAGGTTGGACAAGGGCAAGGAGTTGGTATACAAAGATGAAACACCAGGTTGAGGCAGAGAAGGTATGCCATGCACAGTTGAAGCACCCTTTGCAGCCGGGGGCAAACAGTCCACACCATCGGAATCCCGCAAGGAGTCTAACGAGGCATCAACAGGTCGCTTGGTAGAGGTTGAGGAGGTGGAAGACTGCAACCTGAGCTGCGAAGTGACTGAGGAGAGGGGGGGAGGGTTGCAAGAAGGCAGATCAGGCCAGTGATCCTCTATAGGAGATTCATCCTCTTCCGACATGGCCAAGTCAGCCTCCAGGCAGGAGACCACATCTGAATCTGCACTCTCCATCTGGCCAGGCAAGGCCTAGAACAACTGAACACACACAAACACACGAACATACATACACAGAACCACAACAAAACAAACAAACCACAAACAACAATATCACAGACAGGAAAACCACAAAAAAGACGAGATAGAATAGACAAACAACACCTAGAACACAACAGAAACAACAACACACAAACAAGAACACAGAAACAACACAAAGAAACAATACAAACAACAACACAGAGAGAACGCCAAAAACATGTCTTCACTCCATGAAGTTAAGGGCGAAACTGTGACTTTCCAATGTGGTTAATGTTTTTCAGTGCTTGTAAAAATATAGCATCCCTATGAAGCACCGTTTCAGTACTATTTCTTAAATTTAATATGTCCCTTTAGGCTGTTGGAGGACGCAGACTTGTGGAAGATGTCTGGTATGCGTGTGTTGGTGTTGGGTGAGAAACCATGGGTGAGAGATGTCCTTCTCCATCACAGTCTTCGTAACACGATTCACGCTATATACTTCGTCCTCCACCCTCGGTTGATGGAGTTTCCTAAGCCTAGTCAAGGATTTGCCACAGTTTCCTTAACAGGTAATCATAATAAGTTATAACAACTATTTATCTGTCTATCTATTGCCAGACGCCTTAATCCCCGGGGTGGGTGGGGGTGGCCACAAATGAAATGCCTCCATGCATTCCTATCCCGTGTTAACTGGCATCCCTCCTTCGCTCATATACCTCCTAACTCCATCCTTCCATCTCGTTCTCGGTCTGCCTCTTTCTCTCCATCCCTCCACCTCACTCTCATACACCTTCTTGATCAATCTCTCGCTCCCCATACGTTCTATATGGCCGAACCACCTCAAGGTGTTCCTCTTCACACTCTCCAGCACATCCACATCCACATTGCATCGTTCACGCACTTCTTCGTTTGTCAATCTATCTCTCCATGTCACTCCACATGAGCTTCTCAGGTAACTCATTTCCACACCTCTCACTCTACCCTGACTGCCGCTCTTGCACCCTCATATAAACTCTTCACTGCCCTCAATAACTTCCCAGGTACTCCATATATTCTCAGTACTTTCCATATACCTTCTCGATCAATTCTGTCATACGCCTTCTCCAAATCCATAAATGCAGCATACACCTTCTGTCCCTTCTCCAGACATTTTTCCACAACACACCTCAAGGAGAAAATCTGGTCCACACACCCTCTTCCCTACCTTAACCCACCCTGCTCCTCTCCCACCCATTTCTCTGTCCTCTCTCACACTCTTTCAATCACTACCCTAAAATACACCTTCCCCACTACACTAAGGAGACCTATTCCTCGATAGTTCCCACACACTCCCCTCTCTCCCTTACCCCTGTACAGTGGTAAAGTCATGGTCTAATGTACTGCAACCTGGTGAATAAAAGCGAGCTATTTGAGTTAATTTTATGAACCAAAATTGCACACACCAACAGCTATAGTTTCGGATCATTTTACGAAGCCATCTCATTGGAAGGTGTTGCAGTACATTAGACCATGACTTTACTATGACTCCTGATTTCCAGTCATCCGGCACACTTCCTTCCTCCCATGCTAGCCTACACATTTTCCACACCCACTCAATCACTATTTCTAATGTTTTGGCCCACAGCCAGCCAGAGTGCACCCACCTTCTAAACCACTTCATGCTCGGACAACGAAACACCAGATTGATCTTCGAATTCTGATCAAGAAACAGCCCACGGTGATGAAGAAACGAGTGAACACAGGGATACCAGTGAACTCCAAGATGGTTTGATCAGTTGAATTGTGAAGCATCTTTTGAAGAAAACGAGCTAATGCAAAGACACCGGACTTTGAGCCTAACGGATACATACATAAAGCTTATTTTCGGTTTTCTTCTTTGACTTAATGTTGTTATACATTTTTACCTTCGATACATTATGATATTATTTGAACAAACCATCTGTGAACATTAGTTTCAAATTAGTAAAAATAAAAACACGTTGGAACTATAAATTATTTATTATGTTTGTAGAATTATTCCCATAGAATTATTCCCTTATTCCTTACATAAGACTAGATATGAATTATGAGTTTTATCTATCTATCTATCTATTGCCGGACGCCTCAATCCCCGAAGGAGTGGCCACAAATGAATCGCCTCCATGAACCCCTGTTCTCCGTTAACTGGCGTCCTTCCTCCCACCCAATACCACTCTCACTCATATACCTCTCAACCCCATCCCTCCACCTCATTCTGGGTCTGCCCCTTCACCTTTGTCCAATTCACTCTCGTACACCTTCTTAACCAACCTCTCATCTCCCATACGTTCCACATGACCAAACCACTTCAAGGTGTTTCTCTTCACACTCTCTAGTATGTCCACATCCACACCACATCGCTCACGTACAGTCTCCTCCACTCCTACTTTCACCAGTTCAGCGTTGCCATCGCATAAACCCGGCATCGTGTGAGCTACCAGTTCCTACTCTCGCATCCGAAACACCTGCCATCAACCCTTACTCTTACTGTTAGGTGTTTCGGATGCGAGAATCGATTCTGGTAGCTCACACAATGCCGGGTGTATACGTTGGCAACACTGAACTGGTGAAAGCGGGAGTGGAGGAGACTGTACCCCTTCATTCGTCAGTCTATCTCTCCACGATACTCCACATGCACTTCTCAGGTAACTCATTTCCACCCCTCTAACTCTTGATTTATATCTCTCTGTCATGGTCCACGTTTCACTCCCGTACGTCAGTGTCGGGATTACCATACTATCACGTAACGTCTTCTTCACTTCCATACTCATGACCCTATTCCTTGTCACTGTTTTCAGTATTCTTACAACCCTCTAAACCTGTTGTACCCTCTCCCGCATCTCATCTTCCAGACTCCCATCTTTACTCATCGAAATTGCCAAAATACTTAAATGTACTGACATTCTCCATAACCTGTCCATTTAACCTCACTTCACTACCCGTGGCTGTACCCCTTTCAAAAACCATAACTTTGCTCTTTGCCGTATTCACCTTCAGGTTTCGTTTCTCGCACACAGCTCCAAACATATTCACCAAACCCTGTAATTCCCTCTCATCATCACTCAACAGAACTGTATCATTAGCAAACAGCAGCACAGGTAACTTCCACTCACTTCCTTCCCTTATCATAGGTACAGCCGTGGCTGATAGTGCTTGACCAGGGTCCGAGTGTTGGTGAGCAACGGAACAGAGTTCGAACAAGTGAATTTTCCAAAGCATTCTCAATGTTGAGAGAGGTTTAGAAGACTCAATTTTCGAACTCTGTTCAGTTACTCTGCTGTAGTGATGGGAGCCTGGAGATCTGGTAATACTGTATTATGAGAGAGAGTGAGGGAACGAGAGAGAGAGAGGGAGGGAGGGAGAGGGAGAGTTGTCAGTTTTGGTTTAAATGGCAATTCCTTAATATCGTATGAACAGAGATACCTTAAAAATTCATTTCTAAAATATACTGCTCTTTGTGTAATAGAAGTGTGAATTGATAATAATATTGATACTGAAAATCATATAATGATGCATTATTTGGGCGCATCCTATGATTATTATTGGTTGTGGAGTTTCAAGGTTTCAAACTTAACAGGAACTTTGAAACTAATTTAGCGTCGAGATAAAGTTCCGGGAGTCATTCCAAGCTTTGATAACCCTAACCGAGGTGTCTTAACTCTAATCCCCTCCCTCACCCCTTCTCTCTTACCCTCCGTCTATTAGTCTCTCTCATACAATAATACATACCAGATCTCCAGGTTCTCATTACTACAGCAGAGTGGGACGAATTTCTGCTGCCGACTGTACATATAACATTGATTGGAACTATGTTTGCGATGACTACTATATTGGTAACATTCATATCGATATTTGTGTACCATGACGGGGGTGTCCATCACCTCGAACTTCGTCCAATGTAACGAAGGTGACATCCATGCAAAAAATTAATTCTAGTTTTCACTCGGATGAAAAGTAATTAGTTTCACATTCAGTTTTGGGACACCATTTTCCTTAATAATTATTTCTACTAAAAAAATTAAGCATCACATATTTATTATACAATTGCCATTTCCAGAGAGACACGGGTTACGGGTGCTGTGGGTATACCGTCGGTGTATGTACTGTGATAATGGTGAGGCAGCCGTCCAATCCATACCTCGAGAGGTCCTGGCTTCCCTCAACTATAGTTACCAGCACAATGATGTCCACATATTTTCCAGTGATAAAGGTTAGTGCCCTTTGTTCAACAATTGCAGCAATGAATGTTGCATAAATACACGGGACTATTTAGTGTCATTTAATCCGGTCGGAATAAGTTCTCCATAATTATATAGAATGAATCGGAATGGAGGTAAAGAAGTTCGCCAGTAGTGGTCTACTGGCGAACTTATTTACCTGATTGAAATCACTATCAAAAATTATACCGTGACAAGTAAGATGCTTTGAATTTTGAAGTTAGGAATAGATTCGAAGAAACAGCCAAGATGACAAAGTAATGGAAATATTGTTAGAGAGTTGGGAGAGGTCACCAATCTTTGGAACAGGTTGAATTAGAGCAAAAAAAAAGATATTTGGGATGAGGTGAATGACTGTCTGAGAAGTTTTGAGAGAGGGAGGAGGATAGTGCTTGTGGGAGAAAAGAAAATGAATGGGAAGGTAGGAAATGAGAGAATAGGAAATGTAGTTGGCAAGTGAGGTGTGAATGGAATACATGAAAATACAATGAAAGCGGGGTTGTTCCTCGCCAACACCTGCTTCGAGCACAGACTGATCCACAGGTACACATGAAAGACGAGGGATGAAAGGGGAGAGCAAATGAGTTTGATAGATTACATAGCTGTGGATGAAAGAATTAAGAAAGAAGTGATGGATGCTAGAGTGGCGAGAGGAATGTTTTAGTGCTCTGACCACTATGCGATTATGGCAAAGATTAGGTTCAGAGCAAAATGGGAGTATGGCAATAATAACAGAGGGGGGAACAAGAGGGAAGTGGCAAGTGGAAGATTGAATGGCATTGAGTATAGAGAGGAATATCAGAAGAGGGTGGGTGAGGTGGTGGAGGATGCGAGGCTGAGTATTGGTGAGGGAGTGGGAGAGAATGATGTGTATGAAATGGTTAAAACACTAGTAATGAGGATAGCAACAGAGGTAGTGGGATACAAGACACAGAGGAAGGGAAAAAAAGGGAATGCTTGGTGGTCAGAAGTAGTGAAAGATGCAGTAAAAAAGAAAAGGAAGGCATACAGCAGAACAATACAGAGGAATATGTCAGAAGAAATGAAAGAGAGGTGGAAGAGAGAATACAATGTATGTAAGAGGCAAGTGAAGAGGATAGTGAGTGAGAGTAAAATGAGAGTGGGTGAGGAGTTTGGTAGGAAATTGAGTGAGAAGTTTACATAAAAACAAGAACATGAAGGAAAACCCTTCAAAAGCTCCGGCTCTTAATGATTCAAGTGAAATAATAAAATATCCATATGTAAAGGTCTCAAAAATATTAATTATGTTTTATTTAAATTTTCGTATTCATATGGTTATATTGAAATTTTGAAAATGAACCCTTTTTATTGAGGGTGAACCCCTCGGTTGAACCCCCTCTCGGTTGAAAAAATGATTCAATGTCGGTAAAAGAAAATGGATGGGAGTGAGTGAGTGAGTGAGTGAGTGAGTCAGTCAGTTGAACCATTTTAAGAAGTTGTCGCCCCAAGAAGAAGAAGAAGAAGAAGAAGAAGAACAATAATTACCATAAGACCTTGAGCTCTCAGCTGAGGCGGGAGCTAAAAATTTTATCCTGGAAGGAAGTTAAAAGAGAAAGAGGAGAAGTAAAGTTTGGTAGTATGAGAATAAAGAAAGAGGATGAAGTTCCTGTGAGTGGAAGTGAGGAAGTGAGAGAAGCGTGGTAGAGGCATTTTGATAGTTTGATGAATGAAGGGACGGGATGGGAGATGGTGGTGACATGCATGGGGATGGAGGCAGGTGGTTGACGACAGGGTGTACAGGGAAAATTAGGAAAGGAAGATGTTAGAAATGCAATAGGAAAGATGAAGATGGAAAAGGCACCGGGGGTAGATGGGATAACTGCTGCAATGTTAACGTGTTAGGGGAAGGTAGTGGTGGAGTGGATGTTGCTTATATGCACATTGGCGTGGAGGTGCTATAGGGGAATAAGCATACGAAGGCGGGATTCTCACTACCTACTATAGAGACCTCTGCCAGGAGAACACAGTACAGGATTCTTATGGAGGCAGAGAAGAGAAGGCTGATGTGAACACCTTTCATGAAACCTACCACATGACCCTAGACACTTTCGAATAATTTCTGCAGGTAGTTGGTCCTCATAAGGAAAACAAGCCACGACCTTTAGGGATCCTGTGGATGCACCATGAGCTGTGCAGCCGAGATGTGCAGTACTGCCATGATGTGCGGTGTTGTCACATCACCACCACTCGAGGAAGAGATTGGGGCTTTTTGTTATCCATATATTTTGGTACAGTGGCCCCAGGAGCCTAGAGCTACTACTTACCAGGCAGATGATGGGACCGAGCGCTGGTCGCCGTGGGCGGGGTACCTCTTCCCCCACAAGGCCACTCGTTGTATAGAGCAGCCCCAATGGCTCAAAAATCGGGGCAGAGGAGGGGCCGGAGCCTCCTCTAGCCTAGCTCGCCAGATCTCAGAGACACGCAAAACCCACACCACGTCAACGTTGTCTTCTTCTTCTCCTCCTCCTCCTCCTCCTCCTCCTCCTCCTCCTCCTTCTCCTTCTCCTTCTCCTTCTCCTTCTCCTTCTCCTTCTCCTTCTCCTCCTCCTCCTCCTCCTCCTCCTCCTCCTCCTCCTCCTCCTCCTCCTCCTCCTCCTCCTCCTCCTCCTCCTCCTCCTCCTCCTCCTCCTCCTCCTCCTCCTTCTTCTTCTTCTTCTTCTTCTCCTTCTTCTTCTCCTCCTTCTTCTTCTTCTTCATGGAAACATATTCCTGGATGGGACTGTTAATGGACACTTGCTTCTCTATGTACTGTTGCAGATGAAAATTTCTTTCCACATTTGTGAACTTTGTATAATATAAAAATGTGTATAATATCGACCAGAATTAGAATCTGTGAGAATACTTGTGGTGGCACGTAATGCCACATACATAGGTAGAAAGGAACACATTTTTTGAATAGGAAACATGCCATGAATTGATGTGTTTTTATTGCCATTCATAGTTCACTGGTATGTGAAATTAATATCTATCAATATATCTTTGTCAAAAACACTATCATATATCAAAAGAGTACAATAACTAAATATTTGTATATCTTATGCAAATACATTAACGAGGACTTTGGAAGCATAGTTAACTATTTCTCGAATGCTTGCTATGAGCCATTAGACTCTTAGATATTTATTTAAATTATTATTGTATATATGACAGATAAATACGTCATCTAATTCCAGATCAGTTCAACAATTTCTACGGTCACACATTTAAGGTAGTAACTGTGTCCTACTTTCCTTACGTTGACTACATCAAGAATGAAGACAAATCAGGTGCGTCAGTTACACTCAAAGACTCTCTTGATGCACGTCTCTACCAAACCTTCACTTCAAGTCTCAATTTCACGTAAGTTGAGTATCCAACACGAGAGTATATCTAAAATAATAATTATAATAATAATAATCAATACCCCATTTTTCTTAGTTCAAGTGCCAGTACAGGACCCCCGACAGAGTTTAATTTCAAGGCTACATAAATCTTAAATGAGGTAATTGTTAATGAGAGTGGTCCCCAACCTGCACTCCTGCCGTATTACGAGGCTGATTGGTGAGCCACTTCCCTACGACATATAATAATAATAATTAAAATTGTTGATGGATGGATGATGCCACGGCATCTGGCGGTGTAACAGCTAAGGTCTTAATAATACCGTGGAACATAATATTAATTATAAACATTTCAAAATATGGTTAATTATATAATTTTTAAATAAAAATATATATAAATGTATATGTCAGGCTTCACTTTTTAAAAAGGAAACAGATGGCCATTGTTTTAATATTTGTGTATGGTAATCACTCCTACCAACACACCCGGTGTTGTAACTTTTTATTTTACTCTAATTTTTTTTTTATAAAGTTTATTACTTTGAAATTTAATCTATATTGGGAGGAAAACAAAACCCACTGCCAAAACAAACAAAAAACTACCAGTATATGTTCCTACTCTATCCTATCGCTGGATCAACCTGGCCTGGAAAAAAAAATACAAGAGGCTGATGAGGAACAGGACTTGCCTTGCGAATAAAAAAAAAAAAAAAAAAAAAAAAAAAAACTCATAATAGAAAGGACAAGTGGAGCGCCTCCTGAGCACGAGTTAGGCTGCCACCACCAGCCTAAGCTGATCAATGAACTAAGTTGAACACTCACTGACTGAAGGGGTTATTTTAGCGTTACTTTAATTAGGCACGTGAGTAAGCAACACAGATTATAATTTTAACGGGGGTATGATCAATTATGTGAATTGAGAACCAATATCTATATATAATCACAGTCTATTTGCTAAATTTGTTGACGGAAATACTCAATTAATTATAAACCTGTTTTATTTACAATTTTGTTACATGATAGAATAATATTAATACAATAATAATATGACAGTAATACTACACTAATTCATTTGTTAATATTATTTCCTGAACCCTGCTGTGCCAAACCAGGATAAGAAGTATTCTGCTGTATCTCGCTAGCAGTCATAGCACTAAACAGACTTAAATCCACATACAAAGAACATATAGGCTACCATAAATTAAAAATCACATCCTACCATCAAAAGTCTAATAATACTATTCGAATTGGGAATTGCCAGCAAATATTATTATTTTTGTGTACTACATGGGTCAAGTTGATCAAGGGTTTGTTCCTAAAATATATGGCTGCTCTCTCAGCTGCTACAATTCCGGGACCAGAGTGAAAAATAAAATATACATTAGTTACTATGACCTAACGTTAACACACAATATTCTTCAGTTATTTAATTAATTCACAACACTGGACTAACCAATTCACCATTCACAATATTTTCAGCAATTTTTACAATATATATATTAGAGAGAAACAAGAGCTTGAGCTCTCACCTGTTACAATGCCGAGACCAGAGTGAGAAGAAGTGAAGCAGGGGGTAAATCACTTCTATAACACCGATGCCTCGTTCCCTCCAGAAACTCTCGCCAAGGGGGTGGCCACGGCAGAAGAGTCTCCAGTTTCAGCAATTTCTCCTCACTTACTCCATCCCCCATCCCCCCTCAAACATATCTCTCTCACATTCTCTTCCACTCTGTTCTGCCATCTAACCGGAGGTCTGCCTCTCACACAAGGTCCCACAACTTCACTATCTTTTCAAACCTTCTTTTCAAACTCCACACCTTGCATTCTCTCTACATGTCCAAACCACCTCAATGTATTAAGTTTCACTCTCTCAACCACTCCACACTCAATACTAATTGCCTTCTCACTCATACCACATGTATCATACACACTCTCATTACTTTCTCCATCCCACCTAGTAAGTCCACATGTTCCTCTCAGATATTTCATTTCCACAGCACCAATCTAGACTGATGAACCTTTCTCCATGTCCATGTCTCCGACGCATATGTCAGTGTTGGCAGGATTATACTATTTTCTATTCCCCTTTTCACTTTCATACTCACATTTCTACCCTTCATTATCCTCCCCGGTGATCTTATGACCTGTCTACCCTTCACTACTCTCTCCCTGATTTCTCCTTCCATACTTCCATGTTTACACAAAACAGTTCCCAGATATTTTAATTCCCTCTCTTCCTCCATTCTCTCACCCCCTAAAGTTATCTCACATTCCGTCCCAGTTGCTCAGCCACTCTATAGGGTGTAGCAAAGTCAATCATTTCAGTTTCTGCCATCCCAAATATCATCACCTTACTTTTACCAACATTCATCTTCAGTTTTTTTGGCTTACACACGGCCTGAAACTCATCCACCACCCTCTGTTACTCCCTTTCACTCACTTATTCAGTTTTGTCCATAAAATATTGGAAAGAAACCATACAGGATATTATGTTCCGTATCATGTCAGGGATGCACACTGAAATATTATCGGAAGAAATCTGTATCACACTATAGACCCCTTTCTACCAAACTGGGTTGAATCCCAGCATTTTTTTATTATTAAGTTATGATTCACCAAGCATGAAATTGTAATATATTGCATTTTTTGTTTTCAACCAAAATTATTTTTTAAAGAAACTTCTACATTACATACTTCGCCTTCCGTGTTATATTGGTGATTATAACACGGCTTTTTGCGCAATATAGGCTACAATTGTCGAACATACCAGTTAGCAGTTATGTATTTATTTCAGAAAATGAACAAAGTATGTGAACTTAATTACTTAGTAAAATAATAATAATAATAATAATAATAATAATAATCTCACTGTACTGCTTTAATATGAATTTCCAAAATTCTTTCAAAATTGGAACAATTTTGTACAGACAATGTTTATTTCATTATTTCAAACACATTGGAATACTGTTTCTGTTTAATCGATTGTTTGGCGGAGAGATGCTTGCAGGAGCATCCGCGTAAAAACCCATAACACTGACATGATTTATTTTTATCATTTTTTCACCATTTTACAAGTGTTATACTAAACACGAATATTTCATATCGCGAAAAAAAAAATTGTTCTCTGATAAATCATTAATTGGTGTGTCATCTGTTGTACAAAGGTACGATATGCATGAGGAAACAGAGCGGTCGTGGGGCAGGGAGTTTAATGGTCAGTTCAGTGGGATGGTGGGCCAGCTACAGCGAGAGGAGGTGGACTTGTGCACAATGTCATCTCAGACTGCTCCACGCCTTCAAGTGATACTTCACGCCAGAGCATACTTTCCTGATGTACTTACCCTCATCTCTCTTAAGCCTTCATATCTTCCTGCACACATGTCTTTCATTAGGCCATTTTCAAGTAATTACATATGCGTTTTACTGTGGTATAAATGTAATAATTCAGTATGATTCATGATGATATGTTTGCAAGACACATCAGAATATATTTACAATGTACAGTACATTAGAATCTACAAGTAAAAAAAAATGTATCTGTTTTCACAGTTGAGAGCCATTTGCTTCGATAGTTATTACACCACCCCGAAGGGAAAGGTGTATTGTATTCGGTGCCGGATATTTATTTATTTATCTGTTCGTGTGTCTGTATATGATCTAGCGTCCACAGGTTTAGCCGTATGATGATCATTTTTTTTTCTATTAATAGATATTCATCACAAAACAAAATGATTAACTTTTGGGCAAAATCGGTCGAAGGTCAAGGTCACAAAAAAATAAAAATAGCAAAGGGCGGGTGGTCGCTGGTGTCTTTAAGGGGCGGTGTTGCCATCGAATGATGTCTTGTTTACATGTGTATTCCTTTCAATGACCTTATCCACCTGTCTGATCCTTTCTGTGCCTCACCAACAATGAGAATAGTCCAACATCCTCTCTAAATATTTTTACACAATACACACATTTGATCAAAATTTAACATACGGTAGTGGCCGCATATGTGGCCACTCTATGTACCACACATATATGGCCACTCCTGTAGCGCCAGGTATACCACTCCCTGGTCTATTCTTAGCCAGACGGGGACACTAATCCCCGACCTAGACAGACCTAAGCCACTCTTGGGAGCACGCTTTCCTTCAGCCAAGCCACCTCATGCCATCTGGGGACGCCAGCTGCAGTCTCTCTTCCCCACGCCAGACTGACTCATTCATGGGAACATCTACCTGCCCCATGCTCGTAGACCAGGTGGTCATGTGGGAATACTTCATCCGGGACCCGACTAGACCATGTATAAGGGCCCAGGCCTTCAAATTCAAATTCAAATTCAAATAGTTTATTAGCCACATATACATTAAAACATTTGGTTATATTAAAGGATAAAGATAACATGGCTGGGCCCGTTAAATGTATACATTTTTTACAGGCCCCTAGTAGCAAAACCTTAAATATTACTAACGCTTAATTTGAGACTAGCGACTTTTTATTGCCTTCTGGGTCAATCACTCACTCATGCTCGAGCCTTGGAAAGAGAAGGTCCTGCTCGCTGTCACCCTGTCTACCGCACACCACCTAGCTGCCCCAAGTCTATCTGTGTTCCCGTCTTGATCACACGGCCATACTCCTGCATCCAGCCAACTCTCCTGCAACAACTACGGCTCATCTACGGCACGGCATGGCACGGCACGCCTTTATGTACTACCAATAAACTGTATTGTGTATCCTAGAGTCTATTCACCCCGGGTAATGACGCAAGGTTTCTCCTTGACGTTATAATTGGTGACCCCAGTACAGCTCTGTCACACGAACATACTGGTAGAACATCCACGTAATACTCGACACGCATCCAAACAACTCCACCACTCCACTCCCCAAGCCACGTGTTGCTGCTGGACCACTCTCCAAGTACGCAACTCTACCACTCGCCTCTCCTCCACATCGAACCACCACGACTGCACACTTCACTCCACTACGCCTCCAACAAGGTATTTTTACACAAACATTGTACACTATACCCTCCCTGTGCTTTATTTTGTGTGCCAAGTCCCCAGTGGTCTTCCCCCTCGTTCCCTGCACTTCACCTTCTCCCATCATCGCCATTTTTATTACGTTCCACTAACCCCTGTCGCACACCTGTCGTGCTTACCCTCCATGTCCCCGCCACACACGACCCACACATTTACCCCAAGGGCTTCAATCCCTCATGCACCGCATAGTATCATTGGAACCATCCATACTTATACTCTATCCCATCCTAGCTTGCAATTGGAGCATAGCTGTGTTTTGAATACTCGTCGCTGATTGGTCAGTTTCTCCAGGTAAACTCCTCTCCCGCTTACCTTTTCTGTGACAAAAGAATGCATTTCTCCGCGGTACAACATGCTATTTTTTTCTTGGTGCCTCACTTATTTCGCATAATATCTACTTGGCACTTTGGTAACCTGACAGAATAATGATAGAGGATTACTTTTATTGTGAAAAAATATTCATATCATTAAAAATAAACGATAAATTACGAGTTGAAGTGAAACGATCAGCTAAAAATGTTATCCCAATTTTGTATATCCTGATATTTATTTACAAATATTACGCTACCATTGTACAGTTCTAAAGCCATTAAGGAAAGGGTCACGTCTGTGTACAATCAGCTGACCAGGTAAAAGGAAAGTCAGCCTGATATTATCATTCTGGGTAAACACCATACACACCTAGAGATACTACCACACACACAGCTGCGTACAGTACACCCCCCTTAGACCATTAACACCACCATTAAACTGTCCTTATCCTGTTGTTCGTCTCTCCAAGCCTTTCCTATTCCCGCTACAGAGGAATAGGAAAGAGAGAGTAAATAGTCGGAGAGAGAGAAAGGAAAGGGACAGTAACTGGTCACACACACACACACACACACACACGCACTCTCTCTCACACACACACGCACTCACGCACTCACACACACCTTTGGTATACACACCAAACACAACATGTTTGTGAGACTAAAGACTATTAGTCTACCTATATGCCTCTAGGACATTTAAACTTTCTAAATCCTAATCTTCATCTCTACCCAAGTACAGGTATCACGAATGGGTCATTTACTTATTGTGACCATCTTGACCCCTGGTTCAAAAGGGTAGAGAAGGGAGAAGAGAGGGTAAAGAGAGGAATTAAGAGAAGGGAAGAAGAGAAGAGGAGGAGCTATACAAGTTAGGAGGGGCTAATCAAATAGGAGGAGCTATAATGATAGACCTGCCCTTGTGGGCGTGGTAATAGGACTTTACAGTTAGTGCATATATTTCTGGCAACTGTGGAATTGGAAAACATATATAAACTGAGGATGTACAGTTACATTTTAGGATAACTTAAACTGTCTCCAAGGGCTATAGGCTTATCTCCACAGAGAGAGACTATATACATATAAGACCAGGCACATCAGTATCATTCCCTGTGTAGATATAAGTGTATATAAATAAATGTATTAAGCCTTGAATAAGAAACTTGTGAAATCAATTACCTAAGAACACCACTCCGCCGAACTCGCTACCAACAACCAACAACCAACAACCAACAACTCACTACAACAACAATGTACTGTACCAGATTCTTTGAAGAGACTAGAATCAGGACTGGTACACCATGACTAAAAATGGGTGTATGATGTAGGGACAATCCTCCTGAATGTAATGGTGGTATAAGATTGTAAATAAGACAGAAATTATTGCTAAGATTGTAATTTTAATGCTAAGATGTCATTTGATGCTCCAAAGTGCACCCAGTGTTATCAGGTGCAGGGATATTTATCTGTTTTAGGGATTTTTGAATTCCACTCAGGGAAATAATATACAGTTCGTTCAAGAGTAAACAGAGATAATTCTACCAGATGAAATAACAAAAAAACCATCAATATTCAAGAGTAAACAGGGAATAATTGAGGCAAAAAGGGGAATTCTAATGTTGAAGTGAGGAAAATTTCGTCTTGCACATCTGGCATTACTGGGTGCACCTGTTTTCCCGTGCTCGTGAATGTCGCCTGTGACAGTGTTCCCATGGGGGGCCACTCAATATACCACCTCCACCATTACCATGCTATCCACACCTACCACCAGGCCGTCACCTCTGACACAGACCCAACTTCAACCACCAACACCACCACCACAACCTACCCCTCCACCTACTCAACAACCGCAAGTACCACAGACACACCAACACCACTACGTCACACCAACACTCCATCACCAACACATAAACACATACAATCTCATCCACAACCCCTCATACCACCCTCGCACCAGCAACACCCCTCACCTACACCACAATTTAACATAAAACCTGCCTCCAACACAACCACACCTTACACCACAACAACTCTCCTCCTTAGCACAGCATTTACAAACATTCAATGAAAACATTGATACATTCTGTACACAACACCTACAGCACCACCAACAATCAAGTTCAAGTTCAAGTTTAAGGTCCCGTAGAGGGCTGCTCGTGGGCAGCATAATATGCGGGGGTTATGGGTAGGATTAGGAAGGGGGTTAGGATGAGGGTGGATTGGGTCAGGGACTGTGGGTTGAGGATTAGGATTGGGGAGGTAATGATTGGTGATCCTATTTCTAAAAGTGTCAAGAGTGGGGCTATTAACTATATGAGATGGGAGATGATTCCACTCTTGGATGCTGCGGGAAAAGAATGAGTGTCTAAATATATCAGTGCTTGTCTGGTATGTATGGTATTTTAAGTTGTGGCTGCCTCTAGTGGACCGTATACTTGTAGGGTGTAGATATGTGTCTTTGTCTATGTCAACTAACTTGTTTGTGATTTTGTATATCATCTGTTGTCTGTGTATTTGTCTTCTTGTTGCCAATGGATCAAGTTTTGTGTCTTATTTAAGCAAAGTGACTGATGTAGTGTGTCTGTAATCACGTCTGGCCCATCTTACAGTTTTGTTTTGTATGGACTCTAATTTCTTGATATTATTGTATGTGTGTGGGTCCCAGACCGTGTCACAATACTCTAAGTGTGGTCGAACGAAAGTGTTATACGCAATAATTTTGATGTCTGTGTTACACCTGCTGAGGTTCCTGCGCAAAAACCCCAGGACCTTACTGGCTTTGGCCCTGATGCTACCTATGTGTGTGTTCCACCTCATGTCCGCTGAGATGTGGACGCCCAAGTATTTGTGGGAAGGGACTGTGTTGAGGTTGGTGTTGTGTAGTTGGTATGTATGAGGGATAGGATTATGGGCTCGGGTGAAACGGATGTGATGGCATTAGTCTGGTCTAAATGTCATCTGCCACTTGACTTCCCAGTCTTCAAGTGCAGTTAAGTCGTCCTGTAGTCGAAGGCAGTCATTCCTATCTTTAATTGGTCTGTAAACTAAGCTATCGTCTGCAAAGAGTCTAGTGGTAGAGGAAAGTGAAAGTGGGAGGTCATTAATGTATGAAAGGAACAGGTGGAGACTGACTACCGTCAAGAACTACGCGTTGGTTTCTGGTAGTCAAGAACGTTCTAATCCAGTGAAGAAGTTGTCCCTGTATGCCATAGAATTCTAACTTGTGTAGTAGTCTTTGGTGAGGGACTTTGTCGAAGGCTTTGGCAAAGTCTAATACTATGGCGTCAACTTGTCTAGTTTTTGTGTCATTGAGGGACTTCAAGATGTCATAAGTAGTTACTAGTAGCTGCGTCTCACACAAGCGTTTTGGCCGAAAACCGTGTTGATTGTCAGTCAGTATTTTTGCATATCAAAATGGTCCATTATATGTCTGTGAATTATATGTTCTAAAATTTTGCAAGGGACTGAGGTAAGAGAAATTGGTCTATAATTAATGGGAAGGGTTCTGTCTCCGGATTTAAAAATTGGGGTCACATTTGCCAAAAGCCAGTCTTGAGGGAGTTCACCGTTCTGTAATGTCTGTGAGAATATAACCTGCAGGACAGGGGCAAGAACTTTAGCATTAGTCCTCAATATCATGCAGGGTATATTGTCTGGTCCAGTCGCTTTGTGTATGTCTACCTCAGATAAAAGTTTCTCAATTCCTTGGGTGTTTATATGAATGGGAGGGATAGGTGGGTGTGGCGGTGTTGGCATGTCTGGTAAGTGTTCATGTTCATGGGTAAAAACGGACTGGAATTGTGTGTTAAGGGCGTTGGCTTTGTCTTGTGGGTGTGTAGCCAAGGAATTGTTGTGTAGTAATGTTGTAATACCGGTCGAGTCTTATTTTGCGTGCTTTAAAGAATCCAACATTTTTTTTGTGGTTTTGTGTGTTGTCTGTGAGAAAAGTGGATGTGTATTTAGTTTCTGCTTGTTTAGTTTCTTTCTGTAGTGTTTTCTGTATATTTTTGTATTCTAACCAGTGTTCTGTATCGATGTATCGTTTTGCTTTGTTGTATGCTTTGACCTTGTTTCTGTGTAGTCTTTTTAATTGTCTATTGTACCATGGTAATGCCCGGTTATGTGTGACAGTTTTCGTGGGTATGTGCTTGTCCATTGTGTCACGTATAAAGTCACGAAGTCTGGTCCAGTTTGTTTCCACAGAACTGGCCATTGGGTCTGAGTCAAGGAACGAGTCACAAAATTCAACTAAGTCTTGGGTAATGCCACCCATATCAGCTCTGTTTTACATGTAAATTGTCCTGGGTAATTGTTTTTGTGTTATTGGCTTAATGTTTGCGTCAATGAGTACCATCTCATGGTCACTGAGACCAGGTAGTACTCGTGTCCGTGTAATTAAGGAAATGTTGTTTGTGAGAAATAAGTTTAATATGTTGGATGTGACCCCGTGTCTTATGTTAGGATTTTTTATATTTTTTATATGATCTAACACTGGACATAGGCTTAATAAAGTCCTACACCCAACTCAGGGCCACGCAGCAACACACCTACATTACAGCACCATCATCCCCATGCACCTCCTTCTACCAACTACAACACGGCTGCAAACCTTGCCATCGCTCCACTACCAACACACCACCAAACCAGCACAGAATCCTCATCCCACCGCCTGCACTCCCCTGACGTGTTGTGCCCCCGATGGCTAAAGATAGAGAGTGCCAGTTTTCCACGGCATACGACCTCCTTACTGCCAACAAGTCACCCATCGCTACAATCAGCACAAGGAGCAGGAGCATTACCCTACTACATCAGGAGTATGCAATTTGGCCTTTCATCGTGGCGGACGTGTAGGCCCCCATCCTGGGTCTTGACTTCTTAACTGCACATGATCTCCTGATGGATGTCAGAAGACAACGCCTCATACACCAACCATCAGGTGCCATCATACAGGCCAAACACTGTAAGCACCATACACCTTCCATCACCCACATTACACACTCCAACTCTTACGAACATATTATACAAGAATTTCCTAATCTCCGTTCTACCTTCTCTACCCAGCTTGTGCATGACCCAGGAATCAGACACACCATCACCACGACCGACCGTTCTGTTTTCGCTAAACCCTGGAGGATGTCCCCTGAAAGACTGAAAATAGCCAAGAGAGAGTTTTAGGTGATGTTGCAGCAGGGCATGCTGGGACTACAGAGCCTTAAACACTGCCTCCATTCCTGATAGATACCCAATACTGCACGTCCTGGACTTCCACTCCAAGCTCCAGGGGTGGGGTGGGTGGGGTGCGTTATTCTTTAAAACTGACCTTGTTAGTGCCTTCCACAAGATTCCAGTACTGGAAGAAGACATTAAGAAGACTGCAATTACTATGTCTATTGGCCTGTTCGAGTTCCCTTCTATAAACTTCAGGTTACACAACACTGCCCATACTTTCCAGCGCTTCATGGACAAGGTGCTGCGTGGAATAGATTATGTCGTCGTTTACATTGACGATATCCTCGTCGCCTCACACACTAACGACCAGCTCAAGCAACACTTGAGGGAACTGTGTGACTGCCAGCAGCAGCATAGCTTCAAGATACACCTATCCACTCCAAGTGCATCCTAAGTGTAGAGAGCCTGGACTTCTTCGGCCACAGGGTGACCCCCAATGGCATCACCATGCTTCCACAGAAGATGAAGGCAGTGATAGAGTTCCCGTTACCCACCATGGTCAGGAAACTTCGGGAAATTTTAGTTGTCGTCAAATATTATCACAGATTTATCCCTCACGCTCCCTCTGCTCTCTCTCTACTCCACGACCTACCCAAAGGCTTGAAGAAGTCACAACAAAATTTCACATAGCCAACTTCAGCCACCAAGGCATTTCAAGATGTCAAACAACGCCTGCCAACACCACCCTACTGGCATACCCCAACCGCATGCCCCCACTTCAATCTACACCGACGCATCCAACGATACTATCGGGGCTGTCCCACAGCAAAAAGTTGATGGTATACTGAAACCCATCGCCTTCTACAGCAAGAGCCTGGAACCACCAAAATGGAATTATAGTACCTTCGACAAGGAACTAGTCGCCATCAGAACAGACCACAAGCCACCCACAACTGCAATAAAACAACCAGGGACCAACTGGTTCCCTAGGGTATCATGCCACCTTACATTTATCTCAGAATTTACCACGGACATCAGTTCAGGAGAACGCCGTTGCTAACGCCCTTCCCAGGGCACCCCCTGTTATTCCATATATAACCTCCATCTAACAGATGCCTCTCCATGATTTCTCAGCCATTATAGAAGACCAGGCATCAGATGAGCACCTCAACCATCTCCTTAACGGCAACACAGGCCTGAAGGTAGAGAACATACAGGCTCCAGATGGCGTCATGAAACTCTGGTGTGACACTTCATGCGGTACACCTCTGTCGTATATCCCCGCTCCCTTCAAGTACAAAGAATTTAACCACTTTCATTCTCTGAACCACCCAGGTGTTGCAGGTACTCACCTCATCATCAGCCGCAGAGCCATATGGTATGAAAAGACAAATTAAGGAGTGGATATTAGTGTATGTACCATGCCAGAGAGCGCTTGTTGAACGTCATACTCCCCCTCCCATACACGATTTCCCCATACCCACCAGCAGGTTCCACACGGTCCACATCGATATCATCGGGCCCCTCCCACCGTCAAGGGGTTTTCATTACCTCCTCACCTGCATGGATCGCACTTCATGGTGCACCGCGACGGCCATGGCAGCAATCACAGCAGAAGGTACTGCCCGCCACTTCCTCAACACTTGGGGTGCCAACTGCGGACCACCAGCTGTCATCGTAATAGACCAGGGCACGCAATTCGAACCCAGGGCGGGGTAGGAAATGCTTACCTTACTCGGTACCAGAAGACAGAGGACTACAGCATACCACCCCTGCTGCAATGGGATGGTTGAACGTCTGCACAGAAGATTGAAGGATGCGTTACACGCCTTGCAAATAGACCAATGATCAGACGTCCTTTCTCTCATCCTCCTGACCATATGTGCCACAGTTAAGGAGGATCTACAATAATCACCAGCTGAACTCGTTTTGGGAGAAAATCTACATCCTACCGGGACAGGTCAAGTCTCCAAGCACAGACACCTCCAGCCTCTCCTCCCTCCTAGCCTTGATGGCAGCACTCATTCGACACATACGAGGAAATCCAACTCGAGAAATTTCTACACACCACCTGGTCTACACGCAGCCACACACCTATTCCTGCGTACCGACTCCCATAGGACACGGCTGCAAGAACAATAAATACTGGTCCTCACCCAGGAATCTCCAGGACGGACGCTACAGTCACAGTTTAGGTATCCGGTAAACCTTATGTCACGTCTTGGGAGCGAGTGAAGCCAGTGGTCACCACTACACCCCCACACTCACCTACAACCACACACCATCCAACACACTAGACACCACCAGTACCTTCCAAACCACCCACCCCATCCAAATATTCCCTTACTACAGACCACCATTCCTACCCATCCCTCTCTAGCCTCCAGGCTCTCAACCTGTTGAAGGTCCTGTGCCATATGTCCTGGGCTGATCGGGCCTCCCTTCTCCACTTATATCATTCTCTTATTAGGTCAAACTCGACTATGGGTGTGAGATATCCCTGAGTGTCCCTGAGTGTTAGACCCATTTCATCATCCTGGGGTACGGTATGTCAAGCAACCTGAGCCTTTATCTCCATTGCCAGTCCTTGATAGTTCATTGTTGGCATTGCTTACATCGACTTTCTGACTCCCTTCCTTACTTGGTGGTGTCATTTGATATCTCAGTACTACCTTTTACATCCTCGCACACCATGGCATCCAGGTCAGGAAGGCTATGATGGAGTTAATCATTGATGACTTTCAGATTTGTCCTGTGTGGGTCCCCAAGGTGGCTCCATGGCTTCACCCAGAAGTCTACACCTACACTTGCTTTCAGACAAGAAGGAATTTCTTCCTCCTCCAGTGGCTCGCTCCCTCCTTTTAGAACATGCCTCCACTCACTGGGGTCCCTCCCTGTGTACACTGATGGGTCAAAGTCTGATGCTGGAATTGATGTTGGGGCTGACTACCATTTGAGGTGGTAGGCTCCCTTCTGCCATGTCTATTTTAATTGTCAATGTCTCGGCCACCTACAGTAATTTATATGCCCTCCATATAATTTTTATTCTCCTGCAGCCTTTGTTTTTACTTTTTTTAGTGTGTAGCGGGCTGCTACATTCGTCTCCTGGTGAGGTTTGAAAGGAGACTAAGAGATTGTGGGTTTTAATCTGTTTATTCATACAGGTTACACATTGTATACAAAGTTTTAGAGTGAACCTGGAATACATGAATATAAGACTTCCTGCCTGCTACACTATTAGCACCCATCAGGCGAGAGGGCTGATGCTTGTGGCGGGTAGCTTATTCTAGCCGCCACAAGTGATTCCTGTAGGGCCTTGCAGGCCTTGGGGAATTTTAACTCTTCCCATCCCCTGGTGTTGGCTAGTCTTGAGTCTTTCGTCCTCCTTGGATGCCATCGCCGCAGAGTCACATAGTGTTGGGTCTATGTGGGTGTTGATGGGAATAGGCGGGTTGACACCCTGGCTTAGGATGTGGGCTCCAGTACTTGGCCTCCTGCCAGGCGTCATTCCGTACCTTCTGTAGACCTTAGATCCTACATAGATGCTGCCATTCGTTCCTGCTGGCAGGAGAGATGGGATACACGCTATTAGCTCTCAAGTGTGTGGTTTAGGTTCTGAGCGCGAGCAGGAAAAAGGCCCAGGCAAGAAAGTGGCTACACTCGAGAGGGCCCGCGCAATGATGGTTAAACAGGATTTGTTATGGTATATGAGTGTAAATATAAGGATAAATAGTTAATTATATTATTGTATTTCCGGTAACATAAAATTCATAGACTCCCAGTATTATTATGTATATAATATGTCAACTGATAAACACTTTAAATCCTTTCAACCTTCTCTCACTTAGGTGGTGTCTGGATGGGAGTACTGGTGTGTGTAATAGTGTCTGGATTCTCCTTGTGGGTGCTACAACAGTTTTGGACGTGTGCTGCAGGTGAAAGAGGCGTCCATTTAAAAACGGCTCTATTGTACAGTTGGGGGGCCCTTCTTGAGCAGCCTCCGTCAGTTCCATCCACCACAATCACAGGACAAGTTAGTTTCAGAGGGGTGTTTGAGAGCAGTGTTCGTTCGCCGCAAGCCATACAGAGGGATACAGGGGTGCAATTGAGAGATGCGTTCACATCATTAGAATTGCCACGAGTCTTCTCAAACGCCTATTATTGGTAACGAATCTGGGTGTAGCCATTCCGAGGCTCATTAGTCGAGGAGATGGGTCACTTTGTGATCCACAGTAAAAATATCTGCCTAAACAAACTTCTATCTTACAATTTACTGCCTGATAACTACAAGCGATTCGCAAGCCGATACTCGCTGCCACTTTTAGGTGTTTGAGAGAGCGAATAGCTCCCTGCGATCGCCATTCTCAAATTCACCCCAGATGAATAAGTTTACAGCATGTAAAGTAAATGTCGGCATATATAGTTCTTCAGTTGTGTTGTATTTACCGTTCAAACATGATCATTGTTGTACAAGGTTGAGACGGAGGATATACCTAATATATTAATAGTGTAATGCTACCATATGAATGCTATAAAACTGTGACATTCATTGAAAAGTAATGAAGAAAGAGAAAGATAGAGAGAATATCCTGCTCATAGAGAGTGAACAGAAAGGTCAAATAATAGAACACAGTGTAAATAATTGCACAGAAACTTTTTATCATCAACCAATTAAAAGGCACCTTCTGTTTATTTGATCATGGGCTACTGTCTCAATTTTAATTTTACTTAGCCTTAGCCTACTTAGCTGGAATCATTAAGACCCAGCAGAGGATATCATACCAAAATGGTCGAACTCCGAGATTATGTGAAGTCTCTGGAGGTCATTTCAAGGCAAACGATGTAAAAAAAAAATAGTCGACACACAAAATGGGTGATCGGACAAGGCTAGAGTCGACCTACGGGGTCATTTGAGGTCAGGAAAATTTGTTTATTTCTTCCCTTATGTTTCAAGAACTACGCACCCTAGAACGTAAGTAAGGGCAGATTCGGGATCAGCTTGTCTCAAAGAATGTCGTGAATGTCACATTGTGATGATTTTTATTTTGTTTTATAGATTGTATAACACTTCTCAGCTCCCTCAGTCAGCTTTCCACCCGGATCAATTATCGTGGTGAGTCTTGTGGTGTTTTTTTCTTCTTACTTAGCATCGTCCTACTTAGGCATTGTCATTGATTACATTCATAGTGAAAGTAGAGATTGGGTTCCCAAGGTTATATATGGGGTGAAAACAGTGAAAGAACATGCGTATTATATGTAGAGAAGGTGGTGAGCTATGATGTTGTGTTGGCAATTATTATTTCTTACATTTTACATCATTATTTGCTTTTAAAATCCTTTCCATTAATAATGAGAGGAAGATCGCCGCATCCATGGTGTTGGCTTTGCTATCAAGAACCATCTCCTCTCAAAGCTAAATGAACTTCCCCATGGGATCAATGAGCGACTTATGACCCTCCGACTCCAACTAACATCCCAACAATATGCTTTTATCATCAGTGCATATGCTCCAACCCTCGATGCCCAAAATGAAGTAAAAGAGGCCTTCTATCAGTGCCTTGAAAACACCCTGGCAGCTGTACCAGTATCTGACAAGATCATACTCCTTGGCGACTTCAATGCCAGAGTTGGGAAGGATTATCAACCATGGGATGGAGTCCTTGGAAGGAATGGAGTCGGTAAATGCAATGAGAATGGAACTCTGCTCTTAACAAAATGCAGTGAACATCAACTGGTAATAACAAGCACCATTTTTCGACAAAAAGAGAGGTTCAAAGTATCATGGCAACACCCTCAGTCCAAGCACTGGCATCTCTTGGATTATATATCATTGTCCGGAAGCGAGACCTAAAAGATGTCCTTTCAACCAAAGTGCTCACTGGCGCAGATGACTGTTGGACAGATCACAGACTCATTTGTTCCAGGATCAGGCTAAACATTAGGCACAAGAAAAGACCAGGAAGCAAAGCAGCCAGAAAATTCGATGTGACAAAGTTACAGGATGACATGAGCAGGCAGTTATTCCAGCAACAGCTCACTCTAGAGTTTCCTGAAGAGTTCTCAGTCCCAGTTTCCACTCATTGGGAAGAACTAAAATCATCAATCCTTACCACATGCCAGAACACCCTTGGCCATGCACAGAAAAAACACCAGGACTGGTTTGATAGTAATGATCAATCTCTAAAAGAACTTATAGATCAAAAGCGTAAAGCCCTCATGGATCTCAAGAAAGAAGGCAATAGTTCAGAGGGAAACTCGAAGACTGAAGAACAAATGGTGGACAGACAAAGCCAAAGAAATACAAGGCCTGGCTGATAGAAATGACACCAGGGGTTTTGTCTCCGCCACAAAGGCTGTATATGGCCCATCTACACATGGACAAGCCCCCCTACGTAGCAAACGCTCGTTGGAAGGAACACTTTGAAGATTTATTGAACACCAACCCTGTGATTGACGAGGAAGAGGTCCTTGGGGTTCTGCCTGAGCATGACCTTGCTGAAAACCTAGCCATAACACCAACCCTTGAGGAGACCAAACAGGCAATACATATCCCAAAGAATAACAAGGTCCCTGGTATCGATGGTATTCCTGCAGAGATCTTTAAGAAGGGCGGTCCTTTCCTGCAAATGCAACTGCACCAACTCATCACTAAGATCTGGATCCACGAAGAAATTCCATCAGACCTGAGAGATGCAGTAATTGTAACAATATTCAAAAAGAAAGGAGACAAGGCAGACTGTGGGAATTACCGTGGTATTTCCTTGTTGTCAACTGCTGGAAAAATCCTTGCTAGAATCGCCAACAACCGACTAAAACCAGTTGCAGAAACTTTTCTTCCAGAAAGTCAGACTGGTTTTCGACCATCAAGGGGGACTGCAGACATGATTTTCACTGTCCGACAGCTGCAAGAACAGTGCCGTGAGCAACACCTTCCTTTGTACCTGGCTTTTATAGACCTCACTAAAGCCTTTGACAGTGTATCTCGCCCACTGCTCTGGAAGATCCTGGCCAAATTTGGGTGTCCCCAGAAGTTTGTTAACATCATTAAACTGCTACATGACGACATGGTGGCATCAGTCCAAGTCAATGGAGAGAGGTCAGAGGAGTTCAAAGTAAAGTCTGGAGTGAAACAGGGATGTGTAATTGCCCCGACCCTGTTTGTTATTTTTGTTGCCACCATCCTTCACCTGACCAATATCAAATATCGGATGGATGGAAAGGTCTTCAACCTGAGCCGCCTTCGTTCCATCAACTTGACCACAATAACATCCTTGTGTGCATTTGAATATGCAGATGATAACAGTGTAGCATCTCACACTGAAGCAGGGCTTCAGGCCACCCTTGAAACTTTCAATTTTGCTTACACTAAACTGGGTCTTAACATCAACCTAAGGAAAACCCAGGTCCTCCACCAACCATGCCCAAATTATGCCAACCCACAACCCCCAGCCATTGTGCTTCAGGGACAAACCCTTGAAAACGTAGAGCACTTCTGCTATCTTGGTAGCCCTCTGTCTTCCAAAGCAGATATAGACGTAGAGATTCAACATCGTCTCCAGGGGGCAGGCACAGCCTTTGGTAAACTGCGCACTCGTGTCTTCCGGAACCGAGATCTACAAACAGAGACAAAGATCAGAGTGTACAGGGCTATTGTCATCCCAACTCTCCTTTATGGCTCAGAGACTTGGACCACCTACAGTCGACATATTAAAATGTTGGAACGCTTCCACCAAAGGTGTCTGAGAGCCATCCAACACATCACATGGGAAGATTATAGGACAAATGTCAGCGTCCTAGAAGAAACCAGCACATCCAGCATCGAAACCCTCATTGTTAAAAGCCAACTTCGATGGGCAGGTCATGTAATTCGGATGTAGGATAACCGGCTACCTAAACAAATGTTCTACTCTGAAATGGAAATGGGCCACCAAACCAGGGGGGGACAAAAAAAGCGCTTCAAAGACCAGCTTAAGCAAAATCTTAAAAACTGCAACATAAACAGCAACACCTGGGAGACTGCAGCCAAAGACCGGTCAGAATGGAGATCTGCCATCCATCATGGCACAAAAACCTTTGAAGAAACCAAACTCTCTAAAGCTGAAGAAAAAAGACAAATAAGAAAAGAGCGAAAACGAAACCCAAATAGATAGAGACTTCCACCTAATGCCACTTGCCCAACCTGTGGTAAACAATGTGCCTCAAGGCTGGGACTCTTAAGTCATCTAAGAGTCCATGCTAACTAAAAAAAAAAAAAAAAAAAAAAAAAAAGTGTATATATGTGTATATGTGTGTGTGTATATGTGTATATATGTATGTATGTATATATATATATATATATATATATATATATATATATATATATATATATATATATATATATATATATATATATATATATATATATATATATATATATATATATATATATATATATATATATATATATGTATATATATGTATATGTATATGTGTATGTATGTGTGTATATGTGTATATAATTATATAAAATGATAATGGAAAGGTAGATTAAAAGAAGGAAGGCCATCATTCTCGTTACGAGGGATAGCCACGACTACGAGTGAAAGTAGAGATTGGGTTCCCAAGGTTATATATGGGGTGAAAACAGTTAAAGAACATGCGTATTATTATTATTTCTTACATTTTACATCATTATTTGCTTTTAAAATCCTTTCCATTAATAATGAGAGTGAAGGTTTGGTTCTGAAGTTTAGCCAGATAGTAAAATGTCCTAAAAAGATGCTATTGTTTCTATAAACACTAGTATTATGTACTGTATGTACACTATCATCCTGTCGTCATTTGTCGTTTAATATTTTCCTGCCATATTCCAATTAGCTAACCACGAAGTTAACTTTCAGATAGTTTTTAAAATCACGCTCTTCTGTTTATTCCAACTTTCTATTCTATTTTTATTTTAGTAATTTGGAATGGGGAACCTTTAGGGTTAGGTTAGATTGGATCAATACATCTTATACAAGTCTTTTCTTCACAATATTATGTTAATAAACAAACAGAAGAACCAAAAGCATTCCTTTATATGTATTATATTCTTAGACAGAAAGGTTTACCTGTACAAGAAAGGTACACTGGTGTCTAGTATGTAAAATTTTGGAAAAATTATAAGAACTTGAGTTGATATTTTGAGAAAAATGAGATGATAACAGTGAGACAATTTGGGTTTTGGAAGAAAAGATCATGTGTAACAAACCTACTGAGTTACTATATGAGAATATCAAAACGAATAAAAAAAAGAGAAGAATGGCTGGATAGTATGTATATATAGTTTTAAAATGCTTTTGACAGAGTTCCTCACCAAAGACATATATAGAAATTATATACATCATACAAGAGGAGTGAAAGGAAAACTACTAAAGATTTCCTAGTAGGAAAAAAAGGAAAACAGTACTAAGAGGGAACTATTCTCCATGGCTGAAGGTCATAAGTGGAGTTCCTCAGGGTTCAGTATTGGCACAAATAATGTTCTTAATGTTGATAAGTCATATAGAAGTATATGTTCAGAGCCACTTATATAAAATTGTTTGCTGATGATGCAAAGAACAATTAAAAATGAAGACTGCTGCAAACAGTCACATAAAAAAAAAATAGACAGAATAGTTGACTGGAGTAATAAATGGCAGATAGAGTTAATACAGACAAGTGTCATGTTATTAAGTTAGAAAGAAGTGAGAGAATGCCAAATTGGCAGTATGAACACTTACCAAGGGGCAGGTAGAAGATAAGATTACAAGAAGGTCATAGGACTGTCAGTTAACTAGCAAAAACAGATGATTCACAGATATCAACAGACTACCTGGCTATGGTCAGGCACACAACAGATAACCAACACATGTAGCTAGATATATGTTGATGTTTACTTAAGTTGACTCAGTACCTCATGACTACAGTTCCACATGACTCAGAACCCACAGGACAACCCACAGTAAATCATGACCCATCAAATTGGTAATATTGGAATCCAGACTGTGCTGGCAACTCCAGTAGAGAATGCACTTAATCTGAGGAGTTAAACTAGTAGGTAGAATACTTAAACACTGACTCCAAGGGCTATAGACTTGTCTACTCTGAGAGAAACAATACAATATAAGACAAGGCACATTATTATTATTCCCTAGATATATATCTATATCTGTATATAAATAAACTAAGTCTAATCTTGACCAGCACTGCATTTAGTCCAAATTTCCAGATGAAGTGGCTGATCCCGCCAAACGCCAATAATTTAACTTTTAATATGTCTTGACACTGAACAGTTTGGTTTATCTCAAGCACATCTTCACAACCCACTAAACATTTAGCAGGCGAGAGCACGATCAAAAGTAGCCCCTATACATCAGTCTGCATAGCGAGCGAGGGTTAGCTAGAACAATAATATTCTAGTCATAAGAATAAAATTTAAGTCTCACTTCAAATACTCCCATCAAGTCTATTATTCCTTACAATTATGTTTGCCAGGTCATTATCCTATATTTAGTGTTTGTCTATTACTGTTGCAGTTTTTTTTCTATCTCACTCATTGATGACAAGATAATGCATTATGTTATGAGTTGATTTCTACAAAATATTTAACAAAGTTGAGCCTTGTAACTGATATTACGGTATCTGATTTTATAAAACCTTCTTACCTCGATACAGGATCATTATATGCATTTATATATCCTATGTATGAATGGAAGTGAAATATTAGTGACGATTCCGGAGACTTTCACTATAATAATTATAATAATGGTGAATTATTGGCATAATGCCAAGAGTTTCGATTATTTTTTGGCGTTTGTGCGTCTGGGTGTGTGTAATTATTAAAATAGCATGACTGTGCATATCACTGTTATTCTTGTTTAATTTTATCTTACTTTAGGTGCTGGTTGGTTGGTGGTTAATTTTCTCCCTCGTCATCGTCACAGCCTTCAGATCATCACTAATTGCACACCTGACGGTGCAAGGAAGGTTAAAGCCTCTGGACGATTTTGAGGACATGATTAGTAGACTTGGTTGGCAATGGGGAATCGAGACATGGATGCTCAAAGGTGTACCATATGATTATCTGTCAAAGCACCATAATCCAGTTGTACAACAAGTCTATAAAAACATGGAGGTTAGTATATGTTTCCCTTTGCTTTTTTTTTCAGATGGTTTTACAGCCCGAATCCCTTCCTGAAACCAACCCTCCTTATGTATCCAGACTTGCTGTCACTGAATTGGGCTTGCATTGACTCCACTAGTGAAGGACAATATTATTGCTCACATTTTTAAAGTTTACTCCAGTTTTTGGATGGGTGACATTAACAATGGAGCTTAGGACTCTGTCTAACATTTCCCCAGCCAAAGGAATGGAACGCAAGGTCCACTAAGGTCTGGTATTACAAAAATGGTGTATCTGCACTATCAAGCTATATATATATATAAATATATATATATATATATATATATATATATATATATATATATATATATATATATATATATATATATATATATATAAATATATATATATATATTCTTGTAGGCATACGAGATTGAAAGCAGTTGCACATTCTCCTTTATTAATTTTCTGGTGTACGGTTTCTATTTGTCGTACGATTTTTCGTTGTTCTTCTGTGTGATTCCTTAGTAGGTCTCCAATTGCTAGAGACGTTTCGGAACTATCCGGTTCCATCTTCAGGCTGGATCTGGCGTTGTTGGCAAGTGAGGTGGTATTTATATGTTTTAGGTGATCAGAGAGGCGGGCTGGGCGACTAAGTCGGTTGCTGATTGGCTGTTACGTTCGGGGGGTGGGACACGGGTAGTGGCCGTTTGGAGGTAGGTAAGACTTGGAAATCCTCTGTTTGTGTGTTGATGGTAGGTATTTTTGTCTGTATGTATATAGCTTCCAACAACGAGAGACGGCGAGGGTCTTGTTCTTTATCAAGAATCTTCGTGTTGTTGTCTAAATCTTGGCGGGTCAACAGGGAGTTGTGTTGTGTTGTGTAATGGTTTTTAATAGCTCCAGATTGTAGGTGGCAAGTGAGACGTCTTGACAGTCTGGTCCGTGTCATACCAATATAGGATTGAGGTCCACACTCCTCATTGATGCAAGTATGTTGGTAGATGACATGGTCCTCTTGTAAGGACGGTTTGGCGGTGGCTGGTCGGTTACGTAGCAAAAGTTGTGATGTCTTTCTTGTCTTGTAGTAGATGACGAGGTTGATGTGTTGTTCCGGGTCGGTGGGTCGTACGTTTTTATGTATGATGTCCTTCATTATTTTCTCGTCAGTTTTGTAGTCTGTAGACATATGATTTTTGTAGTAAAATTTTGCAGAAAATTAATAAAGGAGAATGTGCAACTGCTTTCAATCTCGTATGCCTACAAGAAAATATTTTCCCTGGTTATACAAACATATATATATATATATATATATATATATATATATATATATATATATATATATATATATATATATATATATATATATATATATATATATATATATATATATATATATTAGTAAATCAAATTGCATAATTTATTTATAAATAAAAACCACTCGGCCACCTCCCCTGCTTTTAATCTTTACTAGACTAAAATTATCTAGTACGATAGTAAGGTGTTTATCGAATATCATCCTTGAGATTGACGCCTGCTCACAGATATAACTTCCTACAGAAATGCTGAATTGACAGGCATGACAGGAACTTTCCATGATGCAGCCATGATTGTCAGACCATACTTCTGGATAATTGAACATAGGCTTATATAGAAACAGAGGATAAAATATATATTGACTTTGCATATAGGGAAGGAGACATTATATGGCTTTCAATACCATTCATATAAGAACAATAACCTAAAGTATAAGATCTGCTTATATCAGCCAAATTTATCACAGTGCAATCTAGTTACATATTGATAATCCTTTTCAAGGAGCGAGAGATAGGGTTCAATCACGTTATAGCGTCAAGGAAGCCCTTGCGCCATTACCCGGGGTGAACAGACTCTAGAATACAGAGTAATGGTTTATTGGTAGTAAACAGGGGTCACACAGTATATGAGAGTATGCTGGCGTGCCGTGCCGTGTCGTAGTTGAGCCGTGGCAGCTGCAGGAGAGTTGTCTGGAGGCTGGAGAGTAGCCGTGTGATCAAGACGGGAACATGGGTAGGGTTCGGTGCAGCTAGGCAAGTGTGGCGGCAAGCAAGACCTTCTTCCAGGGCTGGAATGTAAGTGATTGATCCAGCAGGCCTGGGCCCTTATATATCGTAGGAACCAGGTCCCGGATGAGGTGTTGTCATGTGATCACCTTAGCCACGTACGAGGGCAGGTAGCTATTTCCATGGCTGAGTCATCCTGGTGAAGGGAGTGAAGGCTGTAGCTGGCGTCCCTAGGGGGACGAAGTGGCTTAGCTGAGGACTGCAGGGCTCCCAGGAGAAGCTCAGATCTCTCTGGGCAGGGAATTGATGTACTCTCCATTCCGTATCTGGTTATGAATAGACACAGGGATATAGGAGTGGGTATACATGGAGCTACAGGAGTGGCTATATATGTGGTAACAGGAGTAGCCATATACGTAGCCACTATAACGTTTTGTCTTTCTTTGGGTGACCTTTACTTCTGTGTTGTCTGCTCATCCACAGCACCCCCCCCCCACCCCCACCCCCACCCCAACATAAAATGGTCATCTAAATAATCAATAAAATAATTCATGTATACACATTAAACAGGCTTCACTACCCCGAAAGGGTAATTAAAAGAACATATAAACTAAAAAGCACATTTCTACTAAAATAACATGTTAACTTAAGTAAAATATATAAAAGAATCAAAATTAAAAACATTGAACTACCGGTATATAAAAAGTAAAAATCCTAAAATTCACATTATGTGCCACATAGAAGAGGGTGTTCCCACGCACACTACAAGCCTCCTCCCCGAGCACCTGGGAGAGACTGTAAGAACAATCACCCACCCGGTACCGGGATAGGTCCCCAAGACTGGGACACTCGACAATAAGATGCTGCACTGTCAAAGGGACCAGCCAATCATCCCAGTTGGGAGGGTAAGCCCTCTCCATTAAAAAGCCATGAGTCAATAATGTGTGGCCAATGCAGAGACGAACAAGAGCAGTCTCCCAACGGTGGGATAGGCGGGTGTACCTCCACAAACCCAAGCTCTCGCGTATGCCGCAGAACTTGTTAGCTCCGACGGCATCCCATCTGTCCTGCCAGCAGGAAAGAACGGTAGCATCTATGTAGGGTCAAAGATCCACTGTAGGTACTTGATAACGCCTGGCAGGAGGCCGGGAACTGGAGACCGCAGCCTTAGCTAGTGGCGTCAGCCCACTCATATTTCATGGGGTTAAGACCACCAGACTCTCCTTCTCCTATGTAGATCTCTAATTGTTTCAAAACTAGATTATGTAGATAAGAAATTATACTCTTCTGCAACAGATGCCACAATTCGAGTAATGGACTCGGTTCATCATGCTGGAGTACGACTGGCAACTGAAGCATTTCACTCAACCTCTCTTTCTAGTTTGTTAGTGGATGCAGATGTTTCCCCTTTAAGTCTGCACCTCCAGTCCCTAGTGGTAAGGGGTAAGATTTATTTTCAACGTCTTTCTAACTCTGTATCATGTTAGTTGGTCATCAAGAACTCCACTTCTGTTATTCATAATTCTCATTTATCACTACTGTTATGACTAGTGTAGTAGATGTCTAGGGGTTTATTACTGATTACCACATTGGCCAACAAAAACAGGTGATGAAAAAAGTTTTTACTCTTCTTCTTCTTCTTCTTCCCAGCTTTTCTCTATACGGGGTCGCCGTTGTGAATGAGCCTTCTCCATGTACTCCTGTTGTTGACCATCGCTTCGTTGATATTCTTCTCCCTGAGATCTACATTTATACAATCTTTCCACCTTGTTTTGGGTCTTCCTCTTCTTCTGTTTCCCTGTACTTCCATCTCCATGACTTCTCTTCCCACGTGCTCTTCTCCAACTCTTCTCCTTAGGTGTCCGTACCATCTGAGTCTAGACTCTTGAATCTTCTTAGAAACTTCTACCACTTTCACTGTTCCTCTTATATACTCATTTCTTATCTTATCTCTTCGTGTAACTCCCACCATCCATCTCAGCATCCTCATCTCCGCCACGTCCAACTTCTTTTCTTCAGTCTTCTTTAACGGTGCAGCTTCCAAGCCGTACGTTAAGGGTGATCTGACTACGGCTTTGTGCACTTTGCCCTTCAATCTAACTGGGACTCTTCTATCACATAGCACTCCTGATACTTTCCTCCAGTTGTTCCATCCACACTGAATTCTAAAATTGATCTCCTTCTCCATTCCGACAGTATCATCAACCATTGAGCCAAGATACTTGAAAGTTCTAACTCTCTTCAAGTTCATATCACCTAGTTTGATCGTTGCCTGTTGGTCACCAGCAATATCTGTGGTGAAATACTCCGTCTTAGTCCTGCTTATTCTCATTCCTCGGTTTTCTAGTGCATATCTCCATTCTTCTAGCTTCCTTTCCAAAATTATTCTGTCCTCAGCTACCAGTACAATGTCATCAGCGTAGAGAACGCACCATGGGGGATCCTCTCTCACATTTTCCGTTGTTACATCAAAGACTATGTTAAAAAGTAATGGACTAAGGGCCGATCCTTGGTGTAGGCCAACTTTCACTTCAAATTCTTCTGTGGTGCCCACTGTACTCCTCACTCTCGTTTTAACATCTTTGTAACATTCCTTTATCATCCTTACATATTTTTCCTGCACCCCTCGCTCTCGTAAACTTCTCCAGACTTCCTGTCGCGGCACTCTGTCATAAGCTTTTTCTAAGTCAATAAAAACCATATGCAGCACTCTTTGCTTCTCCTGATGTTTCTCCATAGTCTGCCGAAGGGAGAAAATGCCGTCGACCGTTCCCAATCCTATCATGAAACCAAGTTGTTGCCTGCCGATGTTGACCACTTGCCTTAGCCTCGAGTCTAAGATTCTCTCCAGGACCTTCAAAGTATGAGATATCAACTTGATGCCTCTATAGTTTTCACAACTCTGGGTGTCTCCTTTCTCCTTAAAAATTGGTATCAGTGTACTTTCTCTCCACATTTCTGGGATAGCTTCTCTCTCCATTACCTCCTTCATCAGCCCATGTAAAATGTCCACTCCTTCTTCTCCTAATGCTTTCCACACTTCCACCGGAATTTCATCAGGACCAGTCGCTTTCCCGTTTTTCATCTTTTTCAATGCTAATTCCACTTCTAGTCTAGTTATCTCGGCTACTTCTTGCTCATTTTGTTCTCCATCTCCTCTCAAGTACCTCTCATTTTCTTCATTTAATAGTTTTTCAAAATACTGCTTCCATCTTGCTAATATATCTCTTTCTTTTCTTATCACTGTACCTGTGTCATCCTTCATTTGTCTAATGTGTGTTATGTCCTTCGTGCTCTTATTTCTGCTTTTTGCCAGCTTGAAAATCTTCCCTTGCCCTTCTTTCGTGTCCAATTCTTCATACAGGTGATCGTATCCTTCCGATTTTGCGACCGCAACCGTTCGCTTAGCTTCCTTACAGCATATTTTGTAAGACTCTCTGTCGACATCAAGTTTGCTCTCCTCCCACTTTTTCTTGGCCATTTTCTTTGCACGCACTTTCTCTTGTACATCTTCATTAAACCACCACGTTTCTTTATTTTCCCAGATCTTTCCACTAGTCTCGCCAAGTACTTCCTTTCCAGCTCTTAGGATCATCCTGTTCGCATCATTCCACCAGGTGTTTGGATCTTCCATTTCACGACTTAATTCTCTTAAAACTCTGTTTCTAAATTCTTGTTGGAATTCTCTTTCTTTCAGTTTGAACCATCTAATCCTTCTTTGAGTAGTTCTTTTCCTTATCTGCCACGACGTAACATTAATGGTGAGATCAATGATCACCAGACGATGCTGAGTAGCAACATGGTCTCCTGGCACCACCTTGCAATTTTTGATCTCTTTAATATTTCTCCTTCGGTATAAGAGGAAGTCTATCTGGCTTGCTCTATCTTGACTTACTTGACTTAATTGCGCAGGCCTCCTAGGCCCCTTGCCACTTCACCACCGTCAGCACCTCCTCTCCTCGCCCTCTCTCTCAAGATGTTTCTTTCCACTGTTGGTAATGGCAGTCCCGTGTCCTCCCTTATCTGGTCTCGCCATCGTTTTGGAGGTCGTCCTCTTGGTCTTGGGTTTTCAAAATTCCCACGGTATGCCACTGCTATATATTCATCCTGGGGTCTTCTTACAACATGTCCAAACCAGCTGTTCCTTTTCTTCTTAATAATATCTGTGATTGTGGATTTCAGTCCCAGCTCTCTCCTCACTCTTTCATTCCTCCATCTGTCTCTCAATGTAACTCCCAATATCGCTCTCAGGCATCTCATTTCAAAAACCTCAAGCTTTCTTGTTTCTTCTGCCCTCAGTGTCCAAGTCTCTGATGCATAAATGGCTATTGGGAGTATCAGAGCATTGTACAGGCGAACCTTGAGGCGCCTTGAAAGGTCCCTCCTACTCCACACCGTCTTCCTCAGTCTGCCAAAAGAAGATGCGGCCAATGCTATTCTTCTGTTGACGTCTTCCTCTGTACCCGGCACCACACTCCCCAAATATATGAAAGTGTCACTGTGCTCAATGGTCTCACCATCTATTTCAATCATTCTGTCCTCAGGCTATATTATCTTGCACTTATCAGCATTTACTCTCATTCCCCATTTTCTACATGCCTCCTTCAGCTCTGTTGTCGTCTCCTGCAGTTTATCAATTTCTGTTGCCAGTAGGGTCGTGTCGTCGGCATATCTTATGTCAGCTGACATGGTGTCCACCAGGTGTAGTTCTTCATCTAGCCCTGTCAGCTCCCTCATGACAAACTCCAGGAAAACATTAAATAGGGAAGGTGACATAGAGCATCCCTGTCTCACCCCTACTTCCACACCAAACCACTCTGTCATATTTCCATCTATTGTCACAGCACATTGAGTTTGATCATAACACTCTCTTATGAGGGATATTATTTTCCTGTCTATTTGTGCTTTTCCCAGCATCTTCCAAAGCGCCTCCCTCCATACTGTATCAAATGCTGACTTGAAGTCCACAAAATTGATGTGCAGTGGAACAGTATGCTCTTTGGCCTTCTCCATCAGTTGTCTCAAAATGAAGATGGCATCTATCGTTCCTTTGCCTGGCCTGAAACCGAATTGGCTCCGGCTCATAAAGAGTTCCAGTTTGGGTTTCATTCTCTGCAACATTATTTCCCAGAACACTTTCCCTGGGATTGATAGAAGTGATATTGCTCTATAGTTGCCTGGTTCAAGTTTGTTCCCTTTTTTGTGAATTAGGGTCACCATCATTTTTGCCCAGTCTCTTGGTACTCTCTCTGCTGCCCATGCTTTGTTGAAGATCCTCCATAGCATATTTACCATCGCTTCACCCCCGGTTCTCAGTACCTCAGCTGTTATATCATCTACTCCAGGTGATTTTCTAACCTTCATTCTCTTGATTGCGTTCAGCACCTCTTCTCTTGTTATATCCCTCCTCTGGTCATCGTCTTCTATTTGATTTATTTCTATTTCATCCAATGCATTTTCTTCATGTGGAAAACGTGTGTTTAGATGTCTCTCAAAGTGGTCCTTCCATCGTTTCATCACATCTTCCTTATTTGTTAGTGTTACGCCATTTATGTCTCTCACAGTGTTCATCCTTTTTCTTGGTTTTCCCTCCAGTTCTCTTATAGTCTTAAATAGTTTGTGGCTATTATTCTGTCTGAAGTCAGTTTCCATTTGTATTACTTTCCTCTCTAGCTCTTGATTTTTACGCTACTTTACTGCTTCCTTAACTCTTTTGTTCAATGTTCTATAGTTCTCTCTCTCTTGTGCATCATGCCTGTTATTAATCATCTTTATTCTAGCTTCTCTCCTCAGTGCACATAGCTCTTCCTCCTCTTCTGACATCCCCTCCACTTGTCGATTTCTCCTGATTCCCACCACTTCTTCCGTAACTTTATTGGTTTCTTCTTTAAATTTTGTGTATAATTCCTCTATTGATTGGTCTTCATTTGTATCCATCTCCATAAGTGTTTCAAATCTTCCTCCGATCTGCACCTCAAATTCCTCTGCTGCTCTTACATCAGTTATTAGTTTGTCTACATTGTATCTCTTTCTAGTTGGTCTAGTTCTTCTCGGTTTTTTGCATAATAGGTTCATAGTTGCCACTACCATTGAGTGATCAGACCCCACATCAGCAGAGTTATACACTCTACAGTTCTTAACTTTTCCCTTCATTCTTCTTTCTACTAGGATAAAATCTATTTGATTTCTTGTTTGACCATCTGGGGATATCCACGTAGCTCTCCTTGTGTTTTTGTGCTGAAATAGCGTGTTACAAACTATCATATCATTAATAGCACAGAACTGCAATAGAGCGAGCCCTCTGTCATTTGCCTGTCCCAGCCCAAATCTCCCCACGGTCTCCTGCCAATTTTCATATTGGTCTCCGCCCACTTTAGCATTGAAGTCGCCCATTATTATTATTGGTCGTGATGATCTCCTCTCCAATTTCAGTCTTTCTTGCAGTTCATCCAAGAAGTTTACATACTCCTCCTCTCCGTAGCTGGAATCTGGGTCATACACTTGGAACACCGATATTTGTCCTCCCTCAACATCGTATGTGGCCTTAATCATTCTTGGGCTTATCTGCTCATAGGTTATTAATGCCTCGGCCCACTTCTTTCCCATCACAATCGCCACACCTTGTCTCTTCACTCCATCTCTTCTTGCTGAGTGAATTATAGCCCATCCTTCTTGCTCAAAAGCTCCCTCCATCTCATCCGTCCAGTGTGTCTCTGCCACTCCCAACAGTTCAATTCGTAGTCTCTTCATCTCCAGTAGGAGGTTTTCTAGCTTCCCCTCACCGTTCAGTGATCTTACATTCCATGTAGCAACCGGGAGATTCTTAGCACCCCCTCTCTTACGAGTGCCCGGGACTGGGGGCCGATTTATGGTTTGTGCTGTCATGGGTGTAAGTTTTAAGGGAATATAATTTGGGCTCTTGCTCAAGGTCTTCCCAAATCGCAGTACTCAACTGACTAGAGTGGTTTTCTCCCTACCGGTGTCACATTTTCGTGACCCGCTAAGCAGACTGTGATTTCTCCCGATTCACTAGTCTATCAGTGGTCGCAAGAACTCACCCTGCCCACCTGCTGCCATGGGCAGGTTGTGCCCCTCACTTGGTTTAGCCTATCAGCCAAGATAGTTTCCCGGGGTGTGGCCGCTGCTTTAGAATTAGCTGCTACTTAGAGCCACAAGTGAGAGTTGGGTGAATGGTGCTGACCAGGGACATGAGGCCATCCCTTAGGATGTGGCTGCCTCATGTTCAGGGTACTACAGCTCCCAATTACACCCCATACACTGCTCTTATATGTGATAAGATGTTCAATTTTCTTATGGAACAGGGTGTTTGCTATTTGCATATCAAAAGATAAAGCTAGATCAATTACTTTTTCTCCGTCCTCATTTCCAATTCCATAGGCATGTCCTTCGTGTAAGCGTTTGATCGTATCATTTCCACTACCAACATGTCCGTTCATGTCTCCTCCCACTATGCACCGTTCACTCTCGTCCACCTTTTCCAATTCTTCTTGTAATGCCATCCAAAAATGTTCTTTTTCCTCATCCGTACATCCAGTCTGAGGTGCGTACACGCTGAATACAATGAGTTCAAAGTCTTCCAGGGCTAAACGTATCCACATAATTCTGTCATTTTTCCTGTTCACTTCCGTCACCAAGTCCTTCATTTCACGCGCTAGAATTATACCAATACCATTTCTTCCTTCTCCATTTGCTCCTCCGTATATCAATTTGTAGCCATCGCCTAATTCCTTCGATTTGTTTCCGGTCCATCTAGTCTCCTGCACGCACAATACATCAACTTTTCTCCTTTTCATGAGGTCGGCAATAGCTCGACCTCGTCCTGTCATGGTCCCTACATTTAGGGTTCCTACTCTCAATTTTCGAACTAACTTCTTTGGCCGCCCCCGTTCACGAGGCGGTAGCCCTCGCGGGTCCACAGAGTCAGGGCGATGTGTCTGTGGGTCACTTACGGGTGACGTCCTAGCATGGGTTTCACTTCTTATATGGCTCATTTCATAAAAAGTTTTGGCGGAGGTTTTTGACCACGAACCCTCCCCATTTATCCGGGCTTGGGACCAGCACTGAGTTGGGCTGGCTTGCCCCACCACAAAATTTCACCACAACCTTGACTTAACCTACGACAATAATAAAGCAAATCCCGAAAGAATATGGAACAATAGGGAGTAAGCAAGTTCTAACATACACATGATCTGAGGAATAACACAGAAAGAATAACACCTTGTAGAAGGACTAACACATAGGAGTTAACACATTATACAGTCACATTTATATATGGTAGACACTAATGATATAATAAAGACACTATAATCCATTCCTTTACCGCTGTCCACTGGCGGGAACAGTAAACCTAGGTGGGTATAAATACTCGTCGCTGATTGGCTAGCGGCCTCTGTCCCGCATACAGACATAATCTTTCCTCACAACACTGCATATTTGTAATAAATTGCTTCCTGCTCTAATATTACAACAGATACACGTATTATTTTTAGATTTTAAGACTCAACGATAAATTTGGAACATGAATAAGTTGTCCAAACTTCATTACAACCAAAATACAAGTAAATATGAGAAGTATAAGTTGAAAAGTGCTATGAAAAGTGTATACCACTTTTACATTTGGTTGTGTATTTACTGCAGTAAGGAAATAAATTTGAAAATAAAACCACTATTCTTATTCGGAAAATTATCCTGTACACGATAGTATAATCAGATTTTAAATAAACTCACACATAAGCGAGATACAGAATTATTTGTGCGAGTAAATTTCATCCATCTCTCACACAAAAACATCGTAACTAAAGAGGTTTCATATTCTTGTGTCTTTTATGGCCTTGTGTGTTCTTGTGACTATATTATGTTATAATATGTGTGACGTACTCATGTTTATTATGTACGATATGCAAGAAAAATATTAATTATTCATAAATAGCTTAATTATGCTTGTGTCAAAGCTTAATGCATATCCCCCACTTCATCCACTCATGCCCCCTGGCATGTAACTGAGCCGTACTGACCGTTTGGGCGGCCAGTGAGACTCGCTTCTTTTCATATTTACTTGTATTTTGGTTGTAATGAAGTTTGGACAACTTATTCCGGTTCCAAATTTATCGTAGAGTCTTAAAATCCAAACAAAATATGTGTATCTGTTGTAATTTTAGAGCAGGAAGCAATTTATTACAAATATGTAGTTCCGTGAGGAAAGATTATGTCTGTATGCAGGACAGAGTCCGCCAGCCAATCAGCGACGAGTATTTATACCCACCTAGGTTTACTGTTCCCGCCAGTGGGCAGCGATAAAGGAATGGATTATAATGATATAATATAGACACTAATGATATAATAAAGACACTAATGATATAATAAAGACGCTAATGATATAATAAAGACGCTAATGATATAATAAAGATACTAATAATATAATAAAGACACTAATGATATAATAAAGACACTCCCAATTGGATAATTAGCAACACAATATACTTATCAGGGGACGAGATAGAATATTTAACTCCAGCTGTCGCCCAACGCCAGGAGAAGTGATCAGACCTCGCTGTGTGGTGAGACTGACTAACAATAACACAAGGGGTCACTATGTTAATTCAGTTGAAGCCCGGTTTGTTTCCTCAAAAACTGGTTTGTTACACTACCAAAGCCTTCTGGTTACTGGGTTATGTTAGATCTGGCTGAGCCTTCAGTCTTTCACCAACTGGCTCACTAAGGTAAGCTTCTTCCTAAGTGAGATTTTGTAATTCCCTCTGAGAAAAAGAGCTCACTTCCACCTTAGGCGACATTTGTGTTGCTTTTAGAACATGCAGAAACAGATAAGGACTCAATCAAAGTTTAAACTAACGAATTGAAGACTGAAAAATGACTCTGGATATGGTGTGTTTTCCCTTCATTTGTAATGCTCGCCAGTTTTTAACGTAGAACTGCCTAAAATGTTTGTGGACCTCCAATCAATTTGTACTCTTCGTGAACATAATTTTTTCTCCATCCTCTAATTTTATTGGAATGGCAGGGGATGAATCCAGCTATGGTGGCAGGGTTTCTGAATACAAAATTTCTGCCTCAGATGATAAATCAATTGTACATCGCTGCATTAAGAGTTGTTGGTAAGAGGGTGGTCAGCTGTGGGTGACAACAAGCTCATACTGATCATAGGTCTGGCTTCACCCGTCGATAAAACCGTCTTTGTATCGGGCACACGAGATTATGACACATGATTTTTGAATGGAGATACTGTATAACCCCAAATTTATTGTGATGTTTGTCTGGTCCTTTGGAAAATTCGGCACTTCCTAATAGAGTTCCCTAGTCTGGGAGATTTTGAGACACCTTACATTCTATCCTTGGTATTTGTCGAGGAAGCCAGTAGACCAGGTGGGGGAAAACTCTCCTTCATAAAGGAGGCAGGCATCCTACAGAGGCAGTAGTTAATCAATTTAATCCAGTTATCTTTGATTATTATCTAAAATAATATCTGCGGCTGCATATGAACGCACTGTTGCACCACCAGATGATTATAAATTCAATCAATATTATTAATCAACCAAGAAGACTGAAAGACATGGAAATATTAAGTTGTATCTCGTTGATAAATAATGGATTGTAATATGAAAATTAAAGCTAGTTACCAGATGAGAGAACTGTGTTAAATATTCAATCGAAACCACAAGTTTTATATGCCCGTATCGGAGACAAGGGAAATGCCAGAGGTGAGAGGTGTGTCACTGCATCATCTCCTTATGTGGGGGCAAGTAGCAAACCTTCACGTTGGACCCCTGTTAATTAAGGTGATAATTCGCTTTTGTTACAATGGAGTGCCTTGATTCCTCCAAAGTATGAAATATGCCAGGAAACAGAACTAGGAGAGCAAAAATAATGGTGTTTGTTCTGTTGATTGGAATAGTTTGGAGGATTCAGTTGCTCCAGATTTACCGACAGCGAATTTCCTCCTTAATCTTCAGAGACCAATTGCTACCCCATGCACACTCAAAACCGCGCCCAATGTCCAGAGGTGCTAAGAGGACGATACTGCCCTGATATTTGTATAGTTTTGATGCGATAAGATATGAGGATGATCTCGTTGTAGCCGTGGGGGTCCACATCTCTCTTCTCTCTGTGTCTGTGTGAAATACCAACCGGACTCTCAATTATATTTCAGTGTGGCTATCTTTACCAGCCATCTGAACAGACTTTTACTTACTCTCTCGGGCTGGTTATCACTTACCACCCTTCTTGTGTAGTCTTTGGTTTAAATCAACTTAATTATACCGTTGATTTGAAGACTTAATACCCTTATTAGTATTACTGGGGAATATATTTTAGTACTCAAAGGTTTAGAGTAAACTCATGGACTTGTTTCTATTTAATGATGTAGCTTATATATCAGTTACAGGTTACAGATTATACTGGACACAACTCGTATCTCAAAGCTTATGTTACAAGGAAAGGGAATCTTCTCCCTTAGGGCAGAACTTCATCCTCCCTATCTAACCCATGTCCGGGCTCCAAGTGTGCATCTGTTCTCACACTCACGCCTCAGGTGCCACAGTGCCACACCCACTACATAAGTTACAGTTCGTGAGAGTGACGCTACGTTTATACATGACATACATACATTTTAGATACAAGATTATATAAGAATAATATGAGTAAATATATATTGTCCCTTTCTCTATATACGAGATGACAATAAACAGTTGATTATAGCACAGAGATTAACATACAGATAATATAAAGAGTGAATCTAGCATTCATAGCTCAGCAGTGGCAAGCCTCCATCATGCCTTCATCATGCTGTCAGATCAGCACATTTCTTAAGATGTTGTGTCTGCTTTCAACCCTCACGGTATATTCCACCACTAAGAATGTCATGGGTGATAATGTATCGCGAACGTGAACACACTGTCACACACAGGCACAGATACATCGTTATGTGTGGGTGTTTTAATATAGGTGTGTCATGTGTGTATATATCTCATTATGTGGAGAGGATCTGCCAGGATACACGGTTTTCACTTGTCAAATAGGATGGAATTGCCTCTTCAACTCCAGATATTCTATTCTATTTTGTTGGTCATGTAGAGTATATAAATATATTCTTGTCTACTACCTCTAACAGTAAACATTTCTTGCATATAAAACAATCTCCTCATTTCAGGTACTAAACGTCGAAGAAGGGATGCGTAAAGTCTTAGAAGGAGATTACACTTTCATTACTGTGAAAAACCACATATCCGTCATAGTTGCCTCTTTATACACTGACAGGCAAGGCTCCACACCTATACATATAAGCAATAAGGGCGTGTATACCTTGCCTGATTATGGCTGGGGTTTCAGGTTAGTAAGAGAATATAATCATATCTAACCGATCCTATAATTAAAATACTAGTTTGTGTTAACTTCTCCAATAATTTAATATAAACTTGGCATGAATAAATAGCACCGTATTATATTAATTATCATAATATCATTATTATATCAATTATCATAAACATATTACGTAAAAATATCGTCTGATTTACATTCAGATGAGATATTATATATATATATATATATATATATATATATATATATATATATATATATATATATATATATATATATATATATATATATCACAAAATACAGATTATGTACAGTACAGGAAGTCCCAAGTAAGTGTAAACACTTTTTGATTTATTATAACTCACTCAACTGAAATGAACGCGACCAAATCATAAATTAAATTATTCATTATTATTTTTATTTTCATTACTGCCTCGACCACAGTGGTCATCAATTCGAACATCTACGATAACTCCGTGATGTATTTTTAACAAATTAAAGAATGTAAGCATTTCATTGGGATACCCTGTGTTCTTCTATTGCTGGCAAACATTATACACAGGAAAATATATTTTTCAGCGTTAGACAGCATGAATATAATCGAATATATATATATGGTGTTTTTGAACGGCACCGACAAATATGGGGAATAGATTGTTATTGAAATCCACCTTATTCGATTTTAAAATGCAAAACTAGGAACCAATGAAGGACGTGAAAGTAAAAAATGAGAGCTGTCCTCGCAAACTGCCGGTACTTATAACTGGTACGGTCAACATTGTTTGTCCACCTGTCCTGTACCAGTTATAAGTGCTGGCAATTGTACACACGGATACCATAGTCTCTAGCCCTCCTGAGTCGGAGCCCTGATCTGAAGCAGGCGGTTTCTGGACGACAGGCCACCAATATCCTCCATTAATTCGAAATATGTGTAGCTTCGTGATAGTTTGGGTGGGCTGTCGTCCAGAAACTGCCTGCTTCAGATCTCGGGCTCCGACTTAGGTGGGCTAGAGACTATGGTGCGAGAGTGGAGAAGAAAAGTGAAAGAAAGCTGTGAGGGGGAGGGGGAGAGGAGAAGGCAAATAGAGTGTGGGAGCCTGACAGAGTGGGTGAAGTGACAGGGTGATCATTGGAGGTTTAATTAAGGGGGAAGTTTTGTGTTGGTAAATCTGGAGCAACTGATTCCTCCAAACTATTACAAGCAACAGAACGCCATTATTTGTGTTCATATTTTGTTTCCTGGCATACTTTGGAGGAATCAAGGCAATCCAATGTACCAAAAACAATTACCACCTTAAGAACCTCCACTAGAATAGGCTACAACTAATATCACAAAGTAATTAATTAGAAAATGTTTTAACTGATGCTGAATAACAAAATTGGCTTTCCTTTTAATATCTTTCAGCGCTGAGCAGGTGGTGGAAGGTTTGATTTTATAATATGGAAATATTTTAACTAGTATATCTTAACTAAAATATTTTGCGCCAATGTAGACTCAAGCCATTCCCATTAAAAATGTCAAAGGTAATTTCTTTCCTTTTATATTCTTCATGGTTGTTATTCCTCCATTAAGCCTACATCTCTTTCCCCTCGTGTTGTGTTCCCCAAGCACAGTGTGGTATTTTTTCTTCCTCTTCATTAATTTTTAGATACTGAAACTCATTCATCGTAATTGGATTACATTGAACACATGCATATTTCTTAGAAGTGAACGTCCTTCCTATATCTTCCCTAATTAAGAGACACCTAATACCAGGCTATGCAAGGGAAGAAATTAGGATGAGTGTTTGTTTAGCTGGTATGACTGTAGCCGTGTGTGAATCCTCATGATGCAATATTGACGAGAAAATACAGGTATTTATCATCCTCAGATTACTCTCACATGCAAGACTACTTTTGTCAATACACTGATATAATATAGCGACAACAAATTTATATTTTTGAAGTGGGTAATGTATGGACACAATCATTAAGGGTTATGGATGTTATCGTAATGATTATTCCCTCTCCTTTTCATTGTAAATAACTGGGTAAAAATGATTATATGATTCATAAATAAATAAATATTTAATAATCAATAATTGCTGGTGTCAGTTGTATTGCTATGTAAAGACAAGAGAGCAAATCCATAGGAATGTATCATTACACTAGGATTTCGATATCAGAAAAAATCTTAATAAGGTGACAATCGTCTTTGTTGATTATAAACTCAGGTACGTCCTAAAATAATTCTCTCCCTCTCTAACAATAATACTCGATCACTATTAATTAAAGCTTTCTCTCTCCAACCCAACTTACACATTTTTAAACAAACTGGTGTAGCATGTTCTAGTAGTATTTTCCACCATACAATCAATCTTCAAAGTTTGTTGGTGCCGTTTAATTAAAAACACTCTGTATTTAATTAAAATCCACACAATCCTATTATACATCACAATATTATTTCAGGAAGGGTGCACCGTTTTATGATCGCTTTGATAATCTTTTTAAGCGACTGGACCAATCTGGAATAGTAAACCACTGGATGAAGGCAGTAATAGCACAGAGAGTGAAGTCTGCCAAGGAAGATCTTACATTTGAATCGAAACTGGACAACGGCAGAATTCAAAAGGTATAAATTTGGTGGGATAATGTGAAAACTGTCCTACTGAACCGTTTCAAAGACTTAAGGTGGTAATTCGCTTTTGTTACATTGGAGTGCCTTGATTCCTCCAAAGTATGTCAGAAGAGCAAAAATAAGAGTGTTCTGTTGCTTGGAATAGTTTGGAGGATTTAGTTGCTCCAAATTTACCAAACACCGAATTTCCTCCTTAAGATTGTAGTAGATTTTTACCCCTACTGTAGGCACAGGGTGAACTCAGCTCTCCGGTAACAAAGTTACAAGTTTATTTCTATGAGACTCCCGATGCTAGCAGTACATTACTGTACATAGCGAGGTTCTTTCAACTCCTCTTTAGGTGGTGTTGGTGGTCTAGTGGTTAACGGCATGGGCTAGTGGTCAACGGCATGGTCTAGCAATATGCAAGAGTGTGGTTTGATCCCGAGTGGGGACGTCTCATAGAAATATTTTTTTCCACACGTTATTGTGCGCTTCACTGTACAAGTTTATTGCTTACACAGGACGTATAGTGGTGGGAAACTTGGGTACACATGGACAGGTGAATGTAGTGGCGGGGCGAGTACCTGTAGGCTGGAGCTGAGCTGGAGAGGTGTTAGTATAGCGGGAACAGCCGGGGAAGCCAAGTGACCGTAACAGTGACCCAAAGAAAGGGGTACCTTGGTTAGTGATGCCACAAGATCATTAATAATCATGACATTAGGAATTGATTAAATAATATTTTTTTCTGAACACAATTTTCAATTTGATGATATAAAAATACCGTAAATACAAAGGTTATAAAAATTTCAATGTATTGAAGTCCTTCTATATCTATAGTCTTCTGACTAACCAATGACAAACATATGTGTTGTATTTTTCAGTTGGGTTAAAATGCAAAACAATTTTAATTTCCCTCTTTGCCTTTTATAGTTTCATTACTGTACGTGGTAGCATGCAATGCAAGATATATTATAATCAAACAGGTGGATTCTCGGTATTTATGTTACACTATAAACATTGCAATAAAATAAAGTAATATATTAATTAACAAAAACAGTGTTGCTCCTAACAATCAGAAACACACAATATATTACACATAGCTAAGGTACAGTACGCCATGTCTGTCCTCGTGTCTCTTGAATCAGTCAAGACGGAGATACTGAACTTCAAGTTATAAATTTACGTTGTGAAGTAGTAATGCATATAACACATCACACTGACTAACAGCAACACAACGCAATCACATGCAGTCATCATAACAGCAGACACTATACCCTCAAATAAATAATAAGCAACACCCTCATACAATTTTCTTTCATGTCAGCCACTTTCACCCTCACCTTCAAGATGGACGAATTATTAGACGTAAGGGAAGCTTTGCCACTGACTCAGATTGTGCACCATTCACAAACCGTCAGATGAATCGCATCATCTACAACCTCAAGCACCCATCTGCCTTTTTCCCTGACAACATCAGTAACATACACTTTAGACATCCTGGACCCCAAAGCGTACAAGCACTAACATAAGAAACTACTGCTACTCGCACAACATGGAAAAATCATCATTATCCCCAAACCCAACAAAGATCCCACACTGCCCTCATCACACCGCCCTCATCCCTTTCCTTTGAACCCCTTCCAAAGTAACTGAACGCCTCATCATAAGTCTAATCACACCACACATTCCTCTTTCATCCTCACAACATGGTATTAGACCACAACACTCAATAAACACTCTTCTCACAGACATCACACAAACAATTTATGATGTCTTCAACTCAGATAGACCCCTACATAGAACACTCCTTGTAACAGTGGATATTAACATCGCTTTCGATGTCATCCCCCGCCACAGAACAAAAACAACATATACAACACAAACATGCATAACAACACAAAAAGATGGCTGACCATCTTTTTGGGAGGAACAGAAGCTCAGGTTTCATATGATGTTTCATGAAACATAAAATATTACACGAACGGTGTCCTTCAAGGATCCATATTGTCAACCACTCACTTCAATTTACACATGCATGACCTACTAACACCCGAGGCACCACAAATACACGTAGCTTCCTACGCAGATTGCATAACACTCACATGTACAGCCGGCAGCAAAAATTCGCGTCCATCTCATGTACTAAATAATGCTAATATGACCAGATAGTTGCATTCTGAACCAGTTTCTATTCTAACAACATGTGTAATTTATCACATGAGAAGTAAATCGGTCATATCTGTATTTAAATTGTATTACATCATCAATATAGCTCATTCATATGCAGAGGAAAATGAAGCAAACTTATGCTGCCGACTGTACAGACAGAAATGCAGACATAGCCACCCACATCCTCCAACCCTACCTTAACACACTCAATGCCTGGTTCACCACAAACAGACTTAAAATAGCATCCAGACTTAAAATAGCATGACTTAAAATAGTCAACTGTCACCCTTCTCACCAACTGGAACGCAGAACACCGCTACACACCACACCTCACCATACAAAACACACCCACACACACACAAAATACTAGGTATACCATATATCACACCTATGTCATTCAAACAACTCATCACAAACATAAAATATATATGCACACAAAGACCACTTGCTAACACAACATTTAACACATAGAAAGCACAACACAGTATACAAACAATATATCCGATCAGTAATGGATTATGCAAGCCCTTCCTGGGCCTCAGACTCTTCTCAACACCCTTCAGACCATACGGAACAGAGCCCTAAAGATAATCACAAAGATAAAGATAGAGATATATAGATATAGACAAACATTCTTACATATTAAGTTTTCTTGGATCTAACCTAGAGCGTGAAAGATGAATTGAAACTTATGGTAGACATGGTGCGAAAATTTAAGACAAAATATTTTACTTGATCAATGTAATCGACTTAACAGCATAAAAAATAGATAACATTGATAGTGAGATACTATGAACATACTCTTCTTTTAGTTTTATTTATATTAATATTCACGATTCGGGCACACACAAACACCAAATGCCATACTGAACCTGATACCAGACAGGTAGAAATGTTTAATATATGCTTTGAATGTTTTGGCAGGACAACGTTGAGGTGGTACTGGGATTGAACCACATTCAGGGTGTTTTCTTCCTCCTGTTCCTGGGCTGCACCATTGCACTTCTTACACTACTCGGAGAGAATCTCTCTCATCTTCAACCCTGGTTCATGTAGAGAGAAAAATACATTTCACTGAACCTATACTGTATCTAAATGATAAAATAAAATAAATATAATTTGCAATAAGCAACAAGATTTATGTACCGATAACGAATAAAATATTATTATTTAATACAAGAATTCTTATTTCATTTTAATTACACATTGAGTTTAAGCACAGAGTTATAACCTGAATATAGTGCAATTTGTTTTATGTTCTTTCTTTTCCTTTAGTGCACTATTGGTCTGCTGACTCAAACAAACGTCAGCTGACTGGAATGTGTTTGTTTACAGAATGCATTTGTGTTTATTAAAAGCTGCACGAAGAGGTATCGAAGGGATTCTGCAATATTGCAAAGGTGGCATGAGGATAAGTATATATACTATCAACAGTTCATAGAATTGTACAAAATAGGTAAAATATATAGTTGGTACGAACTGATACTCAACATTTCCCTCATTATAATATTTCCCCTGAGGTACAGTCGGCGGCAAAAGTCCTGTCGCCTTACTTGCTTCACCGAGGCACGCGATGTTCATAGACTCGAGATTATTAGATGTAGAAAACGTTCGTATTTCTCGAGTCTATGAACACTACATGTCTCAGTGAAGCAGGTGAGGCGACAGGACTTCTGCCGCCGACTGTACAGTTGCCGACGAATGGATCGAGGACAGGCCTCTCAGAAACATGGTGGTAAGATGCCTTCCGCATTTGGTAACACTGTTTCTCATCTTTATCTTGGGGTTTACTCGTCTGGTAGATCGAAACACATTTGGGGATGTTGTTGGTACAGTCGCGAGCTGATGGGATGAAGACACGAGCACACTCATCATGGGCTCGCTTCTACCTGACGAGTTATGGAGGAGTTTGAGAGAAAGATGGGAGGGTATGTAGGTGCTGGTGGAGGGACAAAGAAGGGGTGCTGATGGTGTAATGGTTAGCACACTCGCCTAGCACACGAGAGATCCCGGGTCAGTGGAATTGTTGAACAATTTTCCCAAGCCCCTATGTCCTTGTTCACCTAGCAGTAAGTAGGTACCCGGCTGTAAAAACAAGGATAGCAACCTTGTAGGCTGGGGGAAGATATGTTGATGTAACAAAACTGACTGCCTTAGACTAAAATTCTTCTTCTTTGGGAGAAAGAACAAGACAGACGCCAATAACATTGGTTGTATGTCTGTCTTTATCTTAATGATTTATGGGACTATTGGAGATGGAGTTCACAATAACAAACCTATGTATTGAATTTTAGAATGGTCATCATACTTTTAAGAGTATTCTCATATATAAGTATTGTTCGATATCATAACTGTAAGGACATGAGATGGATGGGTCTCTATAAAACTTGTCATATTTAATGAAATTGCTATACTCAGTGATAAATGTGTTTCAACAATAATGAATTTCACACATAATTAGGAGAACCAGAATTATCCGTATATTTTATGTGAAAAGAATATTCTGTGGAACGGAAAGAGACAATCGAATCTCTCCAGCAGAATATAGGTTTATTCTGGTGAAGTGAGGGTTCGAGTCATGTGAACTGCAGTTCCCTTTACACACACACACACACACACACACCAAAGGCGCTTTATCCCACACCTTGTAGCTTTTGCAGACTTACCAACTTAACACACGGGAAAAAAATACTTGTTCTCCGTTACATAAAATTATAGTGTATTATTGGATTACAAGTTAATTTCTGCCCATAACAAGGACATCATTAACATGTAGACATAGTAGAATAAAGCTAGTTACTATTTGTGAAGCATATGATAATCAGTGGTGACAACCTTTGAGGTGTCAGCTTTCATGACAAAGTTAGTGAGACTCAAAAAGTTATTACATGTCTAATATATTATGTTCTAGATACTATGTGTATTTATCCATGACCGGTAACAAATAACATTAAATTATTATATTGTTGCTGATTGCAGACTGTTACTCACTGCTCTGTTTTGTTTTGTTTTATTTTGTTTATAAGTTTATAATGACGAGTATTTATGTGCCCACAATAATATAAAGGATTAATTCAATAGAAGACTACCATTAGCATCTTGCGATTACTTTTATGATGATATTACTTCACCTTGCATGCCACAATATTTATATTATACAACTCTTAATAGTGACAAGATTAAAGTAAATGACAACATACAAAAATACAAATTTCAGTTCCATTTCTATAAAACATTACATATTTGTCTTCCTATATTCTTAGTGTTTATGATTATGAATTTAGATGCTGCCTATATAATATATACGTCTAGTTATCATTCACAATACTTAATTGATAATGTTGGGAATCTAGCAAACCAATGCATTTTGAGGGCTAGGACTGTAACATATTGTTTTACCGACAAAGAGAATATATGTTTGCGTCACCTTTGATTCTCCAGGTTTAACAGAAACAGTGGATTTAGTGTAAACTTTAATTAACTCAATCATTTGGTTATGTAATTATTGATGAATAATTTGTTGCGATGGATAATAATGTTTTTATTACTTGGAACTTGTAAGCAAACACTCACACAGTTCACAATGGTGAGTTTAGTGTGGCAAAATAATATCAGTTAGGGTATATATCCAACTCGAAAACATTAATCAATTATTACATATCATTATCTCCGTCTAACTCGTATGGACAACTAATTCAATTCATCCTACCATATCTTCACTCACGTCGCTCATACATTCATCCCCAACCACTATCATTTTCCCTTCCCGTCTCTCCCTCCCACCAGTGAATACTTCGATTGAAACTTTCAGTGGATGGTGCGATAGATCTATATCAGTCAAAAGTGGCAACAACCCACCAGCCCCTCCACAACCTGCCCCCATCTTTTCCTCTCTCTCTCACTTCACCCCTCCATAACTCGTCAGGTAGAAATGACCCCATGATGAGTGTACAGTCGCGAGCTGATGGGACGGAGACACGAGCTATGGAGTTATGGAGAGGGAAGTGAGGGAGAGAGGAAGAGATGGGGGCAGGCTGTGGAGGGGCTGGTGGAGTGTTGCCACTTCTGACTCATATAGAACTATCGTACCATACACTGAAAGTTTCATTCGAAGCATTAACTAGTGGGAGGGAGAGACGAGAGGGAAAAATAATGGTGGTTAGGGATGAATGTATGAGGGACGTGAGTGAAAATATGGCAGGTTGAATTGAATTAATTGTGTCTACGAGTTAGACGGAGATAATGATATGTAATAACTGATTAATGTTTTCGAGTTGGATATATAACTGATATTATTTCTCCACACTAAACTCAAGACTATGTACTGAACTGTGTGATAGTTAGCTCAAAATTTTCAAGTAATAAAAATGTTGTTATCCATTGCAAATTAACATTAATCAATAATTACATAACCAAATATTAAGTAAAAATTTACCGCAAATCCACTGTTTCTATTAAACCTGGAGAATCAAAGGTGACAAACATATATTCTCTTTGTCGGGAGAATAATATGTTACAGTTCTGACTCTCAAAATACATTGGTTTGCTAGATTGCCAACATTAATAATTAAGTCTTGTGGGTGATATTTAGACGTGTGTATATAGGCCACATCTAAATACATAATTATAAACACTAAGAAGAATGGAAGACAAATATTTAATGTTTTATAGAAATGGAACTGGAATTTGTATTTCTGTATATTGTATTTTACTTTAATGTTGTCACTATTAAGAGTGTTATTATATAAACATTGTAGAATACATAGTGCAGTAATATCATCATAAAGTAAGGATGCACATAAATACTAATTATAAATTTGTAGAGGTCGTTTCAACAGCAAACTAAAAAAACAAAACAAACGAGCATTATGTAACACTCTGCAATCAACAACAATATGATAATCTAATATTATAAGTTACTTGAAGGTAGCCATTATTTTCAAGGATAAATACACAAAGTATCAATAACATTTTATTGGACACAAAATAACTTTTTGAGTCTCACTAACTCTGTTATGAAGGCTGCCACCTCAAAGGTTGTCACCACTGATTATCATATGTTTCACAAATAGTAACTAGCTTTATCCTACTATGTCTACGTGTTAATTATTTCCTTGTTATGGGCAGAAATTTACTTGTAATCCAGTAATGTAGAACAAGTTATTTTTTCCCCATGTGTTAAGTTGGTAAGCCTGCGAAAGCTACAAGATGTGGGATTGGTGTGTGTGTGTGTGTGTGTGTGCGCGTGTGTGTGTAAAGGGAACTGTGGTTCACATGACTCGAAATAAGCTTGTATTCTGCAGGAGAGATTCGATTGTCTCATTTCGTTCCACAGAATATTCTTTTCACATATAATATATGGATAATTGTGGTTCTCATAATTTTGTTTGATATATTCATTATTGTTAAAACACATTTATCATTGAGTATAGCAATTTCATTACATATGTCCAAGTTTTATAGACACCCATCCCATCTGATGTCATTACAGTTCTGTTGATATCGAACAATACTTAGCCTACAGATGAGAGTAGAAAATAATAATATTATGATGACGATGATAAAGTTCAATACTTAATCATATAGGTTTGTTAATGTGAACTCCATCTCCATTAGTCCCTTCACCCAAAGTCAACCATAAATCCTCAAGATACAGAAAAACATCTCTACAGCCACTGTTATTGGCGTCTCTCTTGTTCTTTCTTCCTCCACAAGACCCTGCATCCCCCCCCCCCCCTTCTTCCTCTCTTACTCCCCCTTAACTCGTCAGGTAGAAGCGACCCCATGATGAGTGTACTCGTGTCTCCATCCCATCAGCTCACGACTGTACCTATGTCTCCATCCCATCAGCTCGCGACTTGTTTTTATCTCGACAAATCTTCATATTCGTTTCGATCCTCCAGACCAATATACCCCATGATAAAGATTCATAATATGAACGACAGTGTTGCCAAGTGCAAAAGGCTTACTACCCTTACATTTCTAAGGAACTTGTCCTCGATCCATTCGTCGGCAACTGTACCTTCTCCGCCTTACCCTGGTGTTTCTTCCTTATAATACATTCGTTCGGCCACACTTAGAATATTGCAACACCATCTGGGACCCACACACTTACAATAATATTAATAAATTAGAGTCCATACAAAACAAAATTGCAAGATGGGCCAGACGTGATTACAGACACACTACATCAGTCACTTTGCTTAAATAAGACACAAAACTAGACCCATTAGCAACACAAAGACAGATACACAGACAACAGATGATATACAAAATCACAAACAAGTTAGTTGACATAGACAAAGACACATATCTACACCCTACAAGTATACGATCCACTAGAGGCAGCCACAACCTAAAATACCATACATATCAGACAAGCACTGATATATTTAGGCACTCATTCTTTCCCCGTAGCATCCAAGAGTGGAATCATCTCCCATCTCATATAGTTAATAGCCCCACTCTTGACACTTTTAGAAATAGGATCACCAATCATTACCTCCCCAATCCTAATCCTCAACCCACAGTCCCTGACCCAATCCACCCTCATCCTAACCCCCTTCCTAACACTACCCTGGATCCCTAAATCCCCCGCACAACCCCCGCATATTATGCTGCCCACGAGCAGCCCTTCTGCGGGACCTCTTAACTTGATCTTGATATTGGTGGAGGAAGATTTTTGTTTACTGATACCAGCACACGGACATATATATAATCTTGCTAAACAGTTGTCTATTAAATATACTAAATAATTTTCAGTCATAGAAGTAACGTTGCAAAAATATAATAACGTTGACTGATGCACATGTCATCAGCACAGATAATGGCAGTGTGTGTTTTGCTGTACCCTGCACAAAAGCATCTACAAGGAACAACAGATCAGATAGCAAAGTTGTTAATAGCCAGACAGATATAAGACACTGTAGGACAGCTGTCCGTCTTGTCTCTCTCCATCACACACACAACACTCCCTATACACACAGAAACACGTGCTGTGTTGAGACCTGACTGGTAGGTCCAATTCCACATACATCCATACATACAGACTAATTAATTACTTGATCTGACTGAGATTCAAATATCATTTTCTCTCTCTCCAACAAACATACATACATACATACACAGAGTGACCCTAGCTGACTGTCTCCAATGACGCATTCGTGGTTACAGTTATGGTAAGAGGAGAGCAGAAACCATTAACCCTTTCCTCTCTCTCTAGCATCACAGAGAGAGAGAGAAAGGGAGAATAAATGAATAAGGAAGCAGGGAGAGAAGAAACAAAGAAAGAGAAGGAAAAGGGGTGTGGCCAAAACTATAGACCTCCCCTTTTCAAACGGGAAATAAGACAACAGTTATTATAGGCGTTGTCACGAGTCAAATTTGATCGTGACATATTAATCAATTAGTATAGGAATAATGCTTCATTATTTCATAGCCTAGTGGTTGAGAAAGCGAAAGGCAGGAGTGTGAGGTAGAGTAGGAGACAGTGTTCATGTTTGAGCCTGCGTCCCTCCCCCTCTCTGCCGTTAAATCCTTCGTTTCCCCACTCGTTGGCTCTGTAATTATTGATGTTTGCGTACACACAGTTATTCTTTTAAACTCTCCATATGATTCGTGAAGAGGATACTTACCATGATTAATTTACGTGGCGTCATTACAATTGCATGTATGGCTGGGGGTGTGAATGATATAATATGAGGTTCTAGTCAGACAGACAGTAGGATTCAAACTATTGTGTGTGGCGCCTGTATATCGATCCAGACGTTGGTAGCTTGGGGGAGGAGCTTATAGCCTGGCTGGGGATTTCTCATGATTTAAACTTCAGTTCATCTCCTACTCGTATTCAGCATACACGCAGCTCGTGGCGCTCTAGCCTCTCGTTGGAGTAGCAGCCTACAATGGTCGAATTCATTCAGTTACGGCATACTAATGATTCGTGATCGAGTGCTGGGTGTGTGTTTGAACATTGAAAATTGCGAGTGGGAGGACAATTCATGTATGAGTATAGAAAATCTCTCATACGTGAATGAATTTGAACTCCGAGTTCGGCTTCACCATCTTGTAACATACGTGGCTCTCTCGACCTCTCGTCTCTTTACGTAACACACAGGGGGACAGTGAATGCCAGAATTTTCTCGGTGCGATTCACCAGTCTTTTCTCTAGTGCTTCACGGAGTCACTCTGGTTGTTGTTACTTGCAACAGAAAAACAAATGATGCGAGGTAAGGTTTTATGCCAATGTAGCGTTCTGCATCCTACTTGGTGTAATATATATAGAAAAATGAGTGCCATGTGTGTGACATTGAAAATTACAGATGTGAAGAACAGGTGTCTGTGTGAATCTAGGAAACTTAATCACATAGATACTGGAACTCGTATTATTAGATTTATATTAATTATTTATTATTGATTAAAGTAATTGAGTAGGGGTCCTGAAATAGCACCATAAAAATTACGAGTGTTTGGGAAATGTAGCCTTGGTTACACACGTAATATTCGCTCTCGTCCTCTCATTCACGTGGATATGACGAGTGATAATTACAGATCTGACATTGAAAATTAACTGAGGTGAAGAACAGAAAAAATGGAAACATAGAAATTGAAGAATAGAAAAAATATTGAAGAACATAGAAAAATAGAAACATAGAAAATGGAGAACAGAAAATCGACTGAACACTCGATGGAAAATAAAGCGAGAAAATATTGTACTCGGGAAGAAAACAACGAGGACAATAACAACACGACTCCGACCAATAGAAAACGGGAGTCATATTAAGAGGTAACTTAAGTATTTAGTTAGCTAGCTTTGCGTATGGATGAGTGTGAACGTGTGTGACTATAATTATTGATTTCATGTTGGTGTACTGGAAATTTCAATAAATATAGTTAAGCGATTGTGATTGGTTGTTTCATACACCATATCCTTTCATACTATAATTTATAAATGCATTCATATCGGAAGACCTCACATTAAAAATAAATATGTTGACAAAAAAGGAACTTGCAATGAAGGAGATAATTTAACCTCTGAAACCTTCTTTGAGCCAACACAATTAAGGTTAATTAATAAAAACCGGGTAAGGTAAGTCAATTGATGAATAATTACTTACTTAATAACTACTTGATTATTATATACATTATAATAATTCAATGTTGCACTAGAAAGCTTATAATTGCATGGATCTTCAAGGTGGGCCACAATTCTTTCAGTGTGTATAAAACAAGTCGTGCTCTTTTAGTTTGTCACAGGCGTATATATCCACTCTTGAGTTTTGAAATAGATATAAGCAAGGGAAAGACACATGTTTTCAGGATTACTTAAACTGTCTCCAAGGGCTATAGGTTTGTCTCCACAGAGAGAGACTATATACATATAAGACCAGGCACATCAGTATCATTCCCTGTGTAGATATAAGTGTATATAATAAACTAATTAAGCCTTAACTAAGAAACTTGTGAAGTCAATTACCTAAGAACACCACTCCGCCGAACTCGCTACCAACAACCAACTACAACAACAAGGTACTGTACCAGATTCTTTGAAGAGACCAAAATCAGGACTGGTACATTGCGATTACATATTTTTTTTCTATAAATACAGTACTTCCCCTCCTGGTCTTTCCTCTCCCCATTCAGTGTTAAATAACCTTCCATTTATACCTCCGTTGCTATGAAATATTAATTCAAACTTTGATATGTATTTTGATAATATGAATATTTCGTCCCTGTTGTGATTTAACATTATTCGTTACAATCTTTTTAACACGGGTAATGCAGTGTGACAAATACTCTTGTTTCCATTGTCTTTATCAATCATTCCATCTTTTGTTCCTTCCTATTACCACACTGGATTCTTGTTTCTTTCTTGTCATTCCAATCCCCAATATCTCGTATCAGTTTCATTTCATTGACTCATCTTCATTTTGCCTTACTCACTCTGATTTATTCTAATTTTTAAGTTTTCGTTGTACTGACATTTAAATAGAAATAGGTGTAAACCTTATAGTTTTAACACTCACAACCATACTCAGATTAATGTATCTATAAAATATTATACCAGCAGAAAACATATTCCTCCGGCTCTCTTCCTTCGTATAGCTACATAGTAAATATCTCCGAATAATGGAAGATAAAAGAGTGACGTTCATATCTACGTAGGATATGCATGTGTTCATTATATTTCAATTTTAATGAATGAGTTTGAGTATCTTTAATTAAGTGAGTGAAAAGAAAGAAAGAAAGCCCTACTGTTTCTGGAAGACACTAACACGAAAACAAATACAGAAGATAAACAGTAACCAGAAGGAAACAGAAGGAACAAGAACATAAAGGAAAACCCTTCAAAAGCTCAAGCTCTTAATGATTCAAGTGAAATGAGTGAGTGAGTGAGTGAGTTGAACCCCTTTTAAGAAATGGTCGACCCAAGAAGAATGAGTGAGTGAGTGAGTGAATGAGTGAATCATTTGAAGCATTTTAGAAGTTGTCGCCCCAAGAAGAACAAGAACAAGAACAAGAACAATAATTACGATAAGATCTTGAGCTCTCGGCTGAGGCCGGAGCTAAAAATGGAAATAGAAGATTTCCAAGGGAATAATAGCTTGAGTCCTCAGTGGGGCCAAACCTTTAAATGTATCTTTAAAATGTTAATATATTACCATGTTATGCAATGAATCCTTCCACCATCTATTCATTGTTGCAATATATTACATGTAAGCCAATTTTGTTACTTGACCACAGTCAAGACATTTTCTGATTCATTACTTTGTGTTACTGGTTACCAAGGGATACTGTTTTGTAGTGGAGGGTGACTTAACTACCTAATGAATATTGTTCTCCAGTATGGGGATCGGCTGCTACTTGTCACTTAGTGTTGTTGGATAGAGTGGTTAGATGTGCAGAATTTATTGCGGGAGGGGGTAGAATCTGTTATCTTGAGCACAGGCGTAGTGTGTCGGCGCTTTGTATGTACTACAAGATCTGGTCTAACCGCCTGCATCCTTTGAATGAGATGCTTCCTGCACCATTTGTAGCTGGTCGTGTCACTCGTGGTGCAGCCTCGGCCCATCGTAACGTGCTAAGTATTCCAGTGTGTAGGACGTCTCAGTTTAAAAGATCATTCATACCTAGTTTAACTGCAACATGGAATGGGTTAGCTGATTCTGTTTTTGAGGGTGTAGGAGTTAGCGGCTTTAAGACTCGTGCTAATCGTTGGCTCTGTCGGTTAGATTATTATTATTTATTTTTTTTAATATAAATTTCCGTGATCGTGGTCGCAGTCTGGGGTCTTCGGATCTATGAATAATTTTATTCTCTCCCAGCCTGTTCACTGATTATTACTAATAATGATCATTGTGTCACTTTTACACACCCTGTCCCACACCTCACCCACATAATCTTTCCATTAGCCTTCTCCTTTACCCATTTCCAGTACTCACTCTACTCCTCCACACACAGCTCTCTCTCTCTCTCTTGTAAAACAACATAAACTTCCTGTTCACCAATCAATACAATTTAGTAAAAGTGTTCACACCATGATAAGTAAAGGTTGAGTCATTACTACTGTCACCATTCAGTGTGTGTGTGTGTGTGTTTATAATAATAATAATAATAATGATGATGATGATGATGATGATGAAAGGTTTATTTGTTACAGGCAGCCAAGGGCTTGAAATATACAATATAAATTTGTGAAGCAATTAGGTGAAACTTAATAGATACATATAGATGAACTGACATACACAAATACATTCTCACACATACACACATAATATTCATTCACACACACCATCACAATCATAGACATACACAATTAAAATGTTCACTCACACATGGACATACAGTATGTTATAGTATAAATATTTATATATGCCTTTGGTTTATTAAAGAGACTATTGTGGGGATGGGACTATTTTTGTATATGTCTGTCCTAGCTCTGATGGGTTCGAGTAGGTTGTAATGACGGACGTGGCGGGGTTTGGGAATGGTGGGTGGGAGGAGGTCTCTTTGGTGTGGGTGGATTAGCAATTGTTTACTGAAGTCCAAGAGGAGCTGCTGGTGTCTGGTGACAAGATATGGTATTCTGAGGATATCCAGGACTTGTTGGTAGGTGGTGTATGCCATACCCAGGATGATATGATATGCTCTCTTTTGTACCCACCCAGCTGCTGTCTCTGTGTTTGGTTGTTGGATGAAGACCAGACGGGGGAGGCGTATGTCAGCTTGGGGATGATGAAGGTGTTGTGGATTCCTTCCAGCTCCTTTTGGGGTGTACCTAGGGATTTCAGTTGTCTAAGTATGAACAGTCGGTATGTGGCTGACTGGATGATGGTGATGATATGACTTTTACAGTTCAATTTGTGGTCGCTTCCGCCTATTTTTTCTTTTACAGAGAGGTCTTGAATGATGTCATCCTCGGACCAAGTCGAGTATGTTAGCACCTCTTGTTGGCTCCCTTACCCATTGAATGAGGAATTTATCATTTACAAACTCCAAGAGTGGTGTGTTCTCGGCAGAGGGCTCTCTGGTTTCCCAGTCAACATGTGTGTTGAAGTCACCCACAAGGATGTACACCCTGCCGTCGACTAGTTCACCCAGCAACTGTCCAGGGGGTCTATAAAGCAGCAGGGTTCTGTATTTTGCAGTGCCTATTTCTAGGTCAACTCCAAGGAGCTCGTGGTTCGATGTGATGATGCAGGTCATCGATTTGATGGAGTTCTTTACATACAACAGCACACCACCACCCCCTCTGTGCTCTCTATCTTTGTGGAAGAGTTGGTAGCCTGGAATCACGAATTCCCTTTCAAGATCTCTGAGGTTCTCAACCATGACTCCGTTATGGCCACCATTTCGGGTTCCTCTGTCGCAACGAGGGCCCGCAGTTCCAAAAGCTTGTTTCGGATGGACCTGGCATTGAACAATAGAACCTTTAGGGAACCCCCAACTGCAGGGCTCCCTATACTCTTCCGTTTCCCAGTTTGATCATTGTCTTGGTAGTGCTGGGAATATCCTTCTTCAGGATCTCAGCGAATGTCTTCTCTGGGGTCACTCTAGCATTGCGACGAGGGCTCTCCTCTACGCTCGGTCGAATGCTCCTGAGACATCGTCGGACGGCGTCTTCCTTTAATTTGGAAAGGACTTCTTTCTCCTTTGGTGAGAGATGTGTGCCATCCCTCTGGTAGAGGTCGTCTCTACCAAAGCATGAGGTGTAGGGGTCCACAAAGAACACCCCCTCGGCAGTACACAAATCATCCAGGCGCTGATTTACTGCAATGTTCTTTGACAGAGCAGTCCCTGAAGGGCCTCTCCTTGGGAACATGCCAACAACTATCCTTCTGCGTTTTTTTAAACCACAGTCGTCTACTGCACCGACCATATCCGAGAGGACTCCTTCAGTCATGCCTACTCTACCATTTCTCAGGTAGATGGCATTACCACTCACCATGAGTGCAATGACAGCAGATCTGGACGTTTGGATCCTCTCAGCTTCCTTTCGGAGGTCAGCATTGCCACAACCTGGCACACAATTCACCTTCACAGAAGTGTGAAGGCGAGCTGCCATTAGGAGTTGCAGCCCTCGTGCCTGGGAATCACCTACAATGTGTATATCCACAGGCTTCTCCTTGGTAGGAGCACGAAATGCCTTGTGAGGAACCTGAGAGAGTTTTGAATTCCTGCCGGGCTTGTCACTTCCTCCAGGTTGCTTCTTCTGTGTCTTTTTTTCCTTCTTCACTTTATTTTCCTTCTCTGTTGCCTTGTTTTCAATTTATTTGTTCTTATTTGATTCTTCACTTGCCTCTAATCCCTCCTCAACTGTCTTCTTTGGTTTTTCTCCCTTCTCTATATACCCCTCCTCTTCTTTATCACACTTTTCTGCAGTCTCTTTTCCATTTTGCTTTTCTGCAGTCTCTTTTCCCTCTTCATTGTTGTTGTTCTACTTGATCGTCTTCTTCTTCTTCACCACCGTGGTGGAGCTCTCCGATGAAGAAGCTCCTTGGACTGCCTCGTCTCTCACGTGGCAGTCACACCTCTGCGACTCCATTCAGAGAACTTTCTCCTTTCGGGAGTTGTTCTCCTTCATGAGCAGTGCGATGTGCTCCATCAACCTCTCCTCGAGTTTGCAAAAGTCGCAGACACTCGAGGGGTCTAGGTCGCTCGCACTCAAATATCCACCGACACTTTCCTTCCATCGTAGTAAATATCTTGGTAATAAAGAAAAACACATGTATGATTTTACAGCACCTCATAACAATAATTGAGAGAGTTAAGTTGACGTAAGGTATTGTATGATTATATTTTGATATGATACTGATTTATTTGCATAATGGAAGGAAGGTGTCAGTGGTTATTTGATTGTGGCTGTACAGTTAACTGACGTAGTAGTTAATTAAGCGTTCAGTGTGCCATTTAGGGCTTCACAAAAATTGCTTCAACGTTCACAAGACGAAAAGTATCAATGTCGTTTTATAGTGGAGTAATCTGACATACCAGTGAACCAGTTAAGGACCTCTGTGATCGTGGAGACTTCTTATTCCTCCTGACTATACCTCGAAACAAGCTCCTTCCCTATAGGGGGTGTTTCGTGGCAATATTTGAAGGACTCATTTATCTCCAATTTTCTTACTATAACACAGGTCCCTTAACAACGATTATCCTGTTTCATGAACTGATTTCATGTGATGGATTTGTTAGTGCCTTATCCTCACATATATGAATTTAATCACGTATATCAATATAGTTACCTTAATGAATTTGTAACGTATATGAATACAATTACATAATATATGAATTTAAATACATATATAAATTTGGTCACATATATGATTTATTTACATATTTCATTAACATATATGAATTTAAACACATATATAAATTTGGTCCACATTAATTTAGTTACATTTATGAATACAATTACATATATAAATATTGTCAGATATGTAAATTTAGCTACATATTTGAATTAAACATATGAATTAAATACATATATGATTTACTGACAAATATGAATTAATCTCATGTATATACTGGGCTGGAAACCAGACCCCCTTGTAATATACTGAGGAGAAACAGTATATATACACAAATACACACACACAGTCACACACACACACACACACACACACACACACACACACACACACACACACACACAAACAAACAAACAAGCAATTTATCTGAGGAATCAGATAACTTCAAATTTACTAATGTACAGTTGGACACATGAATGGGTGGTACAGTCCAGGTGCAATATACTTGTCCCATTTGAGTAACCAGAGTCTATTATCAGATACTTGCTATTTATTACCATACTCAATACTAACTTCTGCCCCTGATGTCTCCTATTTGGAACTAAGGAACTTGGTATTGGGTGAAATAGACCACCCTTTCACTTAGGGCTGTACCTCCCATTTATGTGTTCAACTGTACACATTGCACTTACTACATGCATTGAATTA
>JAWZYT010000350.1:0-5000 GCA_034508575.1 Petrolisthes manimaculis
CACATTCAAATGCACACACACACACACACCAAGGCATATATAATTATCATATACACACATAAATATATAAATGCACACACACACACACACACAAGGCATAAATAATTATCATACAAGCACTGGGCTTCGCCCACCACGGCTACGCCGTGGGTGCTTTTGCCTGCGGCGCTGCTCGCTCCGCTCGCACCTCACTGCACTCGGCCCCCTCTCGCCTCTCTCTTCGCTCGCCGCATCCCCCGTCGTTTTTTAATAATTAGTTTTTTAAATCGTATTTTTAATAATATATATATATATTTTTATTATTATTATTATTATTATTATTTTTTTATTTATGTATTTATTTATTTATTTTTTATTCGTCGTCGCCGCCGCCGTCCCGCCGCCGCCGCCGCTACCTACCACCCACATCTTACCTACCTACCCACCAACCCACCCACCGACTACCCACCTACCCACCCACCGACTACCCACCTACTACCTACCTACCCACATCTTTCCTACCACCCACCCACCCACCCACATCTGTTAATACTTATCTCTGCCAAATATAAAGGGCAATGTCTCTTGTATCTCTGGGGAATAGTGAAGATGAAACATTTTATCTTGGAATCGTTCAAATTGAAAAAAATGATTGAAAAAATGAGCGTTTTTGAAAGTTTGGAAAGGTTGCAATTTTTAATATACATTGATGATTGATTGATTGATGATTGATGATACACACATAAATATATAAATGCACACACACACAGTCACACACACACACATCAGAAGATCAAAGGAAAAGAAAATATTAGAGAAAGAGAATATTATATTGGATTGTAGAACTGAAAACCACAATGAATAATAATAATCTCTCTCTCTCTCTCTCTCTCTCTCTTTCTTCTTTCTTTCTTTCTTTTTTATTTATTTTTTAACCGAGTCGTCAACTTATGGAATGGGCTTCCCCGTAACGTAATAGACTGTAATACCGTAGACAGCTTCAAACGTCACCTTGCATCTAATCCCCGACTTTCGATGTTTACTAATGAATAATTTTTGCCCATTACAGGTGGCAAGTTAGCCAAATTTCAACTACTTTTTATCATTCCTATAAAATTTCTTTGTGGAATATTTTCTGCCAACCCCACAAGGTTCTAACTCCTAACTTTATTTCCTGTACGGCTCAGGCCTGAGGGAGTGGAGGGTGGGCGAGAGAGCCTTCTACTTTGCTATCCTTATCTACGACTATCACTCGGGAGAAATTCATTCTCCACCAGTAACCTTCTAATCAGATCACCCCGTGTGGACCGTATGGTGTGTTGTGGTCTGTGATTCTATGTAACTCTATGTAACTCTCTCTCTCTCTCTCTCTCTCTCTCACACACACACACACATTTAAGAAAAGAGAAGGTGTAAAGGGAATTCTGCTCTGGGACGCGTGACAGATGAACTCGCCAATTCTTATTGTGAGCAGAAAAAACAACGGTGTGTGTGTGTGTGTGTGAAAGAGAGAGAGAGAGAGAGAGAGAGAGAGAGAGAGAGAGAGAGAGAGAGAGAGAGGAGAGAGAGAGAGAGAGAGAGAGACAGACAGAGATACAGACAGACAGACAAACAGCCAGCCAGCCAGCCAGACAGACAGACAGACAAACAGACAAACAGACATACAGCCAGCCAGACATACAGACAAACAGCCAGCCAGACATACAGACACTCCAAATCGGGGTGGATGGTCGTAAGGGTGACATTATTGCCTTACAAACGGGGCGAGTCACCATTAACGACAAGTAAGGGATGCAAATGGTTTACACACACACACACACACACACACATACACACACACACACACACATACACACACACACACACACACACACTTTATACATCTTCCTCACCAATCTCTCTCACCTTTACACACACACACACACACACCACCTCTTCTACAGTTGGTTGTATGTGTGTGTGTGTGTGTGTGTGTGTATAGAATTAACACCATTTATCTCCTTACATACATATATATCTTTTTCATATATTTACTAGTATAAAATTAATGGAATATTGTGGGAGGTGTTAGTGTATGAGAGAGAGAGAGAGAGAGAGAGAATGTGTATGTGTGTGTGTGTCTGGCTTCTGTTATTCCCAAGCTATCAATTAATGTTGTGTGTGCGTGTGTGTGTGTGTGTGTTATTTCCTGGTATGCATCTGTAATATCTTTGTAGGAATCAACACAACTTTATTATTCACAACCAACAACACCACAATGGAAACAATAATAATAATAATAATAATAATATTGATAATAATAATAATAATAATAATAATAATAATAATGATCATAATAATAATAATAATAATACTGATAATAATAATAATAATAATAATAAGAAGAAGAAGAAGAAGAGATATTTATTTCCCTTTTAATTAAGTAAAACAATAGGAGGAGATATGATTTATAATGTTATATGAATAATATGAGTTGAGTGAATCTTTTCATTTTTTTCTTTCGTTTTTTTCCTTCCTTCGTTTTTTCCTTCCTTCGTTTCTTTGTTCCTATGTTCCTGCCTTCCTTCCTACCTTAGTTCCTTCCTTCCTTCCTTCCTACCTTAGTTCCTTCCTTCCTTCCTTTCCTACCTTAGTTCCTTCCTTCCTACCTTCCTTCCTACCTTAGTTCCTGCCTTCCTACCTTCCTACCTTCCTTCCTACCTTAGTTCCTGCCTTCCTACCTTCCTTCCTACCTTAGTTCCTTCCTTCCTTCCTTCCTACCTTAGTTCCTTCCTTCCTACCTTCCTTCCTACCTTAGTTCCTACCTTCCTACCTTCCTTCCTACCTTAGTTCCTTCCTTCCTTCCTTCCTACCTTAGTTCCTTCCTTCCTACCTTCCTTCCTACCTTAGTTCCTGCCTTCCTACCTTCCTTCCTTCCTTCCTACCTTAGTTCCTTCCTTCCTACCTTCCTACCTTAGTTCCTTCCTTCCTACCTTAGTTCCTTCCTTCCTTCCTTCCTTCCTACCTACCTTCCTTCCTACCTTAGTTCCTGCCTTCCTACCTACCTTCCTACCTTAGTTCCTTCCTTCCTTCCTTCCTTCCTACCTTAGTACCTTCCTACCTTAATTCCTTCCTACCTTCCTTCCTACCTTAGTTCCTTCCTTCCTACCTACCTTCCTTCCTTCCTTTATTCCTTCCTTTCCATTATACAACTCTTTAATAAAATATGAGTGGGGTGGTGGTGGTGGTGAAGGAAGTGGTGGTGAAGGAAGTGGTGGTGAAGGAAGTGGTGGTGAAGGAAGTGGTGATGAAGGAAGTGGTGATGAAGGAAGTGGTGATGAAGGAAGTGGTGATGAAGGAAGTGGTGATGAAGGAAATGGTGATGAAGGAAATGGTGATGAAGAAAGTGGTGGTGGTGGTGAAGGAAGTGGTGATGAAGGAAGTGGTGATGAAGGAAGTGGTGATGAAGGAAGTGGTGATGAAGGAAGTGGTGATGAAGGAAGTGGTGATGAAGGAAGTGGTGATGAAGGAAGTGTTGATGAAGGAAGTGGTGATGAAGGAAGTGGTGATGAAGGAAGTGGTGATGAAGGAAGTGGTGATGAAGGAAGTGGTGATGAAGGAAGTGTTGATGAAGGAAGTGGTGATGAAGGAAGTGGTGATGAAGGAAGTGGTGATGAAGGAAGTGGTGATGAAGGAAGTGGTGATGAAGGAAGTGGTGTTGAAGGAAGTGGTGATGAAGGAAGTGTTGATGAAGGAAGTGGTGATGAAGGAAGTGGTGATGAAGGAAGTGTTGATGAAGGAAGTGGTGATGAAGGAAGTGGTGATGAAGGAAGTGGTGTTGAAGGAAGTGGTGATGAAGGAAGTGTTGATGAAGGAAGTGGTGATGAAGGAAGTGGTGATGAAGGAAGTGTTGATGAAGGAAGTGGTGATGAAGGAAGTGGTGATGAAGGAAGTGGTGTTGAAGGAAGTGGTGTTGGTGATGGTGGTGATGATGGTGGAGTGAATCAGGGAGTATAGTATATGTAGATGTGAAATATGTAGATGAAGGGTTGGTGGTGAGTTCTTAAGCGAGGTGAAATTTCCCTTGGGGGGAAACATTATTAAACTTGTGGGGGGGTGAGGGGGGAAGGGGGGGGGGTGAAGGAGAGAAGGTAGAGGTGGAATAGGTGGAGGGAGAGAGGAAGGGAGAGAAGGTGTGAGGCAGAGAGGGAAAATGTGCATAGAGAGGAGGGAGGGAGGGAGGGAGGGAGGAAAGGAAGGAGAGAGAGAGAGAGAGAGATAGATAGATAGATAGATAGAGAGAGAGAGAGAGAGAGAGAGAGAGAGAGAAGAGAGAGAGAGAGAGAGAGAGAGAGGATAATTATAAACACGTTAGGAACCTTCAGATTTCGACATGTTTTTTTTTTTTTTTTTTTTTTCACATTAATTAATAAAAAAGAGACTGTCATTACTTTCAAATTTAGCTGTCTTTTAACATTTAGCTGTCTATTAACATTTAGCTGTCTTTGTCATATCTATCTAGCTGACAGAAAGGAGAAAAGGACAATAATTTTTAGCTTCAAATATCTCTTCAGCTTTTAATATTATTATTATTATTATTATTATTATTATTATTATTACTATTTTATTTTTATTTTATTATTATATTATTATTATTACTATTATTATTATTTTATTTTTATTTTATTATTATATTATTATTATTATTATTATTATTATTATTATTATATTATTATTATTATTATTATTATATGGTGTGTGTATATATGTGTGTGTATGCTATGATCTGTTCTATGGTGTGTGTGTGTGTGTGTGTGTATGTGTGTGTGTGTGTGTGTGTCTGTCTGTCTCTCTCTCTCTCTCTCTCTCTCTCTCTCTCTCTCTCTAAATATTCATCTCTTGCTCAATCTGTGTTTCAATCCCATGTGTGTGTGTGTGTGTGTGTGTGTGTGTGTGTATGTGTGTGTGTGTGTGTCTCTCCCCCCCTCTCTCTCTCTCTCTCATTGTGTGTGTGTGTCTGTGTCTGTGTGTGTCTCCCCTCT